>CAJVRN010000087.1:3350000-3720000 GCA_911728415.1 Lagocephalus sceleratus | reverse complement strand
TCTTGCACATCATCACAAACCTGACCTAGTTTTATGAACTGTTGGTTCTGTTTTTTAGGTTTAATGGGTCTAATTCATACTTACTAATTCGTAATACTATTACTACTATCACCCCTACTACTACTACTACTACAACTACTACAACTACTAAAAATACTACTAATAATAATAATATAAATTGACAGGATCAACAGCAACATGTTTGAGTAAATACCCCATAGATATTGCTTTATTCTTTTTTAATAATATATCAACGAGGGATGCATAAAGAAACTTCACAGAAATCCTGGTTAATGACACCATATATTTCTATTATATTTCTTACGCGGGGGACAGATTGGCCGTCGTTATGCGGGGAGAAGCGAGACGGTACAGAAAATGCAAGGTCATAATTGGACCGTAAAGATTATTGTTGGCAGTAAATGGTCCATATGAAGCGGTGACTCGGCAGTTTCTGCTCTCTGTGATGAAAACCCATGCCTCTCACAGACGGAGGAGCAGAACTAAAGGTCAGAGCGGAGTCAGCTCCGAGGCGCTGCCTGGGTGACTTCAAAAAGTTTCCCTCGCCCCGGCTTCTGTATCTCTGCCCTCTTCCTGGAGGTGAGGGACGTCCACGGAGCCTCCGAGCATCGCGCCGTCCGCTGCTACGCTTGGAAATTGCCACAAGCACGCCACAAAAGACGGGTTCATTCACTCCCGCTTATTTAAACAGGCCTTCATTGGACGGATGTTTGCTTGCTTTGTTGTTACATTTCAATCGTATGCAGCTTTAGTTGCATTTATTAAAATGTCTTTATAATTATATTCAACATTTAACGACACTCCAGAGGTTAAAAAAAGAGCAAGATCTCCAACTCCAACGGGTCAAAGGCTCCAGCTACCTTGACGGTTACCATTCGGCTAATCTAAGTCAAGTTTAAAGATGAAATGGTTCCAAAGGGCGATTTGTGGCGCACTCGTCAGCCTCGCTGCCGTCTGAGCGAAGTGAACCTTTGTAACGTTGCAAACGCGGCTCTCCTCCCTCCTCGCCTCTCTTCCTCTCCCCTCCATCCGCCCGTGTCCCGCTCCTCTCACATATGTTTTGAATCAGAGCGGCGGTCCGCGGGGAGCCCTGAATATTATCTGAAAAAATTTTCATTCCTCATCTCGGCTGCTAGTTTCACCCTCAATTTGTTGCCCAGAGCCAAAAGGCAACATGGGATTTACAAAACGTGCGCGCGCCGCAGAAAATGCGATTACAGCCCATCCATCTCGCTTCCCATCCCTTCCTCTCGTTATCCGAGGCAACGCGGGGACGGCGAGGACGTGCTCACCCCTCGGACTGCTGTACTTGCCTCACTCATTTTCCTCACCCCTGTTTTTGCTCCCCCCCTCCGATCGATCGCTTCTATTCTATTCTGTGCTTTTTTTCCTCCCCTCACTTGTCTTGTTTCGAGTTATCGCCCCCTTCTGTCGCCACTCCTGCGCCTCTCCTCCTCCGCCGTCTCTATTTCGCTCCCTCGTGCTCAGAGGCAATTCTCCCGCTCCTCTCCGGAGCCTTTTTCATCGCCGTTTTTCATCCCCTTTACTCTCTCTATCCAACTCTCTCCAACTCTCTCTCTCTCGCTGAGGCTCATATTGATATTCACAAATTCATCCGGCATATCGAGGCAATATGATCCGATTTCAGCGGGTTAATGGAAGTGGAGTAAACATAAACAGTCAAGAAAGAGAAAAGTTAAGAGGAAGAAGGGAAGAGGAGTGATGGAACACAACACTTCATACATTAATACCCACCACGGTGCATCAGGCTTAATTATTCTGAATAAACAACCCAATAACACGATTGAGTAATTAAAGAATTGATTGAGGCAGAGTGCTGCGTGTGATCATGGGGGAAATAACCTGCTTTGTCGTGTCAAAACCAGAGGCTGCAATTTACAAACTCAATAAACGATTATTTGCATCCTCATTATAATGAAGAGTTTTGTCATCAAAGGGTTAAACGACGTAGTCCTCAGGTGCTGCGGCCTACGCCCGCGCCCATCAACCCAATCTGCCTGTATTCAGAAGAAACTGGTCACCTAAGGAAACACACCGGCAAAGTCCAAGGCGAGAGACCCGAGGCGGAACCAAACCCCCCCCCGCTTACGTGCCGCCGCCACCGCCGCCGCCGAAAACCAAACAAGCAAAAGAAGAGAAACACACAGAAAAAAAAAAAAAAATTCAATTTCTTCTCAGCTGTCAATCAGCCGACATCACAAGCGCGGCCCACAACCCGTTCCATCTGCAACGTATGAAAAAAAAAAAAAAAAAAAAAAAGTGATGTCATCCGAGGAACGAGGGACGGAGAAGAAAGGAAGAGGGCGCGCGCGCCGCAGAGGGCCGATAAATGAACATCATGTGTGTTCAAAGATCGTTTACCAGTGTGACATCAGCTCCGATGATGGATGAGTGCGGTTTCGGCACAAAAATGTCTTTGTGCGCCTCTGTGCGCAAAAAAAAACGCAAAAAAAAAAACGAGCTAAGTCTGCCGTGTGAACACGCAGATATGTGCGATTGTGTCAGCAGATTGGTCTCGTGTCGACGTCCTTCGTGGGGACACGTGACGCTGCTTAGCTTTAACCTACAACTTCAGGAACTCGGCTAAGATGTCGCCCCGTTGACCTTTGACCTCTACCCTAGCTTTACAAATGGGAACGCGTGTGCTGAGGCGTCCTTCATTCCCGAAATACTTCATGCTTCATATATAAATATTTCAGTACTTCATGCCCGAGCATTTTCATTTTATGGCTATATCCTTCTCAAAAGGCCTTTTCAGGTGTGAAGCAGGGCTTTCTGAGTTCCCAGATGTCCAGCGTTTTTATGTGTGACCGAGGTTTTCACGAGAATAATAAGAGAAGAAAAACCCAAAGGGTGGGAATTACCCCAAGACCGAGTTACTGTCTCCAAACTGGGATCCAGACCCAAGTGATGTCACCGTGACAATTGTTTTCTCGGGTTTGTCCCAAAAACAGAAGCCACATTTGGAGTTTCACTTCATTTGAAGATACGGCACACCAACTGTTGCGCTCTCTCGCGTCCTTTGTGGAGTCTTTGTTTCTTACCAATAAACATCATAATCAATAAACAGCACAGGCTTCTCTCATTTTTAGTTAACGGCTCGTCGATTTCAGCGTTCCCGAGCTTCAAAAAGACATGAGAAGTAATAATCCGTCGCGCCCCCGCCCTGGAAGTTGGAGTCAGGCGCTGTCGTATATCTCAACATGGGCTCGGAGATTATCTGAGAGAGATTTTCCGTGAAACTGAATTCAGATTTGCTGTCGTGCCAAGACTTCTAATGAGGAAAATATGTGCTGGGACACCCCCGCCCCCACCCCCAACCCCCACCGCCACCACCCACCCACCCAAATCGACACGGGTGATACCCGCAAATATGAAACAAGCTGTCAGAGATGACAAGGGAAAACAAGTCGAGTCTGGTTTCCAGAGAGTTGGCCCTTTGGAATCGAATAGTTCCAATTGAACCCATAACGTTGGGATTAATAAAGCTTTTGGGGGTGTTGTCAGTCCCTCAGATAAACTGTACTTTTGGATCCCGTCCCGCGGAACTGGCTTTGATAGCGGCGCGTACATGTAGACACTGGTGGAGCGTAGACAGTTGGCACCATGACACATGGAGTTGGGGGGAGGGGGGGGTTGTGGTTTTCTTCTCATGGATATATAATCAGTTTAAGAGGAAGTTTTTTTCCCCCCTCAGTTTTGCTTTGATGCACAATCATATTTCGGCCCGCGTTGTAATTCTGCGCTCTGCATCTGTCCCTCTGACTCGCTCCTTCTCTCCCTCTTTCATCGGCGTTTGATGTGGTGGCACCCTGGCATCGTCCCCCGTATTGTGCCAGTACGGAGGGACGGTTGGGGGGTGGGGTGGGGTGGGGGTGGGGGGGGTGGGGAGACAGATGAAGGGACGGCACCGCTCTATTCATGTGGCGCGGAGGCTGCAGTAAAGTCCAAAATCTGGATATAATTGACAGCCGCACTGGCAGATCTGGGAATCCCATCAGAACGCGCAGCAGAATGTTCTAGAACGTTTCCGTGACAACCTCTATGAACTTTCTGGAAGGGGCAGCGAGCAAGTGGGACCGCTCCGTCCTCAGGAATACCAGACATTTCAAATGATTCATCCTGATCTCTCTGTTTACCTTTTATCAAACCATCCTTACCCATTCCGAGTTGTCATTTCTCACATAACGTGAAAAGTGACAAAAAAACATCAAAGAAAATCAAAGCTAATGAAACACATCTATGAGAAATTGTTCCAATTATTCTCCCAGCTTTTTAAAACACCATAAATTCACAATCAAACTTCAATAAACATTTAAACTATCCATAGCAGGCCTTGGAATCACATGTGTGCGCAGAAAAGTAACTTTTACAGAGTTTAACACAGCATCAAAGCCGAATGTGTTACCCATAAAATTGTCCACACAAGGTCACTTTGTGTCAGCTGGTTTTTCCCCTTGTTTTGTCTTCTTACTGATTCGGTGAAAAATGTGGATCAGGGCGGATAGTCCACTGGACTTCCTGGGAAGTGATATTGTCACACTGGCGTTAGAAAATGGCTGAAACAGAGAAAGGGGAAGATTTACGGGTAGTCTGGTCTGAATCGATTCCCTTACCAGGGGCTGCATAGTTGCAGAGGATTCAGCCAAATCAAACAATGAAGGCTGTGTGTAGACGTTTGAGACGGTGCTAGCCACAGGTGTGCTTTGCAGCCCTCTTTTGAAGAGAAGTGACAGGTAAAGGCGGGTTTAATTCATGAATTAAATCAAGCGTCTGTTTACTTTAGTGTGGCAAAGATTGTCCAGTCCGCTTCTGGGTCTGATGAGGAGCAAACTTTGAGACATTTTATAGGAAACACCTGTGTTTATCCAACAATTTCTGCTGTGAAAAGGGCCTATAGTGACATCACTGTTGGATGTTGTTACACGTGCAACAAACCACACATATCTTCATTTCTACGAGCCTTTTTTGTGCAGAGGGACCATAAAGTGCTGCATAATTTGGATTTCTGACATATTGGCTCGATCTCGTGGCCTTATTTTAGTCCAACCCAGTTTCACAAAAACAGAAGCTCTCACCACAGCACTGCAACAATGGCATTGATTATTTTCTTTTAGCAAATATCAAATAGGAGACACAAGCACAGCGTCGTCACTGACATCAAATCGCTTAATCTGTTTAGGCGAAAATGAGGTGAGGACTCTGTGGAGCTTCCTCTTTGTCCATGCATCTGGGAGGTCCCTCCCTGCTCATCTCTGGGGCAACAAAGTGCCAATTTGTCTTCAGAGCCTAAACATGTTTTTCCTCAGATTGATCCCATTAAAGGAAACAACGTGTGAGATTTGCCACCATCTAGCGGTTCAAAGACACGGCGGGTCTACCATAGCTGCAACAACAAACTCTGACCAACAGCACAGTTCATTTTAACTTCTAACAAACACTTGAAAAGCAAATATCCCTGAGTCATTTTCCCTGCAATGCTCATTTTCTGTCCCTTTATTGTGAATTAAGGAGTAATATATTCATTTTCTGTTCTTTGAGTCGAAGCATCTAAAGCTTGATTACTCCCTCTGTTGCCAAACAACTTCATCATTCTGTTGCGGGTAATTCAGAAATGACTCTCAGCCATCCTGCTGGTCAGATCTATAAAACTTCATGTAGACTTCAGCATGAGAAATCAAAGAAAACACAACTTTCTTGAGGACAGTCCAATTAAAATAGCACTTTAACGCCTGTTTAGGCTGAAATTTGTTTGACATCGCTTTTCCAACAACCATCAAACAGCATAAATATCACTTCATTTTAATTGCTTCACACAGTCTCGGCTGTGTTTTGGACTCTGCTCTATTGTTTTCAGAAGAAATATAATAACTGCCTTCGAAAAATATTGGAGACAACATTATTCCTTGGCAGCTTTAACAGATTAAATGACTAGAAATTTCAGTTGCAATCCAATTTTTTTCCCCTTGGGTCCAGAGGTCATTTAGCCCAGTCATCCTTTCTCATTTTCTCTGCTTTCAACGCTTGCACAGATTTTCCTTCTTAACATTTGGAATAATATATCGGCGATAAAGAGCTCTCTTGACGCGCTGTTTTATTCAACAAAGCGACGGCAACGTGACACCATTGCGCTATGTTTGTGGTTTTAAGTTGGAAAAGCATTCGGATGGCTTTAAGGTGGAGATGGAAGATCAAAGCAAAGATTTATGGCAGCACAGGAAGATCAAAGCCTGAACATAGCAGTTACAGTTATTGATCACTCCTACAGAACAAAAGCATCACCTGTGTTCAATAAGAATGGGCCCAGGAGAGATTAGCGCTGCGAAAAAAAGAGGAAAGAAAGGGTTTTATTTGGATCTGTAATATATGCCACTTGGAGAAAATACAAAAAGCAGGAAATGCCATCTGTACTGATGAGTTCAATGATAAATTCACAAAGCATGTGTGAAAGAAACAAAGGGCAGAGATGAAAGATTGAAAGAGAAAGAGGAAGAGGGAGAGATGATTGATGGAGCCAAAAAGCCGATTTCTTGCTTCATCTGATCTGCATTACTATGCAATCAGCTCACACCTCTACCTATCTACACACGCACGCACACGTACACTCATGCGCGCACACACACACAGACACAGATGCACACACGCACACTGCAATCAACATGCATGCTATTGGCTATCTCAGAGTATTTTTGTGCAATCTTCATAGAGGTTACTGATCAGCTGCTGTCATCAGCACACAGTGCATATGTATGGACTACACACACACACACACACACACACACACACACGCACAGTGTTTTCATCACTGTTCACTAGATTGCAGACATAGGCCTTGAAGGGAAATTCCAGGCTGGACCCTGAGTTTGTGTATGATTAGTATGTAGCTAAGGTTCTAGAGTTGGTCCAGATTGCCTCATGCTGATGCAACATGACTGCCGTGGCAGCATACTAATCCACTGCAACTTTAACCATCAGCCAGCTAAATATTCAGACAGGGTTTGTTGCCGAGGCTGCAAACTTTTTGAACATGAAGCAGGACCGTATGCACAGAAATCACAATGAGAGGTGGGTGATCCAGCCCGACGAAACTCATTAAAAGGTGGTCGGGAATGCATTTTAAGCACATTCAACTCAGCGGAAGAAGCAAATGTTTCCCAGATCCACGTAGACTGGCTCCGCATGTGTAAAGAGGTGGGAAAGAAAAGCAAGGAAGCAGTAAATGTCTAGTAGAAATTGAAGAGGACTTAACAGGAGGTATTTGGCAGTGGCCTGTTTGGCCGTGTTAGAGAGCTTTAGAGCTTTGTTTTGTGTCTCCAGACAAGTGTTAGTGACACAGGCACATCACTGCTCCGGTTTATATGGGGAGGAGTGTGATCTGATTGCGCTCTAATGACAAAACACACTCGCGCCGACGTGTAAAGGAGCGCCTGTGGCCCCCGGTGGAGCGGTGACCTCTGAGTCTTATAGGTCTGCAGCAGAACTTGTGATATAATCTGACCCAATCATTTCACCTAAAGCTGTTATCTCACTACAGGAGAGGCGATTAATCATTCCGCTGACAACGTCTCATCTCAGCCCTCCCGGCTCATCACATCCAAATGCACCACGACCCCATCCGCGCGAAGCGCTCCACTTCAAGAGGCACAAGGACTCGCCGAGCGCCGACGATTCACGCGGTCGCGATGGGGTTGACGGTTGCGGCGGAGGACCGAGACGAGGAGGAGGAGGAGGAGGTGGATGTGTGCCTGTTCCATTTCCGTCCAAGGCTGTTAGCGGGACGTTGAGTGTTTAACAGATTACAACGATACAAATGAGGCAGCACCTGCAGCCGCTTGCAACGTGAACCTTCTCCAGCAAGGATCCACAAATCTGCTTAACTGAGGAACAAGAGCCCAGGTGTGAAAACACGCAGCGACGCCCCCCCCCCACCGCCAGAAAATGACTTATGGTAATATAAGGGCTCCGAAAACGCATGCAAATGCACACGCGCCTCCCAGGGATGAGTTATTAGCAGCCCGACGTTAGTGAAACGTCATCATTTTTTTCGTTTGTTGCTTTGAATTATGGCCCGCGTAGAGCCATCCATCCGCTGTGTTGGCCTTCCTCGCTCCTCCTCGTCCTGGCCCCCCCACCCCCCCACCCCTCCGCCATTTCTGCCTTCCTCCCTCGCTCCTTCGCATCCTTCACCCCTCTGCATGCCTGATCGTCCTAATCAGATATGATTTATGGCGATGGGGCACGTGCGAGCCGCCCGGGCCACGCGCACGCGCCCCAATCGTTAATCAGATATTTGTCCCGCGGTGGGCTATCATAATTCCAAACAGAATCTCTAGAAGATTAAAAAAAGAACACACGCACACACACACACACACACACAAACACACGCACGTGCAACGAGGTGCTGTCTGATGAATTACTGCCCTTAAGCGATTTATGTGCGAGCGCACTCGTGCACAGAGGCGTCGGCAAAGCGCTCTGATGTATCTGAAATGGCTAAATTAATTTAAGGAGACAAGACACGCACACCTTGCCCCCCCCCTCCTAAATCCTTCTCCAGCGCGATGGCCGCTGCCCCCCCCCTGCCTCCAGCACGTGACGGATGGACGGTAAGTGGTGGCGCGTTAATGGCGCCGGTTACGTTCCTCCGGATCCGTCCTTCTTTACACCATCAGTTAAGGACACTTCCGAGTGTCGCTGTGCTGCGGCGGGAGGTGCGAGGGTCCGGAGGTTCCAAAAGGGGGGGGGTTGGGGGGGCTTAGGCCTCGAGGCTTAGGCCTCAGAGAACCTCTGGGCTCTGTTAAAGAGATAGACTGAAGCTTTCTAAAACCCCTTTTTGCAGTTCCAGAGAGGGTGATGGTGGTGGTGGTGGTGGTGGTGGTGGGGGGGGTCACTGTGGCTCTAATCCGATCCAGCTGAAGTTAATTGTGACAGTTTCTTCAAATAGCACGCTGGAGTAAGCGCCTCCGCGCAGGCCGCCCGAATCCAATCCGGCTCAACAGGGCGTCGCCGCTCGGCTCCCGGGTTTGCGCTTTTGCACGCTATCTGCTCCGGCTCGGCCGGGCGTAGCCGTCACCGGGCCGACCGCCGACGTTCAAAATGCAAAAGTGGCTCGGCGCGAGGAAAAAAAAAAAAAAAAAAAGGGCCCAGGGCGAAGCCTGCGAAGCAGATTTAATTAAGCAGGCCCCGTTTTGACGGAGAGTCAGCCTTAATCAGAGCGCTTCGACATACCAAGAGCAGGTGAGGAGGGATGGAAACATCAAGCCTGCCTAATGGACGGTCCGTTGTAGCTCCTGACAGCTGGGGGGGGGGGGCAAGCACTCCACATAATACAGAGGAGAGCGCTCTCGTTTCTGCCCCATTGCCTTGGCATTGGCTCGGAATCATTTTCTAAAGATTTGCTTTTGCTGGGAAAAAAAAAAAAAAAAAGCACGATGCAGCGGTGCAAGAGAACGGAGAAAATCAGTGAGATGAGGCAGCACTTTACTCCATGGCGCGTGGGGGTCGGGCTGTTTTGGTGGGGTTTTTTTTTGGGGGGGGGTGACATCGAAGAGGGTCGACTCCTGAAGAGAGGTCGGACGTGTAAACACGGCGCTGTTGAATCCGCTGCGCACAAACGTCATATTTTATTCTTGAACAATAACGCAGCTTAGGAGAGGGAAAAAGGGGGGGAGTGGGTCCCACGCTCGCGGTAATGGATTTCCATTTATCACATCAGAGGGGGATGCGGCTATTTCTCTCTCCGGTTTTTCGCCACAGCTTGGCTCTCACCCTGCACAGAAGCGAGGGGGGTTGTGCAGTAATAGATGCGACTAAATGTGTTTACAGTTTAGTTTGAGCTGAAAATGTGGGTTATGTTAAATGATGCTGGGAGACTTCCCGTTAGCGTTTTTTTTTTTTTTTTTTTTTTTTTTTCTTTTTAAAGTACGAAACACGTGGAGCCGCAGATTGGTTTAAGTGCCCGGAGCTCGCGATGGGTAAAACGGATCTTCAGGGGAAAGGGCCGCATCTGAAACATGACTCATCATTTTTAACGTGGCCTTTATGGGCTTTCCTCCCGTCGTCTTGCCCACATCAGAGGCCACCTCAGCTGGTCTGAGCTGGATCTGTGCGCCCGTGTGTGTGTGTGTGTGTGCGTGCGCGCGCGTGTGTGTGTGTGCTGGTGACTTCATCTCCCCGTCTCATCAGTTCACGTGTCTCGTAGCGTTCCTGTCAAGTCCTCGCCAGCTTGACGTGATGGCCCACGAGGCGAGGCCGCCTCATCACCTGGTGACAGCACCTGATTGGTTGGGAAGGGATCCAAAGTATGTCGACCTAATCTGAGCCCGTCCTCTTCCAGAGGTAGTCGTGTTCCTGCATTCTAAGTCAAGGCAGCCATCACCGCCACGCACGTCGAGTTTGTGTATTTAGTTGTTTTTGTGTTTTTAATGGAGGTTATAGATCTAAAGCGGCGTCAAATACGATCTGATGGCGTCACGTCATTTTGTCATTGAAACAGCCGACACAGTGTCCTCCTGTATGTTGAGTATCTCTGACCATAGGCGTAGATTAACGTCTCAGCCACTGAGACGACGTTAATCCCTGTTGCGATACCTGATACGACGCCCTGACGCTCGACTCAGGGGTCTCAGTGAATGTGGCTGAGAAACGGTACATTCCAACAAGGGGGTTGGGGGGGGTTGAAATCGTATAACATCGGATTATTTTTACATGATGAGTGTGTGGTGGAAATACTTTGCAACTGTATATTTCAAATTGCGTAATATTCTAAATACTTCAGCACCCACGAACTGTTGTTTTTATCCCGTTTGGGGGGGGAGGGGGTTCAAGTCCCAATATGAAGGGGGGGTTGTCATTTGAACCGTGGTGCTCACCATTGCCTCATATGTAAGAACATGAATCATAAAAACATTGTTAACAGTAACAATAATATTTTTAATGCGCTAGGCTGAGCAGCTCAGAGGAGATGCTGTCTGGGCTTCTGGTCAGGACCAGACCCCCCCCCATCTACACACCGGAGGGATGACACCTCTGGAGCCTTCAGGTCCTGCAGGAGGTGGCTGAGGAGCTGATGGCCTGGACTTTCCTGCTGAGCTAAATCGATGAGGCAATAAAACGAAACGTGCGCTACAATCCGAGGGATTACCCACAATTTTATTGGTTTTTTCCCATGAAAGTAGATTCTATTATATTTCCACTTCAGCATCTTGACTGCGCTCCAGTCCGGATTTTTTGTGTTTTTGGGTTATAATATTTAGAAGCAATAATCAGAAACACTGATAAAATGCTGAATACAGGATCATTTTCACGACTATGAAGATATTATCTCTGTGGTTCTTGAGCTTTGGGATTTGAGTCGTGAATCTAGTTGAGTCTGGCGTGAATATGGGACGGGACACAATCGTGGGGGGGGGATCAAATCTGAGTCTGGTGTGAATTTCCCCTCACTTTTGCGAAAATTTCCCACACAGCCAGAACCAAATTATCCCTTTTTTCCCCCCTATTTTAATGAATATCATGTTGCTGAAAACAGCCCCAGTCCTGTTTCTGTGATTTCATTTCCCAGCTTCGGAGAATCTGATGCCTTTTTCGGGGCGACCTACAACAGTGGTTCCCAAACTTTTCTGTCTCGTGTACCCCCCGAGCCTTTTTTTTTTTTTTTCATACCATGAATATGCCCTCACTCATACATATCGATGATTCCCCAAAAGCAGAACAGTACATAAGTGATTATTCCTTCTCCTTAATTTCAAAATTTCATTTTCAGGCATTGTCTTCTTATTAACTGAAATTAAACAAAATTGTGGCTGTGCCACAGGTTATCATCTCCCCAGGAAAACTAGTTAGTGCACACATACTGTTTTATTGTCAGTCTTATGAAATGACTGAGAATATTTAGGTATCATCTTGGAAGTCAATTATTAAATGTTTCCACGACCCCCTGCAATATGCTCGTGTACGCGCAGGGGTACGCGTACCACTGCTTGGGGAACGTTGATCTCTGACGTCAAAGGGAGCGGTATTGAAAGGGTTAAACCCGGTGGCACATGGGAAACCGCCTGCAGGGCCCAGACGCTCCCTCAGCGAGAAGGCTGGTCCGCGGGGTCACGAAGGTTCACCTCTGGAAGAGACAGACGGAGCGTCCCACAGCGACAAAACAGAAGGGGGAAAAAGGCAAAAACCTCATCAAAAAGAGGAGAAAAACAAAAAAACCCCGTCGTGTTTAAAAACAGTTTTATGAAGAAAAGACACAGAAGAGGAACGGGGCGGAGAACGCCGCCGCGGCCCTTTTCCGTGAAAACAAAAACTCACAAAGGAAAACGAGCGACTTCACCGCAGAGGAGCCCATTGGTCGGTTTCGGGATCCGAACCGCCGGACAACACCAGCTACAAACACACGTGGGCGCGTGCACGCAGGCGTGCGCGCAGAGCCCGGCACGCTCGGAACAGAGCTATTCTGAGCAATAATGTCTTTAGCAGCGCGGCGGCGTCTTTGGTCGGACGGCGGGCTCTGCGGCCGGGAACGGCTCTGAAACCACAGTCATGATAGTGACTCGCCGATGCCTGGGAACGACCCGAGCTCCAGTCAGGCTGCCTTTTCACCCGGACCCAGAGACTACCGCCACCGGTGCCCTGCAGAAATGCACAGTTTGTACGTGCGGATTCATCAGTTTGCTCCTAAATTTTAAGCACAGCGGTCGACACCCGCTTCCAAAACTTCATATGGGTGAATAAGCTTTTGTGACTCCTCCGAGATTTGGTGGGATTTCTAATTATTGTTCAGTCTCTCTCTCTAAGGAACTAATCCACAACAACAGAGTCAAAGGAACGAGTTTGACTTAATGCTGACATTTACGGTACTTAAAAAAAAAAGAAAAAAGAAAAAGAATCTCGGTCATTTACTTTTTATCACTTTGACTGGGAGTTTATACCCCACAGGACTCAGAAGCTAAACTGCCACAGTGTCCTTGAGCCAGGCATCTTTCTGCCATCTGTTTTCTTGCGTTCTTTTACAATGTCCATATCTGCCTCCATAAAAGTGAGGATCTGAGGCATCCTGTAAAAAAAAACACAGTGTAACAATAAAAGACGCAGCCCAAACACCCTGTAACTGTGTGTGTGTGCGTGCAAAAGCGTGTGTGGGTGTGTGCATGCATGTGTGTGCGTGTGTGTGTGTTCATGGTGAGGAAAACTTTTTTTTCCTCTTTTTTTTTTCCCCCCGTTCTTACGCACTGCTGGTTTATAATTTTATTTTGTGGTTGTTGTTTCAGGCTTATGCATTCCTCAGCCCCTTACCCAATTCCTACCCCCCCCCTCAAATGTCTAACCCTCACCCTCAGCCTAAACCCAGTCCTAACCTTAAAACCTAGTCCAAACCCCCAAACAAACCTTTGACGTCATGAGGACCAGCCAAAATGGACTCACTTCCTGAAAATGTCCTCCCAAACGAAATGAGTATTCTGGTCTCTCACTATGTACAATGTACAACACACACACACACACACACACAGACACACATTTTGGCACTGGGCTCAAACACAACCCACACTGGTCCGGCCCTTGACGAACCAGCCAAGATTAACTGACCACTTTGACGTGCGTCTGGACAGCCGTCAGGACAAACACGTGAGGGCCGGATGGAAAAAAACGGACATCCCTGTTGCGGCCCATCATTCCTCCGAAGGTGTGTGTGGAAGGCTCGTCCTTCAAGTCGACCTGGAAAATCAGCGTCGCACTTTGTGAACGAATGAAAGGCTGAAGAATGAAGTGGTGAAAGGACTCACGGTTTGAATGGGGAACAGTCTCTGATCCTTGTTTTTGTCATGAGAGTGCTGAAAAGGATTTTCTTAGTTATTGAGTGGACCAACCACACCCTCACACACACACACACACACACACACACGCACGCACACACACCCTGCCCAGGGCCCCAGCTAAAAGCAGAGGGGACTGTTTCCTGTCTGTCCAACCACACCCAGACTGACAGAGGGAACAAGTACAGGACACTTTGGCAAATATAGTTCATTTGTGTCCTCGACATGACATTTTTGTTTGTTTTAGTTTGCAATAAGACAGCGCAGTTGTGCGGTAGAACAGTGAGTCAGAGTATTCTCTGGGGTGTTTAACCGCTCACGGTGTTCCACATGTCGTCTTTACGATCTTCAGTGGCTTGATATGAGCTACACGTCTGGGACGGCGATTACGTCCAGCTATTCTTTTTTTTTTTTTTCTTATGTCATGTAGCAAGTATGACCAAATGTAATCACCGCTGCTGTCAGGGGGAAATGATTGATATATTACTAAAATAAGACTCGCTTCTGTCAGAGAGATGCCCGGTTTTCATTTTCATTGTCAAAAGGTGAGAATTTTAATTCCATTTACATCCATGCGTGAGCTGTTGTTTCTTCCTGGCTGACCTCAGGCAGATGGGTCCTGCCATAGGAGCTGGGTCCTGCTCAAGGTTTCTTCCTGTTGTGCATTTTTCTTCCCTATAGCTACCGGAGTACTGGCTCCAGAGGGTCAGAGTTATTGAGACAATGATTTGCGATTGAGGCTGTATAAATAAAACTAAACTGAACTTACTTTTGTGCATGCGTGGTGTCTGTAGTGATCGTCTGCTGACTGTGTTCTGCTGACTGCGTGTGTTCCTCATCAACACAAACATCAAAAAACAAGTTTTACTGCTACACACAAAGGACGGCCTCAGTTTTGGACATTTAATCAGTGGGAGTCAGAATACATGCATGTGTGTCAGTCAGGGCATATGGAGATATTGGTTCAGTGTGTGTGTGTCTGTGTGTGTGTGTTTGTGCTCAGGAGTGCAGTAGGAGAGAAAACGTAGTCAGGTATAAAATTGCCTTCACAGGCTGGTTGCTCATATTCACTCCACCAACTTTGTCTCTTTCACTCACACACACACACACACACACACACACACACACACACACACACACCCTTCGCTAGTTCCACAGTCTGAGATCTATTTTAGCAGCCAGCCATAAGCGAACGGGCAAGGACTCAAATTGAAACTTGTCCATTTATGAATCAAATTTGTTCCGCATATACATTTTCCATAGTGAGCGGGAGCAGCGTCGGTCGGTATTTAGATAAGTCTGCACGTGTGTGTGTGTTTGCGTGTGTGTTTGGTCTTGTGTGTGTTTATTATGAATACTTGCCTTCTTCTCTTTACTTCGTTTCTTTGTTTATGGTTCATCTGATCAGTCCCATAAAGGGTACGGACTTGCTGACTTTGAGATTAACGAGAGAATGGTAACCATGACAACTGATACAATGCAATGGGAAAATTGAAGTTACAACTTTCAAAGCTTAATTAGATACATTTTAAAAGTGCGGCCTGACACTGTTCCAGGAACATGAATCAGATTTAGAGCACTGTGCAAAGGTTTTAGCCAGGTATGGAAAAAAAATGCTGTAACCTACAAATACTTTCAAAAATTGAAGAATTAATAGTTTATTTTCAGCAATTAACCAAATGCATTGAATGAACAGAAGAGGAAAAAGTCAAACCAATATTTGGTGTAAACACCCATTGCCTTTAAGACAGCAGGAGTTCTTCTCGGTACACTTGCACACCATTTTTTGAAGGAGCTGGGTAGGTTGGTTGATCTTCATGGATGTAAACATCCTCAAGCCCTTCTGTCCCATAGTCCCAGAAACACTCGATGGTGTTGAGATCAGACCTCTGTGGGCGCCATGCCATCACTTCCAGGACTTCTTCTTCATCATGCTGGAGGTACGATAGCTTCACCTTTTGACTCATCGGTCCAGATGAGTCCACTCACATTTTCCTGTCCCCCCCTAAAGATGTGTCCCTTTGGCCTTGTATCCTTGTTGGAGGCACGGCCCCTTCTGGCAGTGGTGTCCCTGGGTCCTACTGGTTTCTCCCAGTTCAGCTGAGGGCACTCCTGGACATCTTCTGATTTTGGATGGGAAGAAGCTTGATGTGTTTTTCATCTGCCGCACTAAGATCCCTTGGCCGACCGCTGCGTCTACGATCTTCAACTTTGGCCGTTTCTTTGTACTTTTTCAAAAGAGCTTGAACAGCACATCGAAAAGCCAGCCTGCTTTGAGATATTTGTCGGCAAGAGACCTTGCTGATATAGTATGACCTTGTATCTGTCTTTTATTATTTCATTTATATTTTTTGAAAGCATTCTTAATTTACAGTATTTTTTTCAGACCTGCTCAAAGGTTTTGTACAGTACGATGTACACCAAAAAGAGAGATACAAATTAATGAGCTGAGGGTTAACAAAAAGTTCAAATCAATCATATCTAACTCTGCTTTGAAAAGAAGGTCACATTATTACTCTTAGAGAGAACTTTTTTTTTATTATTGTTTCTTTTTATTATAACAAAGTTATTGCACTTGTTTGAAAGTTACTGCACTTCCAAGGATACTTTTTACCACTTAAAATAATTAAATAAAATTTTAGTGAAAATGGAAATCAAAATGACAAAATGTAATTTTATTTGCCTCAAAAGTACATTTAAAAACTAAACTCTAAAGAACTTGAACTTGAGGTAGTGCTCGGCCATCTGTCACTAAAATGAAGGAAAAGAGGCAGGAAAACAGAGGTGAAAATGTCGTAATTAATGAAATTGAGCTTGTAAAACAGAAGAGAAAAGAAATAAAAGAAGACAAACAGTTTTTATAAATAAATGCTCCCTCATTTCTCTCCTCTCAGCAGAAGCAGGAAATGGGGAGGGGAGGTGGGGGGGGGGCACGAGGCAAGTGAAAAAAGAAAAATGGCGAGATGGAAAATGTGATGAGCGGGGCCGGCGGTTTCACCAGTACAACCAGAGACGGGGCTGGGGGGGGAGCTGGGGAGGAGCTGGGGGGGGCTGGGGGGCTGCAAGCGGTTGTCACGGCTGTCGTCGGGCAGACGTGTCGGAGAGATTGATTACATCAGTGGACGGAGGACGGTGGGATGATAAATACCGTCGCTGATAGTTTGAGGTTTTCAGAAAATTTCTGAGTCGGATCCTGAGATGACGTCCGCTCGCGCCAAGAGGAGAAAAATGTTGGGCTCAGGTTTCGTTTCATCCTCACGTGTTTTCTGTGAGTTGATGATTCAGTTTGACCGAAGACAAAAGTTCTGGGAACCAGAACCATGAATTTTATTTCATTCGAAACCTTTAAAAAAAACAACCCCCCCTGCTTGTTCATGGTTACTATTGTTCTATAATTTCTGCAGATCCTTTTTTCCTTGATGGAGGGGCTCGGGTAGTGACCCCGTGACCTCGCCCCTTGGAGCCAGGATGGGGACCTGGGCCCATCTGTTGGCCCGAGCCCATCGCTCCCAGGAGGGGGGTCCAGAGCTTCCCGACAGCCGGATAAAGACAATCTCGCCCCCGACCGTTCTGCGTCATGGCTGCGTCACGTGTCGCCTGTCCTTCGTCGAGAACCTATTTGGAAAAGTCAACAAACTCGCAGACGCGTAAAATCAAAATTAACAAAAAAAAAAAAAAAAAAAAGGGTACCAATTTCCCCCTGTCACTGTGACGCCCACGTGATGGTTAATCTTTGGAACGAATGACTTTCAGAAAAAAAAAAAAAAAAAAAAGCCTTCAATGCTCGACCATTCAGCCGGTCCGTTGCCACGAATAAACGGAATATTCATGCGCTCGGAGGAAACGGTTAGCCAGAAAACAGGCTGCCAGCTCCCCTCTCCGACTGAGCGGGACGTCACGCCCAGACACGGCGGAAAATAAAGACCATCCCATTCGGCGGCGGAAATCAACAGCGCGGTTTGCGTTGGCATTGAATGGGAGTTTATTTACACTACATTCATCACGACTGTCAGGCCTGTTCTCGCAGAGAGCAGGTACACGGGCTGGAATGGAATAAGAAGGGGCCCGAGGACCCCTGCTGCAGCTAATCTACTCAGATTAGACTCAGGGGCAGAAAATCCGAAAAAGAAAATGGACCGAACCTCAGAAAACTTGGTGGGAGTCCAAACAGAAACAACAACAACAAAAAAAAAAGTCGGGGTATCTGATTTGAATTGACGGCCTGATGTCCCAACCGGTGTTCGAGCGGTCTAACAATCGCCCTAACGGGATTATTGTAACAGAATTAGCGACTGGGTGTGCAACATGAGAATCCCCGCTGCTTTCACTTTTTCTACCGTCAGTGGAGCCTCGCTGCAACGAAACACTCGTGAGAAGAACTGCCGCGACCAGAGAACACTACGCCTTGGTCTGCTCAGCAATTACCAGTCAAAATATAAATGTTTTATAGATATGCGTCACTTGGTGGAAATACAGTTTTAGTACGTAACGAGGAAGATGGTAGTACGGTTTTCTGGCAGCCCAGTCAGGAAACATCAGTTAAAATTGCTGTGAAACGCAGGGAAGCAACGTTTAATCTGAATCCAGATGCTTTTTAGTCCTGCTACTAATTTATTCTACTTCTTTTTGGTTACAATATGAATAATAGATGATCAGTCACTCTGCATCTGCATCATGTTGATGATTAATGAATTTCCTCACAGCAGATGTGTATAATTTCTTGCATAAATTGATAAAATCTTAGATAATATATACATAATATTCCCATTTACATATTGATAGAATAGAGTAAAATTGAGTAACATAACCAAATTAGCTCTAAATCCAAGAGAAAAATGTATCTGAAAGACACATTTTTATCTCTTGAATTTACTGTAATAACAAATACATAAATACACTTTATTTACACTTGACTGGCATGCAGGAGCGCAGAGTGTTTTACTTCTGACACCACGTTTATTTTAAATAGCTGCAACGTTAACTGTAAACTCCGCAGACTGGTGCAGAACTGCATCACAGCCACTTTGTGCAAACGAGGAAAAAAAAAAAAACAACATTTCCCCCCTAAACTTTCAAATCTCTCATCGAGTCAAATTTACATTTTGCTGCAAGGGAATGCACTTTAGATTAACTGTCTGCATACGGAGGGACAGTGGTTGATTTACAGCACTGCGGCGTCAGCCCATAAGAGCGTCATTAGACTAGGCAAGCGCTCTGCGTGGACATAATGACCAAAGCCATTTTGTGAGACGCTCCCCGCGGTGCAGAAGCTTTTCCCCTCCTCGTGTTATCTTATTCCAAAAATGCAACAGCTCCGCTGCTGTCAGCGACTTGAGGAGCAACGTGGTAAAGTGAAAAATGACCCCATGAATCATCCCATTAGACTTGAAAGGTTGGTCTAAAAACGTTCAGTTGCATCAGGGGATCGGTGTCGCTATCAGCTGAGTAAGAGTCGCACCTCCCGCTGCACCCGTGGTCACAGCCGTCTCTGGCGCTACGTCGGATCTAATCCAAAAGCTTCTCTCTCGTTTCTCTCACCTCCGTGAGCAGAGGTCTGATCTGTGAGAGGTTTTTACTGATATTACTGTGACATTTGTCTGCAGCTTCAGATCTGCCTCAAAAGCTGAAGGTAAGGTCAGAAGTAACACACTAAGTAACACAATAACTGTGGGGCCCACTGGACTGGACGAATACTCCACTGGATCGCTGCGCCACCTAAAATAATGTACAAAATATAACCACAGGCTTTGCGAAGCGCATAGAGACAACCATGACTGGACCTCTGGGTCATTGATAAATGATCCTTTACAGCTTTTCTGTCAAAGTTTAACTTAACCTTAAACTGAAACTTGAAGATTGTCGAGGGTCTGCGGTGAAGACGGATAAATGGAACATTTACTATACCAGTGCCTCCTAGTGGTCAAGATGAGACGAATAAACAGGCTTGCATAGGATCATCGGCCCACTGTTACTGAGTATACTCTATATAAGTGTCATTGGGAATGAAGGTAAAGGTCCCCTCTCTGTCCTGCTCCTGTAAACTGTTCGATAAACTCACAACTTTTAGCAAAGAAAACTAAAAAAAACAAGACAGCAGTGTGACTGGTGTCACGACCGCTTGGCTACCTGCGGGCCGCCTGTCAGCAGGAGCAACTTTCACACCGCTGTACCGATCCTTCCTGAATATCATCTAAATTGGTCGCCGAAGCTTCATCAGCAGAGACTCACGCTGCAGTGAGACGAGGGGGGGGGCAGGGGGGGAATCAAGCCCACATGTAAAAATAGACACAGCTCATTAGGGCTTGTATAGGCTGATTTTGCCTCATCAGAGGGACTCTCCTTTATTCATAAAGGAAGCTGATATGGAGGGAGCAAAAGCAACCCCTCCACATCGTCCACAAGAGGGTGGCTACCATCAGACGTGGCGGCTCCGATTTGAAACCACCATCTTAGTTCTTTCTCGTCTGCAATAAAGCGCGGACACAAATTTTAAGATTCATTAATCTCCATTTATCACTTTTAATCTCCATTAATCACGCTGGTTTTAGGCTACAAACTCTTGGCTAACCCAACAGGGAGGGGGGATTTGAGTCACATCAGCTCGCAGAGAAAGCGACAATAGAATAAACCTCCTATCAAAATGTCTCCGTTTGAAAACGTCCTTCTAAAGTGATGGTTTAGAAGAAGGACGTTTGTGGTGTGTTTTTTTCCTCTGGTGAAATAACACGGTTTCTCCGTTGGACAGTATTTAATCCACACTGAAAAGGTTGTTTCACCACGTTGAGTCATTTAAAGCACGCTGTGTGATGTGGGACCACGTTGTCTAATAATTATTAAGCTGACTAACAAGGGAAAGGCCGACATCTTTGTCTCTGCACATCATCTGAAGGACAGAAAACCTTTGAAAGGCCGTGCTGGCACATGTCTCAGACCCGTAATAACAGGTTTGCTGCTGCCAGACGACTTTTATTTCGGCTCGTGACTACGTAGCTACGAATAAGCGGCGAGGTCGAAGAAGTTAAAACGTAGAGAAAGCAGCTAATGTGGAAAACGTAGGTGTGCGTCTCACGGTGAGTCAGAGTGCAGCGGTCACTGCGTCCAACCTGGCGCTTCGTTATTTTTCCTGTTTTCGCTGCCCTGCCGAGGCTAACGAAAGTGGAACGTCCAAAACAGAGTTTGGAGGAAGGAGAAGGAACTTTGAAAAAGAAAGTCCGGACAAACGCAAAGATATCACGACTATCTTTTTTTTCTTGCAGTCAAACCTGGTCTGCGCAGTAAGTGGTGGATTGAGTACTACACTTGCCCAGCGGCTACCACATCGCCTTTCTTAAGAAAAAACACCTCAGCTTTTACCGAAGGGCCTTGTTTGAAAGGAAAAAGAAAACCCCAAAGCTCGGCATCTTTCTCCAAGTGATGTAATGAGAAGCGCCCTCTGAAGGCGAGAGCCCCCTCCAGAAGCGTGCTTCTCAAACCAAGATGGTCTGGATTCATTATTTATGTCGTTTATGTCCCTCCGTGGCCTTGCTGCCAACGGTTCTTGAATTCCATTCACACACCCGCCATCATGGAAACGTCTACACTGCTGCATATATTATAATCACCCTTCTCTTCATCCACCCACCGATTAACTTAAACATGCTAAGGAGGACATTCCTGAAAGACAGACGTGCATCAGAGGACAGAAGCTAAGTGAGAGTGTCTCCTTTAATGTATCAGTGAACGCACATGTTCCTCCAGGTGGATCATCATTTATGATGCATTTGCCGATTGAGACTTGGATTATGCTGGGACGGGCCTCCTCTGCCCTCTGGTTGAAAAGGTGATACACAGAAGCTAATAAATGCATGCACCTCTGATCTTCCAAGGAGACATGACATCAAATTTGGATAAGTGCATGCAAAAAAAAAAATGCCCGAGGATATAAGTTATGAGTTTAGACAGGATTTGGAGCCTTATCTCGACTTGCTATCTGTTTTGAGACCATGAAACTTGATGTAAATTTGAAGTGATTGTTAAAAAAAAAAAAAAAACTGCAATGGAGGAAGGTGACAGGATGGGGCAGTGCGCAGTCGCCTCGTAGCAACAAGGTTCTGGTTTCCCCTCAGGCTCGGCCCTTGGCATGTTTCTATTGACAGTAACTGCTCTGCTCTCCTATACTCACTTTTGGTCGTGTTTCCACTGCAAAGTAGGGCCACAGTTAGCAACTCCTTAACGTACCTGGTTGTCATAGCGGCGCTGCACAAAACAGTAAGAAAATGCCCAGGGACGATTCTCGGTACGCGGCCTCAGACGGCCGCGGTCTAACATTGCCCTTAGCCATGCTGGACGGCAACAAACGTTTGGTTCAAAGTGGCTCTTGGGGGGTTTCACTTCTCAGTCCAACTTTCGGTCCATTGATGACAGTCTGGGGGCGACAAATATTTCTGACTAATAACTGTTTTCTCATTACATCATCTTCTAGTATCGGTGCTTCTATCTTTGGAACTCCACTGGAGTGAGTAGGTACCAAAGAGTAGCACCAGGTACCAAAAATCAGCTACTTTTCAACATGGAAATAAGTACTGGTGTAGAGTAGAGTAGGGTAAAGTAGGGTAGAGGAGGGTAGAGTCTGGAACAGAAGAGTAGAAGAGGGGAGAGTAGACTACAGTAGAGGTGAATAGGGCAGAATACTGAAAGGTGTAAAATTAGTATGTTCTCTCCTGTGTTTGTGTGGACTTAGGCCTCATCACCACATAAAAACATAGATTCTCTAAGTTCCTCCAAAACGTGAGCAGTGCGTGTGTGTCTCTGTGTGTGTCTCTGTGTGTGTGTCTGTGTGCGTGTGTTCTTCAGCATGCCCATGATCACAGCCCCTAAGCTAAAAATCACCCCATTATGATATAATGAATACAAATTGTATTTATTGATTGACTCTTGCAGCAACCTTGCAGTGAGGCTTCCCACAGGTCGACATCACAGCCCGCCACAGTTTCACCCGCTCGAACAAAAGAGCCGTTCGATGAATAATGCAGGTGGCACCAAGGAAGACGGGTCGCTTATAACCCCTCACAACATCCGGCAGTACCTCTGCAGATCCGTGGGGATACAGGGGATATCGGAGACAAAGCCAGGCTAAACACAACCTGTTCGCCCCGCTGCTCATTTCTGGCAGGACGCGCAGAAGGATCTGCTTCCAGTACAGCAGACCACTGCCTCAGGCTGTGAGACTCCTGAATCCAACTCTCCCACCTGTCAAAAGTTTTAGACTGCTCACACGATTATTTATTTATCAGCTTACTTTTGCCACCTTGTGCTCAGTTTTCTTTCGCTCAACTTTGATCGTCCCTCATGTAAATCATAACTCTTGCATTTCTCTGACACGCTGCGCAGTTCCCACCTGCGCAGTTCCTAGTGAAATAATTCCAGGTCTGAACTGGGCACAGAAGCCAATTTTCAAATTAACCTCCTGCAACATAATTCCCACTAACATGTTCATATTGGATCAGGCAAGTTTGGTCTGTATGTCGGCGCGGGGCTCTTCAAACTGAGCAGATTCTCTAAATATAGCTGGCAGGCCCTGACCTTTTCATCACTGCTAAAATTAAAATACAGAACAATGTGCGCGCATCTCTGGACAAAGCATGTCTTTAACTGCCCGAGTGAAATTGGAAGAAACGGCAAAGATGTTATGATGGAAAATAATCCTCACTGCGGGTGCGCCTGACACCAAAATGCTCTCTAGCCTTGTTGCAGACATGAACTGACCGCAGTTTAAATCTGAAATAGATTTGAAGATTTGCAGATTTTTATACTTTAGCATCAAAATATCAGAACAATTTTTGTAATACTGTAAATTTTAGGATGTGGACTAATGCATTTGTGTGCAACTGTGTTGCCTTAAATGATCACATGCAAATTAATGTTTCAGATCGGCACTATTTGTGGACCCACCATTCAGGATAGCAACGCTCAATAATCATGACTGATGGTTCTATACCAAGGCCAGGTCTGTAGGGTATAGTAACATGTAAATACATTAAAGAGGCCTCATTTGGGATTAGGATTCATCACTACTACTAAAGTTCTTGAAATAGCATTTCTTAATAGAGAAAAATGTTTGAGTGGTTGTTATGGATACACAATAATAATTGGAAAAATTCAGCCCACTTACAAAAAGGATAACAGAGCCATGTCACTCCAACACACACTTTCTTGTTATTACAATGACTTATTGGAACAGGAGTCGCCGGAGGGCTTTTGGTTTGATGCCCAAACAAATTCAAAAGTGGGCTAGTTGGAGAAGGGGTGTCTGCCACTTCCAGAGCATTACTGAGGTGCTCTCGAGCAGGGTACCGAAGTTCCAAATGAGAGAACGCCTCCCCCCTTAACGATAGCATGTGTCCGTGTAATAAAGTGTGTGTACTAAATATAGTGGATGCAGAAGATAGGGTTAGATGGAGGCAACTGATTCCCTGTGGCGACCCCTGAAGTGAAAAGCGAAAGAAGAAGAAGAATCCTAAATATAGTGGTAAAACAGTCTGTCATTATTATTTGTACTTCAGCATGAAAAAAAAGTCAATATAACATAAAAAAAAAAACACGAAAGGGAGACAGATCAATCAACGGTGCTACTTTTCTGCTTTTTGAATTATGCTGTATTTTACAAAAACAAACAAAACATTTCAATAAATAGACCAAAACAACAGCCTTTCTTACACTACAATAATAATTTAAAAACTTGACAAAAGTTAATCATTTAAATTAAGGGGGGGTAAGGGGGAGGTGGGGGGCTTGGTCCCCCGAATGGCTAGATCCGCCGGTGGGTTTTAAAGCGTCGGTGTTGATATTTGCTGTCGGCTGACTTCAGGTCTAGCGTAAATAACGCAGCGGAGGGTGCGTGTCCCTTTAAGAGCCAGTCTTCGGGTGGCTTCTCCTCGATATTAATAGAGCCGCTGTGTCTTCCTCCTCTGACGCAACACCCGCGGAGAGAGACAGGTCCTGTCAGACAACAGCCTCAACCCCCCCCCCCCCCACACACACACACAAAAACACAACAAAACTACTGATGACCAGCTGCTCCTTTTTTTGGGTCGCCGCTGTCACCCCCCCATCAAAAAAAAAAAAAAAAAAAAAAACAAAACACATGTAACCTCCGGAGCGTGAACGCACCAGAGCCGGCCGAACTCACTCATCGGTCGGTTGTCAGTGTTGCCGCGAAAAAGCCCTTAACTGCCCCCCCCTCCTCCACCACCACCACCTCCTCCCAGACCAAAGAAAAGAGCCGAGACACAGTCACCCCCGTCCGACATCATCAACAACAAAACAAAAGTCTGCCCCCCCCCACCACAAAGAGACGAGGCAGCCATCCAGCCGGCCATCCAGCCCAGCCATCCATCCAGCCACCATCTTTAACAGGCGGCTCAAAGAGACGCACACTGACGCTAATGTGGTTTGATCAACAGGTAAGCGGCTCCATTAAAAAAAGAGAAGAGAGAGGACCCCGCTGACACGGAGGTGTCGACGGGCGAGAAAAGCGCGTTCTCGGGTAAGAAAAGGGTGGAGGAGGAGGCGGCGGCGGCGGCGGTGGAGGAGGAGGAGGAGGAGGAGGGGGGGTTCGGTCGCCCCCGGAGGAAGCCATCCGGGGCTATCAGTGGTGCGTTTAGGAGACAAACTAGTGCTCAGTGGAGGGTTAGCAGTTTTTTTTTCCTCTCTTTTCCTCCCTCTAACGACGAGTCGGTTTCGCGTCTTATGTAACTAACGGCCTGGGCGAGAGCGTTCGGGGAAGGAGGGAAGGGAGCCCGCTGAATGAGAGGGAGGAAAAAGAAGCGAGCGGCGGCGCTTCGGCTTCACATGGCCGTTTTACGTTTTAGGGTTAGGACACCCAAACGCAACACTAATACAAAATTTTGGGGGGGGGGGCGCTACTGCGGAAGGCTACTGCTGAGTGCTGCAGCCAAACAGGGGGACGCGGAGTCACCTCAAGTAGGTCCTCAAGTTTTATTTCACGCTGTTTTTTTTGTTTTTTTTTGTAAATCTATATATTTATATTTTTTTGTGTGGAGGGGGGGGGTGTCGGGTGTTTTACCGGGAACCAGCATCCGCGATTCCGAGCTCGGGATGGTTTCTCTGTAACTTCTGCCGCCCCCCCCCACCACCTCCTTCATTGATAACTTTCTTCATCGCTGCAAACTTGAAGTTGAGATCTGCTGCCCCCCCCCTCTCTCTCTTTCTCGTCCCCCCCACCACCACAACTCACAATGCAATGACGTTCGTCGCCCCCGCTGCACAGGCGATCGGATGCAAATTGAGGTCAGGGGGATTATCTTTAAAGTGCTTTCTCACCCTGTTGGTGCTGCTGCTTGTTTGTTTGTTTATTTGTTGTTGTTGTTTGTGCTTTCTCTTTTGCGCCTCGGTGTTCGGAAGTGCGCATGGTGGATGCGGATGGTCTTAAAGGGTCCTCAAAAAAGGGCAACAAGGGGAGGATGTGTGTGTGTGTGATTTATTTTTTTTTTTAGATTGTTGCAGAAACTTCAGGAGTTGTATTTCCCAGTCAACTTTGAGAAAGTTGCTGCTCTCTCACCCCCCCACCCTTCCCCCCCAGTTGTAAGAAACTGTGATGTTCCTTTGAGATAAGGGAGCCGGGTAGGCATGACAACTCTGTGGGGAGAGCAGAGTATGTGAAGTCAGTACAATGAGGCGCACACTGCAAGGAAGCCCCCCCCCCACTCTCGTTTTTTTTTTTTAACACACTCCTTCACAAGATCTCCAAATGTGGCCCCCCGAAAAGAGCCGCTCCGCGGCCAGATGGACTTTTATTCGGCAGATAAACTCTGTCGGTTCTGTAAAAAAAAAAGGAGCGGGGTTTCTGAGACCCTGAACCCCCCCCACCCAATGCTCGATGGCCCCCCTTTTTTTTTTTTTGCAGGGGAGGGGTGAAGAAAAGGGGTCAGTTTTGTGAAGCAGTTAATTTGTTAAATTGCAGATAAGGCAGCATCTGTGTTACATCCCCATTACGCCTTTATTGCGCTCACTTTAAAATGGTAAAAAACAACAGTTGTGTAACTCCTAAAGCTGTACATCAGAGTTTGCCTACAGGCTGGACCAAAGAACTCTGCGACTCTAACACTTAACGTGGTGTCACGTCATTCAGAGAACCGCATTTCTTCTTCCAAACTCAAATTTGATGCTACATATTTGCAGGAATAGTCACGTCACATTTAACTCCGAAGGCCTCCCTCCCTCCCGCCCCCCCCCCCGCGCGCAACCTGCGCCCGACGCCGCCCCTTGGAAACGCGTGCTTTTCAAGGCGACTTCTGGATATCTGCGCGTACGTTCTGTCGCCCGGGCGTTTTGGACTCCGAGCCGACCGCCCGGGCCCGGTCGCCCCGGCGAGCCGCAGCTAGCACGGGCCCTCGCCTTTTTTTTTTTTTTTTGAAAGGCTTTCTGCTAACATTTAACGAGCTCCGCTAAACTGTGTGGAAGCAATTAGATCCAGCAATGTATCAATGTGCAGCTTTTAAAAACGCTCCTCTTTCCAGACACTGGATATTATTGTATCTCACGGCCTTGTTCGTAGCTGCTATTAAACGTCAAAAGAGTTGACGACTTCCTAAAGAGAACCTCTGCTTGTAAAACTCTTTCCCGTATGTGTGTGTGAGAGAGAGACAGGGGGTGGGAGAGAGAGTACAGCAGTGTGTGTGTGTGTGCACGTGCATGAGTGTGTGTGTGTGTGTGTGTGTGTGTGTGTGTGTGTGTGGAGACGGCTATTTCGTACTCATATGGCTGCAATATGTGCAGCCTCTGTGGTGGGACTGGGAAGAGAGAAAGTTTCTGGAAAGGCGGAATGAGAGGGAGGGAAGTCAGAAACGTCCCGTTCAACTAGCTGGAATGCCTCTCCTGCCTTTTTTTTATTGACGGCCTGATGTTCTGTAAGACACGAGGAACAACTGTCGGGAATGCTGCGGCCTGCCGCGCTCTCGGGGGGCTCCGCTTTCGGCGGGGCTGGCGACCCGGGTGGCGGTGGTGGTGGGGGGGTGATGGGGAAGGGGTTAATTTGGTGGCAGCGATCAGAGGCGATGAATCGTGATTCCTGGAGAGTTTGGACCCCCCCCCTCCTCGATGAGCAAAGTCCCAGCGAACGCACAAGTCACGTAGAAAACATCCGGATCCACTTAATTTCAATTCCTAATATTTTACAAAAGTGTCCAAATGTAAGCTGCGGCTTCTGTTCGCGTGTGGTTCAACGCTGTGCTCGCGTTATTATCGTTAAAACTCACTTAAACCTGCTACATTCACTTCCTGCCACATTCACGCGCGCCCGAAACGAGCGTAATCTCTATCCTGGGGGGTTGCTGCTCAACAAAAGTTTCTTTGAGAGGAACACGATTTATTTCCCTTTCAAGGCTTTTTTTATGTTATATTGACCTTTTTATGCTGAAGTACAAATCAAATATACTTCTTATTTCTCAGGCCACTTACTTATAGTGAATTGTTGTAACTCTTTTTTTGTAATAAGCAGTAAAGGTTCCATCTTCGCAGACTTTAAATAAAAGAGAATCACTATTTGCCAAGGGTAGTTTATTTAAAGAAAATAAAATAATACAGCTCTCTGCTGGCTTACCGACTCTCTTGGCTCCAGCCTCCCTAACTTGCATTTTCTTTTATTAGCCTGTCTTTTGTTTAGTCCGTGTCCCAAGGACACAACAGTTTCTGCCTTATTAAACTGTCTGGCTGCATTGTTTTGCTTCCTTCATTGCTCCGTATCAGCCGCTCGTAACATCCGCGGAGCCCGGATCCGACTTTCTTCTCCCGCTGCCTTTACTGGAAGCGGCTCTGGAAAAAGTTGATGCTAAACGGCCGGCATGTCATCCCCGCTCGGTCTGTGGTCGGGGCAGCTTTGTTTAGGCTCGAGCCCGTCTTTAATGTCTTTGCTCTTATTTTAGGTTTGCGTCGCAGACGGCCTGCTCCAGATAGCCAGCACATGGTCTTGGTTTGGGCTGAACCGACTCCCATTACAACCCCCCCCAACCCCAACCCCAACCCCCTTGCCTTAGCGATGTTTTGGATTATTTTTGATTTTAAATATAAGACAATTCGATTTGGGGTGTGTGGGGGGGGGGCATTAAAAAGTCTTCAGTGGCCATCCACAGAGACTGCGAGCTGAAAGTGACGATTGATGTTGCCTTAAAGCCCTGAAAACACCCAACCAATGACAGCATGTGATTCTAAGTGACACCTTTAATGCTCCTGGAACCCTCTGGGGGGAAGAGCCCCCCCCCCCAGGTTATCAAGCTCTGACCTTGTGCACATCCCGAGTGGATGACTTGTTCGGAGGCTGCGCTCGTTCAACCTTCTGATAAATCAGGAGGTCATTGAAGTTCCTCACGTGAAGAAGTTTCGACCCCCCCCCCCCACACACACACACACACACACAGTCTCTCTATATGGACGAGGGTCCCTCTCAGGCGCTCACCCGATGGGACGAGAGGATAGAGGGCCGAAACTCGGACAAGCGGGCGTCATTAGCGAAAAAATGTGCGTTCCCGTAAACACTTCAGTAGCTGTTATGACACAAAGCAGACAGCTTGTTTGGTCCTGAAGGCCTGATCAGATTTGCGCGAATTAAACAAACGTACATGTGTTTTAAATGCTTGCGTCGCGGAGATCGTAACGGGGAACATCTGGGGGAGCCCTGCCCCGGCCGTATATCACCGAAAAGGAATCGGCACGCTATGGATGTGATTGATTTGAATCTGGACTCCGTCAGAACCTCGCTGCCTCTCCAAGGAGCAGGCTCAATTGATAAACGTTTGTGGGGGGGGTTAATGCAACCGCAACCGACGTAGCCCCGGAAACGCTCCATCCACCGAAACCATCCAGCGCTGATGGCTTGCTTTCAGTCAAAGCTGAGCAAGGACCACGGAGGTGAGCGTGATTTACGGCGGTAGCGTGTTTTTCCTGACAAAGATGTTTACTCCTCCGGGTATCGAGAAGGTCACGGCGTCGAGGCGCACGTGTGAAAATCTGTAAATTAGCGGCGTGTTCCTGTAACAGCGATGACTGTCACGTCATTTGTCTGGAAACGCCTCTGTCTGTCAGTCTGGGGGACGGTTATCAGGAAGCTGCGCTGACTCATTGATTATTGATCGCTGAACCGTAGCAACTGAAACGGCAATTAGCTGCTGTCAAATCAAGAGAAGGCGCGCGAGCTTCCTTTCTCTCCGTTTGAATCGTCCCTCCGATTTAGTTGGTTTTGTTTTTTTTTTGTTGTTTTTTTTTTTTTTAAGGCGCCTTCTTTTTTCTTGGCGGCGCCACGTGGACAGGGCACACGGTTTTCCCGATCACGGCTCGGTTAACGATTCCGGTTAAATTGGATTTGAAGCCTAAATAGACGCCGCCGCCTGTTTACTAACATCGTCTTTCTTGGTCACGTTAATACTTTTTTCCAGGAGCCGATGTGGCGGCCTCTGCTGCGGTGTGTCATTTTTGCCAGCTGCGGCTTTTGTGCTTCGTACAGAGGTGCGCTTTTGTGCGCGTGTGAATTTGTGTGTGTGTGTGTAAATATTAACCCTGTCATCTGTGCTGCTTAACACTCATTTCTTAAACTGTAATGTGTCTGTGCCTGACTGTGGCTTTCCAGGTATTAAACAACTTTTTCTGACGCTAACCACTCACACACACACGCGCATGCTCACGAACGCACGCACGCACGCGCGCGCACACACACACACACACACACACACACAGCCCCATTAGTGTCGTAGTCTGGGATCTGGTTTAAACATCTGGTGGCTGATTAACTTTTCAAAGTAGTCTTTGTCCTCTCTGCGCTGCGTGCACATGTACATGTGTCTGTCAGTACGCGCTCGTGCATGCGCATGTGTGTATGTGTGTGTAAAATAAAGGCCAGACTTTTTTATGGCACCCCGTCAAATGAAAAGTATGATTTAAAGGACAAACTGTGCCTTTTTTTTTTTCCCCGCAGAAATGAGGCCACGCCTCCTCTGGGGCTCTGGTACGGGCTCGCCGTTCGGACTGATGTTGAATAAATTAGCTTTAAACGAAAGATCAAGGGTGATCCTCTTCAGTCTAATTCGTACCTGACCTGTTGCTTCGACCCGAGACGGGAGGCCGGTTTTTTCGGGCCCGTCTCCTGGCGTCCGACCCAGCTCGGAACAAAACCCGGTCCCCATCCGAACGGACCCAGCTCAGTTTCAGCCGCGTGAACGGGCCCAGTTCGCTTCTGCGACGCTGCTTAATGATCCTGCTGCAGCAGATCTGAAGAGCCGCAGAGGGTCGGAGCTCGCCCCCCCCCCCGCTTTTGCTCTAAACCGCATCAACACCTTCTCTAACAGCAGTTCAGGGCTGCCAGATCGGCGCTTTCAGAGCTCCAGGATCACGTCCGGGACAGAAACCCGCTCTCGTGAGTCATAACCTACAGGCTGGAATTGAAGAGTGAAAACCGAATGAGTCAGGAAATCTTTTTCTTTCGCGAATGAATTTCGAGTACGTGGTATTTGTAGTTTGCAGAGATTAGCTCTCAGTATGGCAGACGAAACAGGAAACGAAGAGCAGATTTTTTTTTTTTTTTTTCTTTTGGTAAAGCTGAGTAACCCAGACTGAATCATGATGCATTTTCTGCATTTTACATTTCAGGTGGTTGGTAATAAGGGGAAATGTGGTTTTGCAGCTGCACAGCTCCTCCTGCGCTTCGGTCTGGCAACCACGTGGGTTGTTGTTACATCTTGACGCTTTCTTTACTCCTAAATTGACTTTTTTTTTCTTTTTTATTGAAGAGATCATTGAATATTCCAGGAAGCCCCAGCCTGAATAAAAGAAAATCAAGCAGAATTCTACACATAGCATTCCTCTTGTGTCATTTCAAATAATCTGCAGAAGAAAATAGGTGTTAATAAAAACCACCGGGGAACCAGAGTTAAGTAACACGCTTTACAGCCGCTGCTACTAGCAACACGTGGTAAACAGCGGAATAATGTCTCGGCTCCTGCGGCGAAACTTTAACTGTTGTTAGCTGCTGTAAATCTCGCTGTTGCTGTCTGACTTTACGGAACACCGTCGCCTCGTTACCTCACGCCGTGACCCCGAGTCGCTCTGGCATAGACGGGCAATTAAAGGCCGCGACTACCCCCGATTGCACCCTCCAAGTGGAAACCCTCGCTCTGTTACGCCTCCACGTGGAGTAATATTATGTGTAATAATCCTGTCTTGCCCGTGTGAAAAGGCCTGAAAGTCGACTTAATTAGACTAAGATAAAGTATAAAACCTGAACGCAAAATAAAAAAGGAGATTTACACATGTAAGCAACGTGATTTGGCTTCGAGAGCTAACAGGATTGGCTTTGGGTCCTGTTGCAGGATTTTTTATTTTTTTGTCAATTTCGACATTTCTTGCCACCACGAGAGCACGTCGCTTGGTAAATAATAATTTGGAGAGTCAGCATTTATTTATTTTACAGAAAAAGGAAGCCCCGGCCTGATAAGTGATCATTTGTCAGACTCAGCTTTTGACTCACTTTGATACTTGTGTGTGTGCGTGTGTGTATGTGCGTGCGTGCGAGGTGCTCTGGAAATGTCCGCGGCCTGCAAAGATGTGCGCGCAGAAATACAGATGGATGATGGAGGGAGGTGGCTCTTTTTGAAATGGAAATGAAGGGGGCACACATCTGGGGGTCTTTGAGACTTTTGTCAAGTGTGTGTGTGGTGGGGGTGTCAGAGGCCCACAGTCAGATGTGTGTGTGTGTGTGCGCAATCAGTTGGCAGTGGGGGTGGAGGAAGAAAAGATTAAAAAAAAGGACAAAAGGAAAGTTTTGGGGGAGGAGGGAGGGAGAGGGGAGAGGGAGAGGGGGGGAGATGTAGCTGTGGATAGATGGAAGTAAAATAATTGAAAACTGTTCATTTTGACTTGATAAGAGGAAGGAAACGTTCAAACTGAGAAGGAACTAAACTGAACGGAAAGACAGATGCATAGAAGGGCAGATGAATGCCTCATTTGCATGGGGGAGGAAGGGAGGAGGAAGAGCAGGGGGGAGGAGGGGGAAGATCACAGGCTATAGTTGAAACTTTTACGGCTGACAGTTAAATTTACTCGGTGTGTGTGTGTGTGTGTGTGTGTGTACGTGAGGGTGTCGCTATATGGCCGCGGGCGCCGGGGCAGGAGGGAAAGCGCAGGGGGGGGCGGCAAGGCGTTTGCTTGGCAAAATGGCTTTTGGTGCTCCACGAGTCTGGAGTTTACCTGCGAGGGTCCCTCCTTCCTCCCTCTCAGAGAGGTCGGGGAGTCGAACGGTAAAATATGTTGACATCTAAAAACGTCAGCGGCCGAACTTCAGCCGACGTGACTGGACGTATTCGCGTTCGCCGCAACGTTTGAGATCTCCTGAGTCGGCCATTTCCTCAGCCCTGCTTCAGCAGGCCTTCGCACGATTTAAACTAAACCACATGGGCTACTTCCATCACGAGATAAGACAAACTTTAGTTTTTTAAGTTGCGTCTCTTTAGGGTTGGATGGGGGGAAAAAAAAAAACAAAAAAACACGGCGATCTATTCCGACGTCTGCCGTCAAATTAGGAGATAAGCAACTGATTTTGCCTCTAATTCTCCGGTTGTGTTCCAGTAAAGCTGCTGCACACGGGGGAAGATTGAAAATGTTCATCCAGCGCTAATTAGTCGACTGTAGATGACTTTTGCCTTATACAGATAATGTTCAAATTAGAATAAAACTTATATCCTTTAATAAGTTTCTATCAGTGCAATCTCAGCTTTACGACTTTTATCATGCTTGGAGATAATATTCTAGTTAAGTATTCAACTGGAAAGAATATTTTTGTACACATAAGCATCAGCAGCATTACAAAGGGAAGTATGAACGTGTTTATGATGCAGGAGACTAGTTTCAGAAATGAACTGAGCCTTTAGTCAAGATGGAAACACCTTTTATAGATGTTTAGAACTAAATTAATAGTTAAAGCCTTTATGTGAAGCTCGTAGCTCCGCTGTGCCGAGGCTCGAACTTGCGTTTCTTTGTACTTCATCTCGAAATCATCGGAATCGTTTAACAGCTTTTCACGTTTGTCAGCGGCCTCTCGCGCCCCCCCCCTCCCATCGGCGCGCTCAGGAGAGCTCGCATGAAAGGGCGAGCTGCGCGTCACACGCTAGCATGAACCGACGCCCCGGGGGGCGGCGCGTCTACCTCCGCCGGGGGACACGAGGTCCAGCGCACCGGCATTGACGCCCACTTCAACGTACAGTTCCAGCCCCGTTGGTATTCCGACGAGCTCAGGGTGCGGGACCGCCTCAGCGGCCCTGAACCTACGTCACTGAAACTGGCAGCCTGCGCGTCACCGAGGTAGAATACAGAAAGAAGGAACCCCAGAAAGGAATAGAAAGTCAACAGTGTGGGCTGGAAACCTTCCGTGGCGCGTCCCTGCGAGCCTCTTTGTTTGTCTGCCCACCCCACACACCTCCCACCTCCCACCTCCCCCCTCGGTCCAGCGAGCTGGTCAGTGGCGAGGACTCAGACGGACGCTCACATCTCACCGCGGCCGGGCGGTTTGCGTCCCCCCCCCCATTCCGGTAGCCGTCGCCGGTTAATCTGCAAATCTCTTTCAGTTGCTCGTCTCGACTTCCACGATGGAAACCAACGTTCGAACGCATGCTCGCCTTTAATCTTTCTCACGTGTGCCGAACGGGAAACAGAGGCGTTTATGCCGTTCGAGGCCCTTCTTTATAGAAGCAATAATTCATGTCACATGTCCTCTGATGCGCATCTGTGGATTCGTCCGCATATTCCCGACGTCTCCCGATGGCCCGAGCGGCAGAGCCTTAACCCTCCGCGGATCACTAGAGGAATGAATGACGGGGAAGTGACACCGAGCGTCAGTTACACCCCCACGTGTTCGTCAGAGAAAAGAGTCGTTGCCAGGCGTTTAATAAGGAATAAAAAGGCGGGCCCCGCCCTCTGTGCAAACTCTGTCGCAATGATAATAGGAGTGATAAAGGAGTTGCTGTTGTTCACGTCAACAACACAGAAAGATGCTGCCCACATTTCCAAGCTGCACAATATAGCCGGATACTTGAACTGGGTTGGGTAGCATTAAGGAGATTAAGTTGTTACCAGGTGGGAGAGACTGAAAGTAACCAACTGTAACTGGTTTCCAGTTCCCGGTATTGATTCAAGTAATGAGTCTAAAAGAAAGAGAGAGCGAAATCCAAAACCTCATCAATGCACATCAGGAAATTGAAGGTGACGCTGGGTAAGCAGTCTGTTTGTATTTATATATGATCGATTTTTATTAGGACATGCAAAGATCAGGCTGGCGTGTTTGAATCCAAACAAAACAGGCCTCCGCTAAAATAATCCGTTTCAGATGGAACAGTTGACTTGAATATGAAACAATGTGCGCTCTGTGCTCTAATTGGTGGAACATGGAGCTTAACTCTGTCTATACAACATCCAAAAATGCTGCGAGACACATCAAAAAGGCCTTTGAAAGCCGGGGACAGAGGGGAAAAGTCATCCAGAGACGCGGGAGAAAGCGGCGTAATTACTTTGACCGGCGTGTAATTTGGAACGGCATTAGCAATAACAAGTCAGAGGACAATAAAAGATGAGGGGAGAGATAGGTTTTCCCGGTGAAGTCGGCGGAGTTTGAGCGAAGCAGGCCTGTCGCGGTAGTGTGTGTGAGCGGAATCTGTGTGCGAGTGGAATCTGCGCGCGCTCGCCTGTGTGTGTGTGTGTGTGTGTGTGTGTGTGTGTGTGTGTGTGTGTGTGTGTGCGTGTGTGTGCGTGCGTAAGCGAGCGGTGGGCATTTGTGTGTAATCATGTACGTCAGGCCGTCATGAATGGTGTGTTTGAGACGGAGCGGAGTGTGGAGTTCCTCGGGCTGGACCAAATTGGAAACAGAAAAACAAACATTCCCTGGACCCCCACCCCCCCCCCCACTCCGCCTCCACCCACCCACCACCCCCCCCCCCCCCCCCCTCCTCCTCGCACTCCGCCTCCCCTACCCCCGGTCTGCTGGCCAGTGGCGCGGTCCAACCTGTCTGGGACAATGTAACGGTCTATAGTCGGAGCGGACCACACACGCTCGCGGAGGGGTTTCGGGCGCGCGGGAGGAGGCGGCTGCGGTGGATGGTGGGGAGATATGCAGCGTGTGTGTGTGTGTGTGTTGCGGGGGGGTCTCAGCCGCAGTGACACTTGGAGAAAAAGGAGAACAGTGACAGATAGATGGAGAGATGGAAATGAAACACCCGGATAAGTCGTCCCCGAGGGTTCAAGGAGTTTTATCTCCCAATCATCCCGCACTTTCATGATGACACGACGCAGGTCCCGGTCGGAACCAATAAGAAAAGAGAGGGAAAAAAAAACCCTACTCGCGGAAAAACAAAGGTGTACCCCCCCTCCGCTTTCCTTTTCCAGCTGCAGTTATTAATGAGCAAATGTGGGTTATAAAGCCAACATTGGTGCTTTTCTCTAGAAGTGTGAGGGAGAGCGTGTGCAGTCGTCACCCACGACGAAGGTCTTTGTCAGTCGTTTGTAAAGTATTAATGACTAAAGAAAAGAGGTGTTTATCACGTACCGAAGGTAATTTCTACGTCTTCCCGCAGCACAGACGTGTATTCATCTCACATGTTTATGTGGAGAAAACGTTACAGTGCTCAGATGGGAGTGTCTTTGAAATGACTCATAATTTCAGTAATGACTCATAATGTTCTTTACTCTCCATGCCAACGATCCTGTTTTTTTTTTCTTCTTTTCAAACAGCAGATATCCCTCTTTCAGATAATGACACACTCCAGCTCTCGTGTTCGGTTTTGCCTCAGCGGGCCAGGCAAAGTTCGCGTTCAGACCCAGGTAAACGACCGAAAAAGACAGGAGGCTTCCTTCCCGTCCAGGTCTTTTCTCTCTTTTTTTATATCCTGCACGTTCCCCTTTTGTTTAAATTTTGCAAAGACGCACTCGCGGAAGATAAAGCTGCGGTGTCTGACCACGAAGCAAGTTCCAAATATAGACCTGGTCCCGGGTTGCGCGCATGTGCGATGACTTGTGCTTCATCTAACACGCCGTCTCGACTCGGACCGACCCGGGAAAACCGGCTTTGTGTAAATACAGACTCAGATTTAGATCTGCGGCGAGAGGGAGAAGAGGCGAGATGGATGGAAATATGAAAAAAAAAAAAAAAGGGGGTGGCAGAGAGAGGGAGAGGAGTGGTACAGAAAGAGAGGGTGGGGTGATTTTTGTGGTTGGGGCAAAAAAAAAAGGGGGGACGGAGAAGCAGAGTCTGACATTTAACAGTAGAATTACGGAGTGGAGAGCGTAGTCCCGGAGTTGGCCGTGCTTATTAATGCCTGGAAGTTGCTCATTGATGGCAGCGCGGTTTTATATCATCGATCAATATTGAAATGGAGTGGGTAATAAGTGTGGACGGAGAGAGGGAGCTGCTGATGGCTACCACAGGCTGTAATTGTTTTCTGATTTAATATTATTCCTTCATGCTCGGCCGGTCGCGTTTTGCAGTTGGTTTATTGCAGCTGACTCACTGAACACTTTATGTGAATGTTTTGTTTTTAGTGTTACAGGAAAGTTTGTTTCCTGCATGCGTTTATTTTCAAAGTAGAGCAGTTGCGGTTAATAAAGTTAATTTAAGTGTGATTGTTGCTTATTAATTAATGTTAAAAAAAAGTTTGTTATTGTCCAATAATAGATGTTGGGAATGTAGTTTTTTAATTATCATCCATGTTGACAATTTTGGAGCAACTGTTGTGTTAAAGTTGACAAAGTAACTAATGTAGAACACATTTTCGATTGTTTTATTTTATTTTTAATAAGCTTTCATAAAAGGACTGTGTTGTAACATTGGTGCTAAATTAGATGTTGATGGAAAATATATTACTTAAAGTGTAGCCTACCTAAGTTTTCACTGCTTTAATAACACAAATCTGCCTTTTGCTGAATTTGTTTTATAATCATTCCGTCAAGACATTTATTCAGAACAGGATAGATGTAGTAATGGATGTATTATGACAACTCTGAAACTCAAACGTTTCCTTTAGTATCCAAAAAAAGCCTTTTGTGATTAATTTTGTGTCCAGATGATAGCATCAGTTTGAAGAAGTCACTTCCTGTCTGAGTCACATGACTGTCACCTGATCAGACCAGGGTGGTGAGTTTTTGTGGATGTAACGAGCTAAGGTCAAACCTGACGCTGAACGAGGTTGACTTTTTTTTTTTTAAGTGTTGCTGAGGCCATGCAAGTGTGAGACTTTATGGACAAATCCTTTCTTTTAGGAACAAAGGCTGTGAGCTGTGGCAGAGTATGGATTAATCAGATGTAAAGCAGAGGGAGATTAAAACAACGCAGAAATGTGACTGTAGCGGTGAACCCCGGAGAGTAAAACGATGGAAAATAAGCGATGAAGTTGAACTGCTGGCAAATTCATGTGGATTGTAGACTCGCTTTCTTTTCCTCTTAGCGCCATTTAACAATTCTCACATGTGGAAAACATCACCGTCTGACAACTACGGTGACGGAATTGGTGAAAATCAGAGAGCGTGATGGCCGAGGTCTCTTCAGGGGAACTAAATATAACAGGAAAGCTCTGGGCAAAAGTGTTTGTCGCTAAGTAAAAATAAAAAAAAGAGTTAATATCGGGAGTCTGGGTCAAAGATAAAAGCTTCAGGTGTTGATGTCTAATGTTTTGTCATTCCTCAGGTTGTTCACGCTGCAGCGGACTCCAACAACTGTGACTAAAGTGGAATAAAAAAAAAAAAAAGAGTGGAAAAGAAGGAGGAGGGAGGCCCGTCTGTGTAATACTTCAGCTACGGATCCACGCACGTTTGGTCGGACTCAAACTCGCCCCGGCCGCCCGCTCAGGTGGATGCAGACGCTGCACGGAGTTTAAGCGCCCTCGCCAACCTTTTCCGGCCCTTTCGGAGGGGGGGGACCTTTGTGGAATTACGGGGACTCGATAAAGGAATGGTGGGATTTTAGAGCGCGGCGCGCCGGGAGGGAAGCGCTGGCGGCTGCTGGACCAGGTTGTGGCGGTGCTGATGCCAAGGCCATTCAGCCATGATGTTTTTATAACCTGATGAGCAGCAGAGGTAGGACCATTACTTCATATAAGTTTATTCACTGATTAATGGTTTTCCTAAACTTTGATCTCCTCAGTACATTTCTGTTAGTATCTTCATTTAGTGTAAAATTCCATATTTGCTCAGGACTATATTTAATGGATGAATTCCCCTTATTTTAAGCAATTATCTAATGAAGTTAAGGTGTTTTTTTTTCATCATACAGGTCAAATTAATTAATTAACTGCGTATGTGTGTGTTTAATGCAGGTTGTTTCCTTTCTGTCAAAGCTTGCGAAATGAACAGTTTTTGATTTTTATTTTTATTTTTTTTTTGAATGGCAGAAAAGTTGCAGCCAAGTATAAAGTTTGCTCCCGATTCTCAGCAGATCAACTTCGTTGCCTCTGGCCAGATCGCCAGAGCTGGTTCAGTGAGACGGCGATGAAGCCGGCCTGTAATCTGAACCCATCCCGGTGATCACTGTTGGAGGAAGTGAGCGTGCCGAGGACTTTTTTTTTTTTTTTTTTTTTGGCTACTCTGTGAGGACGTAAAGTCCGATTCTGATCCGTAGTGAAGGTGGAGGCCTGAAGCGCGGAGGCAGCTCTCCTCGGTTGTCGTCTAAACCGAACCATTATGACATAACTGTTAATTTTGCTTCACGAACGCTGCAAAGTTCGACTCCTCCGCAGAGATTATAGTAATCCCAGCAGTGTAAACACATCCAGAATGCATTGCTGTAGCCGGCCGGGTAGACATGTTAGTGAGGCTGCAGGTTGCGCTCTTGATGTCGGCGATACTTGAGCTTTGAGGTTCTGCCTCTGCGTTTACGCGTAATAATAGTGTTTAAAAAGTGAAACATTTCCATTATAGATGCGTTTCTCTTGAAGTTATCGCATTATTCTGTCACCAAATCTCCTTAAAATGGACCTCAACTATCTGGACGTGAACATAGATGAGACGATCCAATCAGACACGTGCCAGGAAGCCTGACTACCCCCCCCCCTCACCCCACACACACACACACACACACACACATACACACACACACATTTCTGGAGGGTCCTGTTTGGTATAGTGACCCAGAAAACTCATTTTTGCAGTTCCGGGGAAGCGAACGCTGTATTTTTTTCCCCTCTGTGAGCAGCTTGCTGCACTTCCTGTTGTTCTAGTGTGTCCTCGTCTGTCATGGAAAGGCCAGAAAGCGACGTCCAGTCCCGGTGCCGAGCGGGTGAAAGCTATTGGTCGAGCCACTTGCACGAAAAGTGGGCCGACAGGTTGTTCATTGTGCGTCCGATGACCTCATCTTTTCACGCCGAAGGATGCACCGTTCTTAGTTCCCACACTTAGACATGTGGGTTTTTGTGTCAGTGTTTTTTTTTTGTGTGTGTGTGCGTGTGCATGTGTGTGTGTGTCTTGGGGGTTAGAAACAACAAGAAGCACTCATTCATCATTGTGCACAGAGGCCATTTAAACTCTGCCCCTCCTTAACGCTCATTCTCTCTCCAGGTCGGTCTCCTTGTCCCCCACTGATCAATCCCCGTTAACGCCCATCAATTATGCAGCCCGGGATTAATAAAAGAGGTGTCGCTAGCTGTCCGGGCAATTACTTACTTAATTTGTTGCTCGGTTAATGATTGATTTATTTAAAGAGCACAAAATTATGTGGATGGATTGAAATGCGCGCACGCGTGTGTGGAGGTATTAATAACTACAGTTCGACGCCGTCAGCTCGCTATAAGCACCTCATCGCCGAGAGGTTTCGGGTTCGCTTTCAGGCTCAGGGTCTTTTTTTTTTTTTTTTTTATGCAGTTAGACCTCCAGAAACACCAACGATCAGAGGGTCCGATCGGAGACTCCAAAAGCGGGAGCCCACGCCGGGCCGGGCCAGGCTCCAGCGCCCCGTCCCCCCTCCCCGTCCCCCCGACACTAATTAGAAATTTCGCAGAGGTGGAAAACACTGAAGCATATTCCCGTGTCCCCCCAGAATTCGTCCGTCAGGGCTGCGCGGCTTATTCCAGACATTATGCACCCTTGAACAGCATTAATCAGCCTGGGTGCAGTTGTTCGCTGGGGGGCGGGGGAGGGCCCTGTGCTCTGTTTACCTTCTACCAGTTTGCTCTTCCCTGCCTGTTTGATGCTAAATCTCCGCATTATCATCATTAGAGCTTGTCCAATGTGGTCTTGGCACATTTGCTCGGATCCTCCTGAAGCCTCCATTACTGTCTATGTGTCACTACTTGTTCCTGCACTAACAGGCGCTGCACCCATCTATGTACATATTTAACTGTGTCTGATGTTAGCTGGTGTTTTGGGCGCCTGGTTGGATGCTGCGTGCGCGGTTTCCTTTGGGCGTGCACAGATGTGGGTGTGGGTTGTTTCTTTCTTTTCCTTCTTTGTTCGGTTTGGTCGTAGCCAAGTGAACAAGTGTTAACAAGCTGCGCGCAGGCTGTATTTATTTAATCCATATGCTGGTGAACTGTACAGATGTGCGCTGCCCCCGGTGCGTCTGCAAGGGGGGGGCAAAGAAAAAAAATCACTCAGATGAGCCCGATCTGAGAAGCGCGGGGTTCTGCCAAGTCAGCTCCAGAGTTTTCCTGCGCGGGCCGCTGGAATCGCTTTTCCGCTTAAGCTGCCATTTTGCTGATGCTTTGTTTTCAGAATCAGGTGTTAGCCACCGTGATAGCAGCCCGATACCCGATAACCTCACAATGCAATCAGAATCATCGGGGAGACGATTCTGCCCGGGGTTCCGTGGTTTAAGTCTCCAGGCGACCGCCGAAGAACAGCCCAGTGTCGAACAGCCGTTAGAGGTTGGTTCCCGGAGGTGCGGGGCTGTAGATCCTCGCCAGTGGAGCTCCAGCTCCTACACCCAGCCCCTCGCCTCCTCACCAAGCCCACAGAGGCCTCTGCTCTCCCGCCCCGGCAGAAGGCCTTCCTCCTAATCCGCATCGGCGTTTCAGCACGGACGGCCTCCCCCTTTTTTTTTTTTTTTTTTTTTTTTCATTTAAAAACCCGCAGGTCTGGGCAACGCTCCGATAACGCCGCTGCCAGTTTCGGGAATACCGGCTAGCCGGGGCGATAAGGAAGAGAGCTGCTGGGAGCTGACGCAGCCAAAGCCGCCTGGCAGCAGCCGAACGACCTGCCCCGACAATAAAAGCAGCCCCGCTGCTTCCAACTGGTGGTTTTTTTTTCTTTTTCGACATTTTTTTTCAAAATTTTCCCACGTGCCCATCAAGGCCAAATAACGAGCGAGCCCATCACCGCGCGTGGATTTCACGGCAGACTGCGGTGTATGCCCCCCCCCCCCCACACCGGTCTGCCGAGAACGGAGCGAGAACGTACCAGCTGAAAAAGCAAAAAGAAATCCATCACAAACGCGTCGGCCTACCCCGAAGTGTGATTCATTTCAGCTGCCGATGCGGCGGGAAAAACAAATAAATAACAAATATTTGAATCGACCGGCGGTGGATTTGAGAGGCATTTGCACGTGGACGCACCATTGTGCGTTAACCGCATACCTCCACACTGGCGCATGCTGTACATGCCATTCGACAGGTTCTTTTTCTGTCGGGTGAGTTATAGAGGGCATTACTCATTTCTCTTGTCACGTGGAAGAGAAATCGCTCACTCCAAGCTCGCAAAAATCAGCTCCCAAACATGTTAACATGGATTTTTTTTTTTTTTTCAAAATGATTCCCGTCTTTGGCTGCTGCAAGTGCCTGGGATATGTTTGACTGGAATAACAAACACGGCTGACTTTCGACTCCCGAAGAGTCGGCTCTTTGTTGCAGACGCAATACAGAGAATCATATCTCGCCCTAAAGCTCCTCGGTGGAAAACGTTCCCCTTGATTCCTTTCAGATGAGGATTGATTCAAAAGCGCGACAGAATAGGACAGGCGGGATGATTGCGCCTTTTAGGAGATTAATGTGACGAGCCTCTCCAAGCAGACTTAATAAGGCGGTGTCTTCTGGGTTTGTTTTTCCTCCCCTGACGTTGTCGTGCGGGTCTGCTCGTAGATCTGCGGCGGTGAACTCCGTGATTGCGACGCGGGTTTCCCGGCCGCTCGGCCACTTTCAGTTAATCCGCCCACCTGTTTACGTGACGGAGCAGAACACGACGGCCCCTGTGCCAGGTTATTAATCGGCCCGCGTGACGCACAGCCAGCACGCCCCCCCCACCCTTCACGCGGGCCCGGGCTGCAGCCCCCTCGCTGCAGATTCCCCAGAGGTGAAACACATTTTCCACTGCGCTCAGGTGCTACAAATACATTAAGACACGGCTCAGGCACGCGCATTTGAAAGCTTAGCTGGACTTGGATGTTGATAGACATGCCAATCAAGCCCCATCGGTGGTGTTTTCTTTAATGGAGCCATTGTTAGGGGCCAGCTCCATCAGCCATTAGCCTGTGAGCAGCTAATGGCTCCAGTCTGCACTGGTGTGTGAAGAGTTCCAGCGAAGTTGTTGTTGTTGTCTGACACAGATGTTTTCCTTCCCTTGTTAACTTTCAGATGAATAATAAGAGAGCTCTCTGATGGATAAGTGTCCTAGAATGTTTAATGTTGAGCTGCAGCTTGTGTGCGTGTGTGTGTGTGTGTGTGTGTGTGTGATTGTGTGTGAGAACACGTGAATGTCTGTGATAATCTCTGTGGCAGGTTCTCAGCATTAGCGCACTACTGAACAAGGCGGCAATTCATTCAGAAGGTTTAACTGCTGCGTGCGCGCGCGCGCGTGTATGTGTGTGTGCGCTTGCATGTTTCTGTGCGGTGCGTGCGTGTGTGTTGTTTTTTGGGAATTGTTTCCGTGCGCCAGTCAGCACCATATGGTCCGGTGTCGAAAAAAAGGCCCCTTTAGGGGGTGTGTGTGTATGGGAATGCGCGTGTGCCTGTATGGGAATGTGTGTGTGCGCGCGTGTGTGTGTGAAGAGAGAGACACAAATTGTGTGTAAATGTGTGTACAGCGGTCTGGCCTGCCTAAGGTGAAGCTGTAAAAACAATAACATCTTGAAAAAAGGAGAAAAAAAGACAACACCAGAGGACTGATGTAAAATGCTAAACACACACACGCACACACAAGCACATACACACACACTGTCCTGCAGTTATTTTTTCTTCGTTTTTGATCTCCATTATTTGATTCTTTATTATGGCTTTGATTTGTGTTTTTCCCCCCTCTCTTCCTGTTTTGTCTTTGTTTTGCTGCCTCCCAGCCTCCTGCCTGTATCTCTTTATGACGTAACGCTTGAGTGACGATCACGATGATATATGCGTACAGTTGTCCCTCTTATACGGAATGAGCCCAACTTGAGGGCGTCGAAATCGAATCCTCCTGCTTTAATCCAGAAAGCTGAAGGTCGTCGGCGAGAAGAATCAAGGAAGACAATCGGGTAGTGGAAGCTGGTTCGCCTGTCAGTTCGCGTTCAAAACTTCTGGAATCTCCCGTCGCGTCCTGGTGCTTTCAGCAGCGGATCAGGGATTTTTGAGTTTCTAAATCTCCCTCGGAGTATTGATGACCGGAGCCCTGGCTGCAGCCTCATGCTTTCAACTCCCCCTTAATCTCCTCTCGCTCTTTGTCTCTCCTTCTCCTTCCCCGGTATCTTGATATGGTCTGTTCTGCCGTGACTTGTAAACATTTACATTTCTGCTTTCAAGTGCTGTTTATATATGGCCCTTATCTGCTATCTAACACACTCACACACACGCACACACACACACACACACGCGTACCGAGACGGGGACAGACGGTGAATCAAACCTTGAGGCGTCCTGACAGCGGCTCCGCTGCTATGTCCATAATAGGACAGGAGAGAGAAAGAAGGGAAGCATCGGGGAGAAGAGTGCCACATGGACAGAAGGAGGGGGAGGCCCATCATTTGCCACCAGAGTGTTTTGTGGTGAGGGGAGGCGCGCAACATCAGTGAGTCTAGTCCACAGGCATTTGGTGATACTCCACTCGTCCTCTGGAGCGAGGGGTTTTCACCCCTGGCGCAAGGACTGCAGCCCTCCTGGACCGGGGGGGGCATGTTGGGAATCAAGGACGCTTTGGGACGGATAGATGCAGTCACACGGGAGGTACCGCGGGGATAACGCGTCCTCCGGCCGCTGCAGGGGTTGGCCGCGATGCCCTCGTCCCCTCCAACCTCCTCACCTCCCTGCTGCTCCACCTCTGCCAACGAGACCAGCTTTCACCTCCGCTTCCTCAGATCCACGCTCTTATTGTACTAAGTCACTTCCTCTTGCTGGTCCACTTCCTCTCTTTGGTTCACCTTGCCCTTGCAACGCAAGCGAAGCGCACCCGGGTTCACTTGGGTTCAAAAGAAAAGAGGTGCGAGGGTGCGTTCGCACGCGCCGCTTGATCTCATCCACTCTTTCTTTCAGTCGCGCTCTTGCTGTTTATTTTATTTATTTTTTTTTGCAGGAAGACAGCAGCAGTGCGTGACTAACACTCTCTTGTGTGTCATCACACGATTCGGTATTAAATAGAAATCATCCACTCGCTCAACAGTTGATCCGTTTTCACTCATTTTGCTCCTCGGCTCCGATTCAAACGACTGCATAGTTCGGTTGTTCTCATCTCTCCTTTATTACCGCGGATCCGTTCCCGTAGCTCCACTCCCCTGTTGTTCTGGCGGAGATTACACTTTCGCAAACATGCGGTGTCGCAGGTCCGACGGGTCGATAGACCGCGGATAGGAGCGCGCCGCGCGAGGCGAGGCGCCGAAAGTCGCTGCTAAGCTTCGAGCACGTTTGGCAACGGCCTCGGGGACATATTGTCTCCATCACAATGAGCTGATTAGAGTTGAATCGTACGGGTTTATTGTACGCGTAAACCACAGAAAATACACTATGTCATCTTGTCAAACATTTACAAAGCTTGCCTTCAGTTGCGAGCCAGCATTTCTTAAATCATTGCCATAGCTGCGGTTGAGCTATCAGCTAAGAAGCAAGTCCAAATGTCAGCCGTATATCAAACGGGCCTAATTTCCCACGTTGCCACTCACATGTTTCCGATATTTTAACATTGCATAATTTGTACTCTGGCCTTGGGACGCTGCTGATGTTCGTTAGCGACGCAGCCGAGCTCGACGGCGTCTGTTGTTGCGATAGTTCCACATGTGGCAAACTGCGCAGGCGAGCCGGAGATGCCTTTGTTTGTCATTCATCAGACGCACTCACGAGAGATTTGAGAGGGAAAAAAGGAGGGAGGGGCCGCGGCGTAAAGTGAGAGATGAAAGGATTTTGGGTGTAGTAATAGCCAGATATCTCGCGGCTCGAACCTCTGCGCGCCCGTGCTTGCATCTGCGTCCGCGCGCGGATCCTTCCCAAGGGTGTACCAGCTGTTAAATGGGTGTGAGAACAGCCGAGCGCATACCTTCGCCGAGGCTGCGGCTCCACGCCTGAGTCTGCCGTCAATCTCTGACCTAGATCCAGAGGCGCTGATAAGCTTCGGCGGAACACACAAGACGGGGCGTGTTAATCTGTGCCATTGTTTTGATGGTCTTGGAAGCTCGGAGCAAACATCCTCCTTGGGCTCGGATCGGGTTGGGGGGGGGGGTGGAGACCTTTGGAAATCACCCGCAGGAATTGCCCCATCGCTCGAGGGACGAGCACCTTCGTCGAAACCGCCGTTGCTCGTTGCGGGGGCGAGGCAGGGGCGTAAAACGCGATGAAACGCGCTCATCAGAACACACCGTCGTGTTGCGCGTCACATTCGACCCGTCTTTTGTTGCAGTCACAGCCCCCCCCGATGTGCAGGTCGGAGAGCGATCCAGCAGATCTAAAAAAAAAAAAAAAAATACGATCTAGAGTCAGGAGCCAACGATCGGGCCCTTCATCTCCCCTCACAAAGCTGTTTCCCTCATAAAACTCTCCCCGGGCAGATAATCGCAGGTGATCGATTTCAGTTTGTCATGCAGAACTGGATGAAATCTCATCAGCGGGCGCCGCCGCGCGCGCTCACTCGCTCGCACGGCGGGCCGCCGTAACCGGAGCGGAGGACGGATGCTGCCGCGGGACCGTCGCGTCAGGCCGGACCGACGGGTTCGGACTGAATCGACGTCCCGCTTTCCATCCGATCCGGAGCCCGGAGAGACGGCGCCGGGAAGGCGAGTCCGACTTATCGTCTAATCAGAGAAGGAGATCGAGCGCTCCACCCCGGCGTAGCGCTTTCATTGTCGAGGACACACTCCAGCGCCTCCCACTGAAGACAGATAAGCTCGTTGTTGCACGCCGCGGCCGCTTAAGCGTGTTTTTCGAAATGACAACGTGCCAGCTTTCATAAAATCACACCCTTTCGTGGGACCAAAAAACCTCAGAGTGATCCGAAACTGAACCGTTCAAATCTGTGTGCGTGTTTGCGGGTGTCTGTGTGCGCGGGTGCGTGTGTGTGTGTGTGTCGAAGAGCTCGTAGCTCGTGTTGCAATGACCTGCAACTTCCTTTCACCCAAGATAGGTGTGTGTGTGCATGTGTGTGTGTGTGTGTATGTGTGTCACAGAGAGAGATGGGAGGAGTGCAACCTGTCTTAATGCAGGTTTGCATCTTGTGAGGTGTCGAAAAGGCAGAAATTTAACCATTTAAACACTGACTTGGTGCTCCCTCTCTCTCTCTGTCTGTCTGTCTGTCTGTCTCGCTCTCTGTCTGTCTCTCCCTCTCTCTCCTCAAGGTTTACACGGTTCCCGTCTTTGTAAAGGAAACTTATTCTTGGAAAAAAAAAAAACCAATTCAATCATAGTGTAATCCCAGTCTGTCTCCTTCAACAGTATAAGCAGTTAGGAACAGGCTTTTCTTTTTGCAATAGAAAGAGAAACGGACACATGATAATTTGCCGAGAAGTGCCCTCCGTTCGGTGGTCTCTAATGGATGATTGTCAGTCCATTATTGGAATAATCATTTTAGCCGTACTTTTTGTCACCCCAAAATCACTTCTATTAAGGCAATTTCTCCCAGTAATTTTTGACCTTGGATGACTCTTTACTCATTCAGGCTGTTCTTTTTGGGTTTGAATGGGGGGATGCAGGCCCGTAGCTCCAGAAAGTTTCTGTGGTTCATTTGGGGAGGACAAAGATCACATAACCATCCTGTGTGTGTGTGTGTGTGTGTGTGTGTGTGTGTGTGTGTGTGTGTGTGTGTGTGTGTGTGTGTGTGTGTGTGTGTGTGTGTGTGAGAAAGTGTTGTTATGCAGGATAGAGGAAATGAAAGCTCAGACAAGGCTTGAGGCTTTTCTAGACCGTCTTAGTGCCCCTCTTTGCATGTGCTTGTGTACTGTGTGTGTGTGTGTGTGTGTGTGTGTGTGTGTGTGTGTGTGTGTGTGTGTGTGTGTGAGACAACGCGAGGCAGGACGCACCCATGTTCTGATGTTCGCTCGCTGCCTTTGCGTGTTGCCCGCCCGCGCGCGCGCACACACACACACACACACACAAACAAAGACACCACCCAGAGGCAGAGGTACACACACTCTGCAAGTGTCTGCGTAGTTCTGTGTACTCGCCGCCTCACATCTTGTCTCTTCGCGTGCCCTTCCCCCCGGTGCGTGCAGCCCTTTCCCCACATGTTGCTGGGTCAGTATTTGTACTACAAAAAGATACATGCTCATTTCTTTTTTCAGTCAACACCCGCGTGTGCGTGTTTGGACGTATGTGTGTTTAATTTCCTGACAGTCCCCAAGCCACCCCCGAGCTCTGATCACAGGAAGCTGAGAGGATGCCGACAGACCTCGTGTACCCCCGCTGAAGCCAAGAGCATCAGCCTGTCGTTTGCATGAAGGGAAGGAAAGATGAGCAGGTCGGACCCTGACCGGGGGGGGCCACAAACCCTCGCTGGAATATAGAGGCGGTGGTCCGACTGTCTGACTGTCTGTCTGACTGTCTGTCGAAGAAGACAGGGACACCCAGCAGGCGGGCGCGCTCAACGCGATCGTCCGCAGACGACCTGTGTCCAGCGGTGGAGGGAGATAGACAGCTGGCCCGGCACACGTCAGCGCGCCTCCGATTGTCCTGTAACCCGCGCATCAGGCCCAGCGCCGGCGTAGTGAAACAACAACCGGTGCGACTGTTTCCACAGCTGAACTGGAGATTATTTGTAAAATTCTGCCGGACGGAGCCACACAGACAGTTTCCAGCGTGCTCTTATTTATTTATTTATTTATTTATTTAGGTCTCTCTTAACTTTCTGAGTGTGTGGCGTCAAACTCTCTCCGGCTTTCTGACTTGCTGCGGTATGAATCTTTCAAGCGTGCATGCCCCCAGCGCACGCGGAGTTTGACTGTTTCACAACAAATCGATATCCCGAGACAGATTGTACTTTTTTTATTTATTTATTTATTTATTTTTGGTCTTCGGAACAAGGGCGGCGAGAGTCGGGGCTCCCGTTTGAACACAGTTCACCGCTTTTCTTTCCGGAGGGTTTTTCAGACGGAGTCTGGTTATCAACAGAATCCACATATAAAGGATCGCGGTTTCTGTTTCAGAAATGTTTCCTCCATTATCAAATATATATGACGCTCAACTCTGCCGAGGGTTTGCAGCCAATGGGTAGATGTTAAGCTACTGTAAGTGTGTTTTTATCAGCGTTAAATAATTCATTTGTTATTTGTGGGAAAAAAAAACCAAAGCGAATGCTGACATGGGTTTGTAGTCGGACTTGTTGTTGATAAGCTGCGCATGCGAGGTCAAATGAGCATTTCAGGGAGCTGAATTATTCACCTCTTTCAACAATGATGAGCCAAAAAGTCAAACGAAACAATTTAGTTGTTTTTCATTGGTCTTTTCTGATGGAAACCTCTAAATTGGTTATTTTTTAAATGATCTGAGGAGCTTCAGTTTATACTGAATTTTGACGCATATTTTGTCTTTTTTTTTGTGGGCGTGAGCGAAGTCGAAACTTAAACCCAGGCGCCCTGTCTGCATCTGCTACTGTTTCCCACGCCTCTGTACATGAGGGGGGGTTTATCCCTAAACACGTCCACCCCCCACCCCCCACCCCGTACGCGGCGTAAGCGGCAGTCTGCTGGCGGCGCGTCGGCCCCGGCGGCCGCGGTGCGAGGGCTCCATTTTTAAAGGGGCTTTCTTAGACGTGATCACACACGCATGGTATGCTGCGCTCGTGCATTCACACTCAGACACCGTGGGCTCTGAGGACCGTAGCAGGGGAGTTGTGTGTCTGCGTCTGTGTGTGTGTCTGTGTAAAGTTGAAATCCAGACAGTCATTCCAGAGGCCAGACTATTGAGTCTTATAAACTCTCAGGTCACAGATTATTGAAATAGCAGAAGGAATATATAGTCAGTGTGTGTGTGTGTGCGTGCACAATTGTGCCTGCCTTCTGTTATACTGTTTTATTTAAAACATCACAAATTACTGAAAAGATCCAGAAATTCACACAAACTGAGAACGCGCACCTGCTCATGTACATAACTGACTCTGTGTGTGCGTGTGTGTGTGTCTGTCTGACTGTCTGTGTGTGTGTGGACAGCTTGGATTTGTGTGTTTTGCAATACTGATGTATTTCCACATTATTTATAGCCCCATAGGGGGTTGAACCAACAACCTCTTGGCAGTTCTTCCACTGCAGTAGTCTAGTACACACTCCGGAATGGATAGTAGAACAATAGGAATCATCCTAGGAATCTGTTTGGGAACTTTTAACAGATTAAACGGTCAAGTAGTCTGTAAATGTGGTGTTCAGATTATCCATCCCCGTTGCTGCTAACCCATCAAACCTAATCCCCACCCAGAGGACTGAATGTCGACTTGTTCACGCTAAGATTCCGGTGCTTCCTACACTTCAGTGTTCAGTAGCAGAGGTTCCCACTGGCCCCCGCTCAGGGCCGCGGCGCAGACAGCACCAGCCAATAACCGATTATACAACGCGATGGCCTCGTGTTGGCGGTCGACGGTGGGTTTCATTCTGCCCTTTCAGTCCGCAGACCAGTTTGTCCTGGTCCGTTACAGTGGAAAGGAGAGGCGACGTGTTGGATCTCACTCGTCTTTTTGAGGAGGTGCAGCAAAGAAACAGCCAGCAGCAGCAACGGTTTATGTGTGCAACTGGTGTTAAACACTGTTCTTTCTTTAACTCCCCACAGGGGTAAACAGCCCTCCTACATAGAAGTACACACACACATAGACACACACGCACACATGCACACACAGACTTCCCAGACCCTGTGTGGTGAACTAATCCCGTGTAGTTATTCAAGGTCAGACTTCTATAATGTACATTTAATAAAGTTTGGGGGAGATGGAAGAGCTTGTTTCAGTGCGTTTCTGTGCATGTGGGGGCACCCCTCTGTTGGTTTGGCTTTTATATTTAAACTGTCGTGTTATATAGTCGGATGAGAGAAATTAAATTAAAAAAATGTTTTTTTTTAGTTTAATAACTTTTTTGGCGGTTAAGAGTGAAGACCCGATGAGTGATGACTGCGATGTTGTTCTGGTCAGCTTGAAGCATTTTGGGGGTTCTTTTGCAGCAGCAGAGGCTAAAACGTGGACGCGCTGATTCCAGTTGATCATTGCATCAGACGGACGGTTGGCTCGCGCGCGTCGGCGAGTGCCGCGCATTGCATACAAACGAGCGGAGGCAGGGGGCGGGAACAGTTGAGGGACAGTGAAACGTGAGCCTCAGATTTAGTTTGACATTTAAGATGACATATTTTGCATGCTGTTACCCCATTATAAATTAGTTTCTGTGATGCGTGTGTGTGTGTGAGTGAGAGAAACGGGCCCCTGCTCCATAACAGATGAAGTTTGTGTGTGGAAGCGAGGCTTCTGGCATTGATTAGGGGGCCCTCCTGTGCGACTGAGCGCTCCTAGTCTGGTAATGGCAGGTGGACTCCGTCTCCCTGTGATGTGACGTTGTCCCCATTGTCTCTCCACCCCCTTCTGTTTTTTCCTCCCAGGCCTCGCTCGCCCGCGCAGAGCCGGGCTGCCGGGCTCCGTTCTGAGCCCTCGCCCTGTCGCCTGGAATCCTCCCCGCCCGCCCTTTCCCCACTTCAGCTCAGGCAGCCCTTTACATGTGTGGCCACGTTCTGTTGTGCTTTAAATAGACCCGCTCTCAATGATTTGTTTTGTCTGGACCGACACTGAAAGTCACATGTGCTCCCATTGATATTTATTTCATTCACCAGCACGCATCCTTAAGGGCGATTGCGTTATAGATTTTTTTTATTTGTTTTGAATCTGCGGCCTTCCTTGTGCCTTTTTTTTAAAAAAAAAAAACATATATAAAGAGCTAATAACCACCGAGCGGTACAGCGCAGTCACGAGAGCCGCGTCACGCCATTCGAAACAACAACAATAACTGCTGGTGTCTGCCAGGGCCTTCCAGGGAAATCCTTTTTTATGGACAGGAAGCCATGCGTTTCAGGCTTCTGGCGGCGGCTCCGCTGATATTTTTGTACGGTCAGCAAAGCATGGCCGACGCTCCAAAGATCCAGCGAGAACGACACTTTTCCCGCCATGCTCCGTTACGTCAGGCGGGATCTGCAAACTGCAACGCACAAACGCGCGGCCGAATTCAACTATAATTAGCTCCCTCTTACAAAAAAAAAAGTGGGTTTAAGTCGTTTTAACCCTTAAAGATTTTACAAACACGCCAAATGCGACGTCGATCCTGCAGCACGCGCTCCTGGAAATAGTGCCCCGTCATCAAATCCCACAGCCCCTCCAACGAGAACTGAATCATTTATGTTTGATTATCGGGACTTACTCCTCTTTAAATCATTCATCTCCATCCTTGAGGACAATTTTCGCACGCCCAGCGGGTTGTTGACTCTCGTAATCTAAAATAACAAAGATCAAAAAGTCCCCCCCGCCCCATTAAAGCTCCGGTGGATGAGCATTTTAATAATTCACGTCAGATGTCTCAGCCATGCTTTTAAAAAACGTACATCAACTTTAAAATTCCAACTGCTGCCTTTCCTAACCCCCCCTCCCCGACCTCACGGTCAGAGCTTTCCCGCGGGGCGACGTGTGCTACGACCGTAATCACCGATGATGGAAAAGATTAAGCGACACGTTTCTCCTGACATGCGTACTGAGGCCACTGTGGCGTATAAGGTCTAATTGTAGCTAGTAGCAGCAGTTGTTATGCGGTATGTTGTGGTTGCTTGTACCTAATTGTAGTTGATAGTAATGGTTCCCGTCTGTGTATACAGCCCGAAGCAGACAAAGGCTCTACTGCGATACTCACACACACACACACACATGCACACACACGGGACAGCAACCACACACCTCCCGAGCTGCCCACATCCTGGCGTAGAACATCAGATGTATGTAAATGATGACAGGAAGCCAGTATGAATCATATTTACTTGTTGAACAGTTTGTTCCCCCCCCCTCCCCCAGTGACCGTTACTGTTGATTTACCGACAAAGCCGTCGCAAAAAATCTTGACGGAAACGCCGTCGGGTCAGCCGCCGCTTCCCGAGCTCCTGGAGCCATCTGTAGTTTTCCACCGAGTCAACGGATGATGAATCCTGACTGGGTGTGGCGTCCCTCAGATTAGTTTTCTTCCCCCCCCCGCTCCCTCGCACGCCGCCAGTGCCAGGCCCGGTCTAGGCATGGGCCCCAGCAGACGTAAATTGCTTTCATTTTAATAGCGGCGTGCTCGAAAAAGAAAGAAAGAAAGAAAAAAAAAAAAACCTTAAAATGCTAGGCCGTGGAGAGAAAATTGGATTGGACAAAAAGAGCAGTCCTCGCTCTCGTTTCTCTTTTTTTGTGGTCGTGTGTTTTATTTTCTCTTTCGGGCCTAATCCCCTGGCTTACATTAGAGGCCTGTTTAAAATATGGCTCTTTTTAACATGTTTATGCATATCTACATGTGCTTGTTTATGCTTTTCTGATTATCTGTTTTCAACTGCGTCCCCTTTCCTTTGGAAACCCGTCTGTTGATATTCCCATATAAATAACAATAAGCGTTTATCTCTCGCGCTAACACAGACCGTCGCAGGGTCCCACACACACACACGCATGCCGACATCAAAACACGCACACACGTGCGCCGAGTGGCCCTAAGCTTCATGCTGGTTTGATCTAAAAAAAAACCAACAAAAAAAAAAAAACTAAAAAAAATAAAAACAAAACGATAATTTGTTGGCGTCGATCTGACGTCTGTCTGGTTTTAACTGGTTTTATTAGCCGGCGCGCACGTCCCAACGCGGCCTGAGGGTCAACGGGTTGAGTATGTTTACAGCGGAATATGAATTAAACGACCACACCGATAAACACATGCGAGCGCCGCGCACGCACGCACGCAAGGCCCGCGCGCGCACGCGATCTGCCGCGCTGTCTGACTTTGGTGAACAGAGCGACCACAATTGTTCTCTTTTCCAACAAAAGGAACATTATGGTTTAACATAAAACACATGCTCGGCTATTTGATGGCTTCGTGCAGTGATTAGGGGAGGGAGGGGCAGAGGGGGGGAGGAAGGAGAAGGGGGTGGGGGGGGGGTTGGGGGCTCGAACAGACGAAAAAATCATTGATGGAATTACTTAGATTGTAAATGACTCCCACATGTAAACGAGGAGAATGACATGAGAAGAACGAGAGTAACACAAGTGAAAGTGGCGTGAAAAGGACTTTTTGGGTAGGGGGTTATGGGCTCTGAGAGGGGATTTGGAATTGGGACCAAAGAGGGATAAATAAAGAGAAGGGAGGTTGTCGAGAGGAGCCAGAAAACGAATGAATGGGGGAAGAAAAATTAGAAGATCTGCGTGGAGGATGAATCTCCACCCGTCCGCCTCCCTCATCCATCTTCTCTGATACGGCACGCGGGGGGTTTGATGTGGTCGTCGGTTGGCGAGTCTCCCCTCTTTCGTCTCCTCAACTTTTCTGCGCCCCCCACACACACACACACACACACACACCCCTATCTGCCCTCCCCTCCCGGCCCCTCTGATATGGCTTCAAGTTGTGATGCGGTCATGTGTCGAAGATTCTCACGGATGGTTTCCATAACGATAAAAAGATTCGCTCCCCACTTTAACAGGAAAAAGCATGGGGCTAAAGAAGAAAAGACAAATAGATGGAGCCGAACGTGCCAATGCGCGCACGCTCGCTGGCACACACGCTCCTAATGGAGCCCTCACAGCTGCACTGTTTCTGATTTGTTGGAGCTCTTTCTCTTTGACGAGGTTTGTGGCTGAAGCGTCGTCACAGATTTCAGCTTATTTTCGTCCCTCAGACATATTTTATCTCTCGGCGCTCCGCGGAAGATGTTAAAAAGTAGTTCGGGTTTCTTTCCGCCACCCGGCGTCTCTACTTTGCGCGTTATTCGTGTTTTTCTACGGGTATAATCACATTTGAAATCTTCTTTCAAGGACAGTGACTATTTTTGTGTGCTTTCTGGTGAATCCATATATTCTGATGGTGCGTGGTGGATCTTATCCTGAGGATAATCAATCAAACTCTTTTTTTGTGTCTTTGTTTCCATATTAGAGATGGTGAGGAAGAAGAATCCCCCGATCCGGAGTGTGGGAGGTGAAGAGGAGGAGGAGGAAGAGGGGAGGAGGCCCGCAGGAGACGAAGAAGAGGGGGTGGAGGAGGAGGGAAGAGTCGGGGCAGAGGCCGAACGCATAAACCGGCCCTCCGAGCCGGAGCCGTCCGACCACCTCGGAGGAGATGAAGAGCAGCAGGAGGAGGAGGAGGGCGAGAGCGAGTGCGTGTCCTCGTCCGTCTCCCCTTCGTCTGTCGGCGATCGCTGCAACAGCGTGGAGAGGGGAGCGAGGAGGGGCGGGAGGAGCAAGGCCAGACGCGGGGGAGCGGCGCTCGCCGACAGAGCCGAGAGCCAGTCGGAGGCCGAGGATGGGGAGAAGGGGGCGGAGGAGCTGGAACGAGACAGGGCGGAGGTGAACCACCTCCCTCTGCTGTCTGCCCCCCCCCTGCTCCTCAGGCACGAAGGAGCGGACGAGTCGGCGGCCTCCACCCCCTCGCTCTCCTCCAGCCCCTCGCCCAAACTCCAGGACTTCAAGTGCAACGTGTGCGGTTACGGTTACTACGGCAACGACCCGGCCGACCTGGTGAAGCATTTCAGGAAGTATCACCTGGGCCTGCACAACCGCACCCGGCAGGACGCCGCCCTCGACACGCACATTCTGGCCCTTCACAACATGGCTCCCCAGCAGACGTCTCTGGGTAATTCCCGCCGCCGGAGCCGAACATCAAGGTCGTCACTCGGACCACCGAGTTATCGTAGCACCTTGAAATACAACAGCATGCTATCTCGATTTCCTGTTTTTTTTTTTTTTTTTTTGTTTATCACTGCTGCAGTTTCCTGCAGCCCGTCGCTCGTCTCGTGTATGTCTGTTTTGTGTTTGTACCGTTGTTTATTTATGTTTCCGCGCGTCTAAGCCCCCGCCGCATTTCCGTTCTCAGACACACAGGCGGTGCACGGGCCGAGGAACCAAGCCAAAGAGTTGGGGAAGGCAAGGGCGGACGCACACAGTCACCACAAGACGGTCATGGTGAACGGCACATACGATGTACAGGTATGTGGGAGTCATACTTGAACATGAGTAAAGGGCTGGGGGATTTATAGAAAGAGGGCCAGCTTCTTCATTTATAAAAAAATCAGTGAAAATCAGTGGTCCAATGATATGGCCTAGTGGAGCTCCATTATAAAAACAGCTCAGCTAACTTGAGCTAATTAAAATAATTATATATATTATTATTTATATTGTATAATTGGGTAAGAAACATCTTGAGAAATGTAACTGGTGATGAAATAATAATTCAGAATAATGTGTAATAAGATATCACTGTGAGATTGTTGATATGGAACCTGCTTGGTTCAATACAACAGAAAAGCAGCGGTAGGACAGTCATTTTCCATTTTATCCTCCACTCCTCATCTGAAATCCTGTCCTGTATACCCTGATACAGTTTAATCTGATTATACAGTGCGGAATAATCAGCCAGTTTGTTTGCACCCGATATAAAAATAACTGCTAATCAGTGTGAAGATGGAAAAGGCCTTCAGTGATGTAATTTTATTTCACCAATTATTGAAATGAAGTGAAAAAAAGGCCCAGGGAGTTTTATCCGTACCTGCGAATCGGGTTTCATTGTAATATCCTTACGCATGAGTAACACCGCATCAGCACATTCTCAAACAAAAGCATTAAATGGTGCAATGCCGCAGTTTCACATGTTACTTTATGAAACTGGCTTGGCATCAGTTTTTAAAATAAAAAGTGAATTAATTAGGCCCTGTTCATATTTAGATATTCATTCATATTTTCTTCTATGCAAGTGTATTTTTTTCTATGTCATCATTGTAAATGAGGGAGCTTATTTATATTTTTAGTGCACTGGGGCAGTCAAAAAGTCACATTATTAACAAAAAGTATACAATCCATTGAGTGCAAAGAGGAATTTAATTGATGAATTCGATTTTTTTTAACTGTAGGTGTAGCTTCACTTATCTAAAGTCATAAAGACGGTAACTTTTAAAGTGCTCCACTCTCAGTAACGGTTTGTGAGGACTGTGAGTGTGCCTGAAACACTGAGGTTTTGTCTGGAAGCTTAAGCAGGATGATCTAATAAACGTGTGTGTTTGTGTATTTGTGTGCGAGTCTGTAATGGCTGCAAGTCACGTAATGCACACAGGAACGTACAGGAGCGAGGCGCACACTCAGAAATAGAAAATCCAGCGGTCTTAAGTCGTCATTATGAAGAAAAAGTGAAAGTATATTTAAAAAAAAAAAGGGGGGGGGAATGAAAGGGTTCTCTATTCTCTCCATCCTTGACTCGCTTTTTCTCTCCCGCCCACGTTTGGAAAATTCCATTTTGTCATTTGCTGAGATGAGACGTCCTGTCGACCAATGGGCTTTTAGGGAGGGGAAGGGGGGGGACGGGTGATGAAGGAGGGAAGAAGAGAAAGCGGCGAAAGACGCAGGGGAAGCCGCCGGGGCCACCTCAGCTCCTTTTCCCCTTCTTTTGTCCGCAACCTCTTCATCCTCTCTCCCAAGCCCTCCCTGTGTTTGTGCCACTTGCCCTCCGCCTGTTTTCTGTCTGTCCTCCTCGTGTTATTTTTGTGTCACTCTGTCTGTTCTGTTTGCTAAACTGGTTTGATGTTTGGCCTCCCTCTAATTGCGCGGGCACGGTCTGCAGGACGCGATGATAGGATGATTGCTGCTGTGAGATCACGAACGCTAAATGATTTCATTTGATTCTTTTTAAAGCGTCCAAAATGCCCCGTCGCGCACGCACGGATGGAGCGCGTGCGGACGTCTCCCGGTCCTCAGAGCTGGTCGCGGTGCTGCTCTTTTTTTCTTTTTTTTTTTTTTTCTGCTTTTTTCACGCATCCGTGCGGTGTTTTTAGTTCACCACAAGACAAACCATGAAGGCTGTGAACGGCCAAGGGGTCTGTTTTCTATCAGTTGTGCATAAATGACCCAGATATTTTATTTAAAAAAAAGAGGGTCAGATAGCTCAGGGATAAAATTCTGCCAGCTGACTCGGTGAAAGACGAAGGTGAAGGTGAAACTCCTGATGCAGGAACTGTTACAAGTGGCTTGGTAACCTGCGGGCCAGAGCATTTAGTGAAAAATGGGAATATTTTCAGCTGGAGAAGAACTGGTTTTAAATGTTCTCTCCGGGAACTCTGGCTCCCTCCGGCAGTTCAAAGACATGCACTTGGGCCTAAACTGACCTTAGATGTGTATTAGAGCGCGTATGGTTGCTTGTCTCTATGCGTTATTAACAAAATGGCGACTTCTCCTTGCCCTCGAAGGCAGCTGGAATAAGCTACAGCCCCCCCGCGACCCTGTTGAGGGATAAAGCTCGAGATGATGGATGATGGAACCCATTAAAGAAGCGACCCAAATAGTCTTGGCTTTAATACGAGCAGTATTTTCAGATTTTTTGTGAAGTTCCCTTTCAGGGCACTTTGGTGTCGTTTCCATCCTTTCTGTCCCACAGATATTAAAAGTTACACCATTGGCCCCTTTTTAAACTAATGTGGGAAGATCGAAATCAAACACACACCTTATTTGTGAAGGCGTTTTTATGGTTCGACTGATATTTATTCACGGTTGTTATGCAGAATAATAGCATGTCATGCTGAAGTCTGATATAATCTCATTATGTCCAAACGTTCAGCAGCTGTCATTGTTTATTTATTTAAGGGTTTTCTCTTTCCCCAAGAGATAAAAAGTTTGATCAGAGAATTATTTTCACTAAAGCTTAGAAAATGTTTAATCAGCTGAGCCAAATGGGATTTGCTGTCTGTGATGGGAAGGAAGGAAAGGAAATGCTTAGGAAATACAGCATTTATTATCAAATAAATGCATTTACTTATTGTTTTTTGTCTTGACCTGACAACAGGTGACGGTGGGAGGTACGCTCATCGGGATCGGCCGGAAGACTTCAGACTGTCAGGGGAACACAAAGTACTTTCGCTGCAAATTCTGCAACTTCACCTACATGGGCAGCAACTCGCTAGAACTCGAACAGCACTTCCTGTCCTCGCACCCCAACAAAGTCAAAACGCCGCCCACGACGCCCCTGCTGGCCAACAACAGCCTCGCCCCGCAAGACGGCGCGGCCAAGGAGCGGGGCCAGGTCTTAGACGGGGCCGAGCGGGTGGCGGTGAGGGCGGAGGACGACTCCCTGGTCGGGTACTCCATCCCGGTGGCGAGCTGGGCGGGCGAACCGGGCCGAGGCGCTATGCAGGCTTACTACTGCTGCAAATTCTGCAGCTGGAGTTGCGAATGGTCGGAGGGCTCGGCGAAGCTTTTGGAGCACTATGAACAAAGACACAGAATGAGCATAGGGGGCGCCGTCTGCCCGAACAACTCCAACCCAACAGGGGCGGACAGGGGAGGGAGACGGGACGGTGTGGAGAGAGACCACGCGGCGTCCAAAAGCCGTAAAGAGCTGACATCGAATCCATCCAGCACCAGCCAAGGTAATTAACACGACTTTCCTGGAAAGACTCGTACCACCTGACCGCCCCTGCTTTCATATTTCTTCTTCTACGACGCTGCGTCTAGCTAAAGTATCCCATCCTGTGCTCCCCCGACAGATCCCAGCAACAGCGACGCAGAGGCAGTCGTGACCAGCTACAACTGTCAGCTGTGCGACTTCCGCTACTCGATGGCGCACAGCGCCAACGTGATCGTGGTCGCGCCGCTGCTGCTGCACTACCAGCACAACCACTCCATCCACCGCTGCTGCATCCAGCACTGCATGTACTGCCCGCAGGGCCTCTGCCAGCCGCAAAAGCACCTCGGGGAGGTCAGATTAATGGAAAAAAAAAATAGTTCGAGACGTTTATTTGCTCCGTTTTCCGTCCAAGAAAAACAAAATGTAGCGTAGGAACAAGTGTAACTGTAATTGCTCCAATTTCCAGTTAAAATCCACCCCCCCATCCACCTACACGTTCTCCCCACTCTCTGTGCCAGCTGCAAAACAAATGCAGATCAGCATCATTCAGCCAATTATGCACATTTATAATAACCTCTGTCTTCGGTAACCTCTGGTTCGATCTCTATAAAAACCAAAGAAGCAAATCCCAAATTTAGGAGTAGGAACAGCTTAATTCAGTAAAAAAAAAAAAAAAAAAAAAGTCCTCTTATTCTTTGTCAAAGTTTTGTATTTTTCCCCATTAGGTGTCCCACCCCTTCGCCTGTCAGAAGCCCACCTGTCTCAAATGCTGCACCAAGTTTCCGCAGCCCAGCGCACAGCAGGAGGCCGGCGCTGCTTCCAAACCAGCTGCGGCCGCCACCTCACCCAGCGTGACCCCTCCCAGCCTCAGGGGAGACGCGGCTGCGACGCCTCACCCGTCTTACCCCGCCCACCCCGTTGTCACGCAAGGTATCGGAACGCATACAAACGCCTACGCTTTTCACACGGCGGCGTCATCCTTTGCCGCAGCCCGCCACCAGAGGGCAGAGAGGCCAATGCAGACTCATTTCCTGGATGTCTGTCTGTATTTGTTTTTACCCCAGATGTGACGCACCTGTGTGACCAGTGCACGTTTGCCACCACCGACATCGACGTGCTGCTGCGACACTACGAAAGCTGCCACACACTCATCAGCCTGAAGGGGGCGCCGCCGCAGGTCAAAGCCGAGGACGAGGCTGGGGGAGAAAAGGACCCGGCCAGGGGGGGAGAAAGGGAGTACTCCTGCACAAAGTGCAACTTTGTCACGGAAGTGGAAGAAGAGATTTTCAGGCACTACAGGTGAGATCGAACGTCTGCGGAGCAGACCGTGTGGATTTGAGTAGATTCACCCTTTTTTCTGTTAAACACTTAATTCTAATGATCTAATCAGGGTTAGCGCAGATGCTGGTCATCTGGTCTGAAACTGAGTTCTAAAGAATCTATAGACGAATAACACTTGAAACAAAGGTGTTAAGAATCTTAAGTGATAATGATAAGGTGTGTGTGCCGAGGTGCAGTGGAAACAAACCACAGATTATCAGGACATTTTTTGTTACCCAGGTAAATAAATTCCTGAAAAAAGATGCTATGGAAAGGCCAACCTCAGAAGTTGTGCTAGCCACTGCACCGCCGGGGCACCCGATTCATAATTACCGGAAAATTTGCTAAATCACTGTTGCAGTGGGAGCACTGAATTAATGTGGCGCACTCCAAATATACAGCGGTTTGAAAAAAGGCTGAGTAGATTTGTGAGTTTCCAACTGTGTTTAAACACAACTTTAGGGACCAACACACACAGAAAACTCTGAAAGTTGTTTAAAAATCACTTCACATTGTTGATCTGCCCCCCCCACCGCCTCCCTCGCATAAAGCTTTCTGCCAGGGATCAATAAAATATTAAAGAGGGAGAGGTAGAGGAAGAGAGATGAGACCAAGGTATGCAGTGACAGAGAAAGGAAGGGAAAGAGGGAAAAATGACCTAAAAAGAGGGAGAAAAAGAGCAAAGTCGAAAAGGAAACGGAGGTGGGGGAGAGGGTGAGAAAGAGCTACACAGACGGGAGTTAGCAGTCTGCTCACATCCTTCACAAAATCGAAGCTCCGACTCTCGCTGCCCAAATCAAATAAAACAATAAGCAAAAAGAGTTTGGTGCGAGCACGGATACGAACAAGCCTCTGAACAAATTTTTAACCCTGACACCTGAAACACCAGCAGGAACAGCAAGCGTTCAGGTTTTTATTTTTGCCTTGAGTTGTGATAAATGTGTGTTATGTAACGCCAGCAGACTCCTTTGTGTGGAGGGCTAAAGCCTGCTAAGGGCCAAACCGTATCATGCGGCGTAGTTAGCATTCTTAGTTTGCAAAGTTTTGATGAATATATTGAAGGAAACAGAAACTTAAAACAGGAAAATGACATCAAGTCATCCATTTTACCCTCCCCCAGTTTATATTCCCCCTATATGCTGGACGTAATGTACAGCCGGCCCGTCGAGGGCTGACTCCAAGGTTTTGCTCGATCGATTTCGCTGTGGCCCACACAAGAAGTACCCAAACTGTTTTCTGAGCCAGGAAAAGCCAAGCTCTTGTTTACAGTGCATATTACCAGTGACGGGGCTGAAGGTAGCCCATTGATGAGTGATTTATTGCGCGCCATTCAGCGTCATTTACATTCTGCGCAGTTTTGGCCCACTTCAACTTGATTTAGTGGAACGTTGAGGCCCCTTTTAGCCACCGCCTCATTCTGAAGTCAGAGACTGAAGTCGGCTGCAGACGTAGGAGGCAAGCTCCTGCTGCAGGAGTGGGGCAGTAGCAGGGACAATAGGATGGGCAAAGCTCGACGCTTGGCTCACTGCGGTCTCCCTTTCTCCGTCTTCTTCAGGCGCGTTCACGCGTGTTGTCGATGTCGACGCTGCGACTTCACGGCCCCCGACTCCACGGCGCTCCTCGACCACTTCAACTCGGCCCACTGTCACGACTCCTCCCCCTCGTTAAGCTCCCTGACGACCAGCTCGCTGACCGGCTCGCTGGCGACCTCGCTGATGCCCTCGCTGACGCTCTCGGCCAACGGCTGCTCCGCTCCCTCCACCCTGGCCATCAAGGAGGAGAGCAAGGGCGACGTCCGCCTCCTCTACTCGCTCGCCCCGCCCGAGGGCCGGCTGGCGGAGGGGGCGAGGGACGAGGCGGGAGGGGTGGTGAAGAGCGAGGGTGGCGAGGAGAAAGAGAGGGAGAAAGGTTGGGTTCTTGGGGAAACAAGAGGACTAGGAGACAGAGGAGGAGGCGAGCAGGCCCACGGTCTCCTCTGGGTTCCCAAGGAACGGATGGGCCCAGACCGAGGAGGAGAAAGAGGCACAGGGGGTGGCAGCCCCTCGCTCTTCCCCTCCCCTCTCTCGCTATCATTTGTTTCATCCAATCACGAGGCCACGGGCCAGAAAAGAGGCGTGGCTTCGCCCAGCATGGTTTACCTGGGAGATACCAAGTCGTTTTTGGGAGACGCCAAGCTCTACGGCGGAGGGCGGCCCTCGGGAGCCGGCGCGGGGGGAGGCGGAGGGGAGAAACAGATCCAGATGGCCTCCCAGCAGTATACAGCGGGAGGGGGAGGAGCGAGCGGAGGGGGCGGAGCTCAGGAGTCCAAGGCAGGAGGCGCGAAAGAGGAATCCCAATCGCTGCTACGGGTAAGACGAAACCCTCGCCGACGCTCTCCCCCCCGTCAGACGGGACGCTCCTCCTGTCTGACGCTCACCTCACACCCCGCCGCTTTCGGCTTTCATCGCTTATTGGTTTGTGTCTCTAACGATCAGCGCGCCGACCTTTCGCTTGCTATTCATCAGCAGATCGTCCCTGCTGGGAGAGTTAAAGAGTTTCCATTATTACACTTTCATCAGCCTCTCCTTTGAGTCAGACGTGACGATTACACCTCGTGGCGTTACAGTGAGATATGAAATCCTTCCATCATCTCCCCAGTACTTACGCCTGTTGGCGTTGTGTGAAAGCGTGTGTGTGCGTTTCTCTCTCTGTATTTTCTGGAACTCCTCTGCTTCTGCATGTGTTTCCATGACACAATTTCCTTTCCCATCAGTTGCATTTTTGTAATTTAATTTTACAACATGGAAAAAAAAAAAAAAAAAAAAAGTAAAAGGGGCTGGTTGCTACAGCGACGGCAGAGGAATACTGACAGTTTCCATGGCTACCACCTGTCAGTCTGTTCCTTCAGTCCTACTTTGTGGCCTAAGATGCCTTTTACTTCCGTGATGTCATGAACTGGCTGGAACAGGCTGCGGTTCACCATCACCACAGAGATTATTGACTGTGATCACATTAAATCAAAATAGATGATGAAGTGTGTGTGTATGTGTGCGCGTGCGTGTGTGTGTGTGTGTGTGTGTGTGTGTGTGTGTGCGTGTGTGTTTAGATGGGCTTGTGAAAGAGGTACTTGAGTGTGTGAAAGTGGTGCTCACGGTTTGCGTCACCGCGTCTATCAATGTTCAAGCTTTTTTTGTGCGGGGCTTGGATTTGTCTGTTGTGTGCGTGCCTGCGTGCGTGCGTGCGTGTGTGTGTGTGTGTGAGGTGTTGGCAGCAACTTGGCAGACTGGACAGGGTGGGGCAGCAAGAGTTTTGTTCATTATCATGGGCGGGGTGGTCTGAAAGAGAGAAAGGGAGAGCTGGAGATAACGTGCGAAACGACGAGGCTAACTACATGACATGGAAAGTTTCTTGTTGTTTTAAGGGACCAACGTTTACAGTGACACCCTTTTAGCTCACACGTCGTAGTTTTATAGCTTAGCGTGAGCCTCTCTGGCTCTGCCGCTGACAGGTTTGGTCTGTAACGCCTAAAAGTAGTCCCGCTTTATCGCGTCCGCACAGTTAATAAACTGTGTGACTTAAATGCGTCTTTGAGGCCAACAGCGAATGTTGCCGCGTGTGTCGGCGGCTTCGTTAATGAAAATGTTAATATTTGAAAAGTTAACCACCGTGAGGTTGGAAGTTAGGCGCTCACAACCAGCTGTCAAAGCTCATCCAGGAAATTGAGGCTGGTAGCTTCTGCTGTTGTGTGCAGTGGTTTAGTTTATGATTCCTTTTGAATGAAGTTAAATGAATTATGGAAACAGCATCGACAGACTATTATTATTACATTTGGAAGGAGCTAAGAATAAAGCTGCAGCCTCATACGGGAACTGTGAAGCTGTGCCTTCATACAAAAAAAAAAAAATAAGACTGCAGAGAGACAAGAATCCCTGTTTAATAAAAGCCAAACCAGTGAGTAAAACAGGAGTTTGGATGGTTTCATTATGGTTCTGCAGTACACATTTATGAATTTAGACTTTGATAGTTTAGAAGATATGACCTATGTTACTATCTTTCTCCCTGTTGTCACTATGCACTATTTATTCCCAGTTACTCAGGATCCCTGACACGTCTACACACACGCACACACACACACTCACACACGCAGGGTGAGGGTGACTCATCACTGGGCTGGGCAAGGGAGGGGCACTAATGCAGCAGATCATCTGAAACAGCCTTTTGCTCTCACACACACACACAAACACACACCCACAAACACATACATATATTGATAGTGAACAACACACACACATCCTTGTACTTCTATCTTTGGGAGGACCATCACAACTAACCCTGACCCTGACCGAAACCCAGTTCCAACTTCAACCTTAACACTTAAGTCTCAACCCTTAAACAGTTCTTTGAAGTTGTGAGGACCAGTCAAAATGTCCTCACTTGACTAGTAGAATGAGGATTTTTGTACTCAATATGTAACAAGAACACACAAACACACTCACACATACACACACACGCACACAAGATCTGGTTCAATTTAAATGCGGCCTTTGACACAACGGGGCAGAGCCAGAGTGATAAAAGAATCTGCCCCAAGTACAAAGTGACTCTTTGTAGATGGCGAGCGAGGGAGGATGGAGGAAGAGGGGCGGAGGGGCGGGGTTGGAGGGGGGAGCTTATTAGGAAGGAAGCAGTGATTAAAAAAAGGGCAGAAGCAGAAACAAATAAGCAAAGTCACAGTGCAGCCAGACCTCTGGCTGCGTGTTTTACTGCTCTCCACCGCATCGATCTGTCCCGCGTTTCCCTTTTATTTCCTTCACCCCCCCCCCCACACACACAAATGACAACTCCCAGGCTACACGGGGACCGGTGAACAGTTCCGACACGTAAAAAAAAAAAAAAACAGCCCTTCTGCTGTCCTGGTGTGGGTGGCTCTTTCAATTTGTTGGGAAAGGAGAATTTATTTTGAAAGGCCTGATCTATAGTAGCCTGCCAGTGTTGAGACACAGCCCCACCGTTTGTTTTTGTAATGATTTTTTTACATTTCCTAGTCCTGCATTTTATTTTCTGACTGTTTGACTGACAGTTTGGGGCAAAGACTGAGATGGTATGAGTTTCAGATGAAATTAAAGTAAAAGCTTGTTTGCGGTTTTATGTTAAAAAAGGATTCTGGCAGACTTTGAGCTGCTCCCTTGTTGATTTTTTTTTTTTTTTTTTTTAAACTGTTTGGGAGACAAACCTGCACTGTGTGACTGTACCCACGCACATGGGGATCAAACCAAAACTTATAAATTCCAGACGCCACTTTCAAAGGAAATTCCACCTCGAGGACCGCGGATTGGACCCGGCGCACAGACGAAGGCGCGGGGCGAGGGAGAAGCTGCAGACGTGACCCTACAAACAGCGCGTAATTGCGCTCATCTTATGTGGTCACGATACAATCCTGGAACGCGAGCCTCCGGGGATGGCGTAAGCCCCTCGCGTGACGTCCTATTCCATTTGATACGAGACACAGAAACGGGGAAGGAGACGGAGCAAGAGGAGATAAACGGGAATGTGTGCTTTCAGCAGATCAGAGAAGAGTTTCATTAAAGTTTCTCTCGTTTACATTTGTGCCCTACGGAGCTAATTATGTTTAAAACACACACACATATACACACGCACGCTCCCTCACACACACATACACACACACAGACACGCACACACACACCTCCATTTCCATAAAAGTCTCATTACTCTGTGTTCTATTTCCCGTCTTCTCTTTCTTCCCTTGCATCGATTCCTCCGTGTCAGCGTACACGTGCGTCCGTGCGCGCTCTCCACTGCCTGTGTGTTTAATTACGCGTCCGCATCCTGATTGGTGCGTGATTGTGTTGGCGCGCGTGTGTTTTCCAAGGAAATTAAAGCATGAATTAAACTTATTTTTCCGTGCTGATAATTTAGCGTCACTTTATATCCGCTACAGGAAATTATGCAGCTTAGGCTGGAGACAAAGAGCGTGTGTGCAGCACTTCGTTTATGTGCTTTTTCTTTTTTTTTTTTTTTTCTTTCTTTCTTTCTTCCAAGAAAATAAAACTACATAAAGTGATTTAAGCTCTAAACTGCGCCGCCTCGCTCGCCTGCCGTATGTCTCCCAGTGTGCGTCTTTACATTGTTAAGGAAGATCTGCTGCAAAGCGCTCCGAAATATATTAGATTTGAAGTTGAATCGCGGCGGCTCAGGCGGGACCAGAGAAATGACTTTCTAATGAGGCGTGAGAAATGCCAAACCTTATTTAATGTCAGACACTTGTTTCCAGCCGCGGCGCCGATCCAAGACGCGCTGCGTCTCGTTATTACGTTGACCTTCTCGGGACAGCCTCGGCGAGCAGGCGGCTGTTTGCCGGCGCGGGGGGCGTTGGGCGAGATCAGAACCAGCGGCGGCTGGTTCTAACCCTAACCCTAACCCGTTAAACGTCGGACGCCCGAGGATGCGCCCCTGCGCATACGGCGGGGGGGACCAAAAACGCGGGCGGAGGTGCAGGTGCGAGCGTGGAAAGGGCCGCCGCGCCGCTCCCCTCGGCCTTTTCCACACGATCAGACAGACTTGTCTGTTCTGGTCTGTCCAGTTTGTTTGTGCAGCAGTCACATTTCCCATCAGGACGCAGACTCAAATAAACAGTCATGCTGGGAAGACGAAGGAAAAAGCGGAGCGGGTTGGGGTCGGGGGTTTAATGCGATAATATTCAGACATGACTTGTTTGCTGCCATTTTGACCTGTGTTTGTCTGACTGTCTGTGTGTCTCTGGAAATACTGGTGAGCAGGCCTGCGAGTGAGTGTGGGTGTGTATATACTTCCTAAGTGTGTGTCAGTGTGTGTGTGTGTGTGTCACATTTATGACCAGCGTGTGACTTTCCTCTGTGTGACAGAACACAGCAGCCTCATTGTCTGCAAGGAATATTACATTTGGCTTGAAAAACAAATGACTTCATTTTAACCACAGTTAGACCCATTTTGGGTTTTCTGCATATGCCACTCTCTCACACACACTTACACACACACACACACACCCCGCAGCTGTCACCGTGAGTAGTGGCAAGGTGATCGGCCTGGCTTTTTTAGGCTCAGCCTAATCACGAAGTAGATTTTCTTTTCTTGAGTATATCTTGGCTCGCGCGCGAACATTAATCCTCGTTCCAAGTCTGCCTTCGGTTTTCCAACAGTCGGAATCTAACCAGCGTATGAAATATGACTTTTTACATCCCGGCACCTCTCCCGGAGGTGTAAAATCAGTCATCGCCCGCCACGGCGCGGTGTAGCGATTAAACAGATGTCCCTGAGCTGAGGCTCCCCCCCCTGCTGAGACCCCGAACGCCTCACCGCCAGAGGGCCGCGGCTGGGCCCGCAACCCCCCCGCCCCCCCGGAGGGTGAAGGCAGCAGCCCGAGGGACCTCTCCCTCTGGGTATAAAGATATTTTCCTACGATTGTCCAGATTTCACTGGCACCCGCTGAACTGTCCTATTTATAACAAACCACATCAATCCGGCGCCAACGTCAGAAAATCCACGGAAAAAAAAAAAAAAAAAAAAAAAGCGATCCACGTAGTAGCTCTGAAGGGTTCCGCATCGAGCACGATTGCATAAGTTGTTTTTTTTTCTTTTATTAAATAATCGAACAAGCGTTGTTTTTTGGTCTCGGGGTGCTGCGGTTCTCATAACAGGGCCTAATAGTTATTTTGTCTGGAGTGCGGCGTGTTGATTTTCATTGGTCTGACACATGCCGATTACACATACAGGCGTTTCATTGGTTCAGCTGGCCGCCCCTGACACCGATGTTCCACCCTTTCTGCCAGCGGACCGACCACGTGTTTTCAATCAGGTCGACATGGCAACGGCGAAAAACAGGGGTTATTTTAGCTCCTAGCTGTAATTTAGACGTTTACATCAATTACTTTTACAATCAAACTCGCGCGCGCGCACACTACTGGAAGCGCGCGGGCGTGCGCACGTGCGCGTGTCAGTTTTTTCTTTTTTTTTCCCCTCTATGAGTGTGTTTTTCTTTGTCTTTTCTTGTGTAAGGTGGGAGCATTTACCGCAGGTTTGGGGCGTGTGCGGATCCGTACGCGTCTCTCCGTGCGTGCTCGCAGACACTCACACGTGCGTGTTCCCATATGGAACCAATACGAAGGCCAGATGATAATTTGGCTGCAACGGGACCTCTCCGTGCAACACCATCCAGCTGCAGACACACACATGCACATGCACACACACACATGCACACACTTTTTATTGGCTTTGCCATTTTTGCAGCTTTGGTGTAATTAGGAAGCTGATTGGTCAGATTAAATGTCCATGTGACCCCTGACCAATAGCTAATTTGAAAACCCTGCCCTCGGCCTCTTTTTCGTTTGTTTTAAATCTCAGGTTCTTCAGCACAATCAAGCCCCTTTTCTTTGTGACAGCCTCTGGTGTAACTGGACAACTGAGGGGAAAACAAATGAAATGGAAAGTTGGAGAGAGACGATTTTTTATTAAGATGTTTGCATTTATGTTTAGCTTAGTTTTTGTGCAGATATAGAAATGAGGAGTTGAAAATGTGTGAATGAAATACCGACTCGTCAGATTAGCAAAGAAGTTTAAATATCTTGTGCATGATTTGGCGGCCCCTAGTGGCAACAATACAGAATGCAGGAATTGATTACACTGCAGGACACAAAATTGTTGCAATGGATTTTTAGATTGCATCCAAGAATATGCTGTCAATGTTTGGTTTTTATTCCTGAAAACGATTAAATTTAGCAAAGCAATTTACTAGTAATCGTATAAGGGCACCATATCAATTGTATGTTAGAGATCCACAGTGATTAGTGTGCCAATCTTGTTATACAATACAAAACAAAAAGGCAGTCTGTGTATATTTGATTTTTATTTACTAATCCATACAGGTCTGACCTTTGGTAATGATATAATGAATGCTTTTTTTTAAACATCTGTGTCTTATTTTCTACCCCCCAAGATATTTCTGTGCCAGCACAAACAAATTCTTCATGGCAAATTCCTCTATTTTTCAACTCAAAATTATATTTTCCACACCAAAATGTTCACGTCTCTGTCTCCAGAAATTCAAAAAGCAACGCTCAGAAATCTGTCACGTCATGGAAGCCAAACGAAAAAAAAGGGCACAAACGCTGCAAACTTGCAGAGGGGTACAGCGCACATCAGCTGCCAAACCACAACAGCAAAACAATGAGTAATAAGAAGCTCGGTAAATCCAATTTTCATCGCCACCCACACTCCAGTCGCAGCCATCTCTCGTCCTTTGTGGCGCAACTGACGTGTGCAGCGCGTCTCATATTCAGGCCAAAGACAGCGGAAAGAGGTTCATAGAGAGAAGACGGCGCACGTACATGCGCAGGAGTCTAATAATGTCGTATTTAATACTGGAGAACTGACCCGCAATCAGTGAATTTGGATTAGTCAGTTTTAACGACAAGATTCCAAAGCATTTCCAAAACTTTCAAGGCGCTGTGGAGTAGAAGCACGGACACGGTACAGCTGCGCTAATGGGGAAACCTGGAGAAAAATGATCAGAGGAGCTGCTAAGTGGCCATTTTTTTCCCCCTTCTGTTAACTGCTCCTTACTCCTCGTGGGGGTCACAGACGGTCATGGAACCTACTCCAGCGGTCAGAAATAGTCCTCAGACAGGTCACCGGTCCACCGCTGAGGTCAACCTGCACAACCGTGGGAGGGAAAACAAGCGAGAGCCCACACGCTCGCCCAGCCTCAGCCCAGAGAATCTGTTTACTCGCATCGCCATGGTAAAGCAGGGAGGTGCTGGAAACTGGTTCCTTAATCAGAGTTGAGGGACTAACCGTCCAGCAGCGCAAACCCACCCCCCCCCCGCGTCACAAGAAGATTTCCCGCAGCTGGGAGGTTTAAAAAACGAGCGTTAGATCATTTTCCCGATCTGATTCAACGTCATAAAAATCAGCCGTTTTCCTTTTATGCGTTTCTTTTTGCGCGTGTTCACATTCCCATCACATCCCCACCGCTCCACGCGCGGTATGAGTATGCGCGCACGCACTCGGGACCGACCAGTCATTTTGACACTTTAATCCACTTCTCGTCGGGACGGCCATCGGAGCCGCTCGCGCCCGCCGCCAACGCTCTCTTTGTGTGCGAACGGATAGAACGTTGACAAGGGATCTTTAAGTCTCCCATCTTTAACATAATGTACACACACAGTCGTATACTATAAGGTGAAATCCTGACGGGGAGATCAGTTTTCTCCCTCCGTCTGTCTTGTAACTCCCCCTTTTTTCCCCGCCTGTCTCCGCCTCCGTGTCCCCTGTGAGGTCTTCACTCATTAGGAATTCTCCAGCAGTGCGCGCCTGTGTGTGTGTGTGTGTGTGTGTGTGTGTGTGTGTCTCTGTACGAGCGCCGTTATGAATTCCTCTCCACTGGCACGCCGCATCCCCGTATCCCCGATTTCCCTGAAGGCCGTTCCTCTTTTGTTCCGTTTCCCTCCCGACGTCTGGCTGTACAACAGCAGCAGAGCCGACACGGGCCTGCACATCTCAAACCGTCGGAGGCTTGTTTGCACTCAGGCTGGATATTGACTTGTATTGTGTTATGTATGTGTATGTGTGTGTGTGTGTGTGTGTGTGTGTGTGTGGGGGAGGGTGGGGGGGGTTGGCTGTCCGGTGGTTCTTTAATAGCCTTGTTTTCCCAGAGTTGCAGCTAAGATGTGAGGAGACCTGCTAGCCTGATTCACACAGAGATTACAGAACGTCGCAGTACACCCCCCCCGTCCCCCTCCACCACCACCCACCCTCTACACACTCCGGTGGCGCGACGCTCCAAATGTGTAAGAAACACCAAGGCTGCAGTTGTGGCTCTGCTACCTATGCGTCACTCCTCCACCCTGATTTCAGCCTTTTACGCAGAACAGAGAAATTTGTTCTCGCTCGCAAGACTGCGAGATAAAGATGAGGTCATTCTGTTCCCGCAGTCCCGCTTTGGGAGTTCCTCGCAGCTCGTTCATCCGGGCAGAACATCTTTTTTTTTTTCGGTCCAAGAACCATTGTGCGATTGGTCAGGATTCAGAAATGTGGGCGTGGTCAGCGCTGAGAAGTGGAAAATTTTGCGCTTAAAGGTTGTGAAGCAAAGGTTTGTTCTGTCCAACACGTCGTCTGAGACGCGTGAAGATAGAAGATCTACGCGAATAAGAGCGGTTAACCTTTGGCGAAACCAACCTGGGCCTCAAGCTGACCGTTCCAGGACCCTGGTGGACCCCTGCGCTAACCGATAAAGCCAACGTTTTAGTGATTCGACCCCAACTCACGCCACACGTTGCTAAATATCAGTGAACTAGCTGTGTTGCTCCAGTTCGCCAGGTGGTTTGGACACGCAGACGGTTCTGTTCACACCGCCAGGCCCCTTGGTCCCTTCTCTCCTGTCTCCTTTAGTCGTCCAGGTGCAGCCAAACAGCATCTGAGTGTGTGTCTGTGTGTGTTTGTGTGCGCCGCGTTGTGAACTACCGCTGTTGCTCACATGTCCCTTCACCTTCAGATTATCTTTGCAATTTTGCTGCATAAACATGGACGTACTCGGTCAACACACACACACACACACACACACACGCACACGCGCAAACTTTACTCTGTTTGTTTTCCCATCAGAGACAAACATAGCAACTAGCTCTGCATGTCCGCTCGCATCAGATCAGCTGCTATCTGCTCTTGGAAACGTTGACTCGTCTTTCCAGCAGCGACGGGGGATTCTTCTCTTGTTTAAGGAAAGTCTGATAGGATCCGCTTCCAGCCCCGCGTTTACTCCCGCGGTTCAGGTTCAGCTCGCCGAGATAATCGGAGCCCGTTTTGGAGAGGTTAAAAGAAAAAAAGAAAAAAGAAAGAAACCTCTTTGAAAGCGGATCCGTGTTTTTGCTTTGATCTGGCGCAGCTCGCTGATTAGGTACAACGCGGGTTCTCTCCCCCCCGAAGCCGGAGCCGAGGGCCGCCGCTTTACCGCGCGACGCGGGCGTCGACCCACAGCCACTGGGAGAGAAGAGCAGGAGAGAAGAGCCAAGTTGTCTTTGATCTCTTTGAACTCCAGTCGGCGTCTACTGGTCCGATCACGGCGGCTTCTCTCCTGTTTCCGAGGCCTTGAGAAATTTCCTTCCAAACAAACTCGGAATCAACTGAAGCGCAAAGTTAAGCTATCGTGTATATGTGGAGATCAGTATCACTGCCCCCCCACCCCCCCCCCCCTCCACCCCCATAAAACCAAAGTGTTATATTACTTCGAGACCCCAGCGAAGATTGCACAGTGGAAAAGGAAACCAAATAAAAAGAGCTGAGGAGAACGAGGAGCCGAGGGGGGGGGGGGGCAAAGACAAGATGAGAGACAAGATGTAGAGAGGATGAGTAAAATGAAATAAAGGAGGACAGAAGGAGAAAAAGGAGTAGCTGCCAAGCTCTGAGTGGGGTTAAGCATCACTACAAGTACAACCTAATAAGGTCTGAACACACACGCACGCACACACGCACACACGCACGCACGCACACGCGCACACACTTGGCCAGTGTTCAGCATCAGTGTTTTTTGGCTGCAGTAAGCAGTAAATCACTTCTGCCCCCGGATCCTCCGAGGCTGAATACTGCTGTAATATATTACGTAGGAATTACACGGAGGCGTTTTCCTGACCGTCCTCGACATCTTTAAAGCCGGTTCGGTTGTAGATATCCGCACCTCTCGTTTCTTCCAACCTTTTCCGAATTTTGAATGGAACTCGACGCCCACTCCTCCTCCGGCGTGGGGCCTAAACCACATTAGGAACTAGTTAGTCAACCAACGGGGACCAAGTAGAACATTCAACCTGCACCAAGTCCCTCCTAACCTCCTGAATGCCGCGTTCGAAGCGAAACGTCGTTTGCGCTCGCAAGATGAGAGTGCTGCTGCAGAAGTAGTTTCATGTAACCGAGTCAGACTTGGAAGCACCAGGGTTCCCTCAGGGTGCAGATACAGTCTTAATACTCTTAATCTGAAGCCTGTGTAGCCCCTCCTTCTCCACCAGGTAATAACCCCCTCCTCTGGCTCCAGCAGTAAGTGGATGTTGTAGTTGGAGGCCAACTGCACTGAGGACTTCCCAGTAAATAGCTGTTATTAGGCCCCGCTCGCTCTCTTCTAACCCCTATAATGTTGGGGTCGAGGCGGAGTGTGTTGTCCATTAGTTTGTCCACAATTGGACACGAATGACAGAGTTACTGGACAGCGTTCGAGGCATCCACATGTTTTTCCACCATTCGACTTTTTAATACCTTGGCTTTACAAGTATGATGAGTTCATGAATTGGTGATGATGTCCAAGAATTTTTTTTTTTTTTTTTTTTTTTATTGCTCTCGCATCCACAGATGGTTTTTCTTGGACAGTCCACTTTTCAAGATAAATACAAAGCGAGCCCGTCTGTCCCCAAGGCGGCGAGAACTGCAAATTAGTCAGCGGAAGAGCAGTGGAAGGTTCAAATAAAAGGAGCTGGTCAGCTGTTCCGAACGTAATAAAAAGCTGGGAAGTCTCGGACAAGCGCCGGACCTCCGCAAGTCGCCGAAAAACTGAGAGCGAGGGCCGCCGGCATTCACGGGAGCCACACAATCAGCGCTCAGACGCACGCACAGACTAGAGCGTTTGCTCTATTTTCGCTCTTCTGCCTGCTCTGCCGACTGTTCGCTCCCCGAGGCACGGGAAACGGCAAAGGAGCCTTGAAAAACAGAGTGAATAATGGGAGGAGGGAGAGATATTGGATAATTTTGCATCCTCTTACTCAATGGTGAGCCTTTTCTCTCAGCGAGCAGCTATTCCCTCTTTCCCTCCCTCCGTTTCCCATTCTCTGCTGAGTGGAGATTAAAAGCTGATAGGAGATTGCAGAGACATGTTGCACTCCTGTTCAGACACACACACAGATGCCGAGACCTATAGGCGCGCACACACACACACGTCCGTACAGATGGAAACATTAGCCCTTGTATAGCTGGGAGCTCCTGATGTAAAACACATGTTCCCGCTTCGGCTGTGTGTGCTGCGTCTACGGCTGTTTAAACCAACTTTATCGCTCCATCAGTTCAGAGACAAGGAGTGATTCATTCAGAGAGAGAAGCAGGCGTGTGTGTGTGTGTGTGTGTGCATGATTTGACGTGAATGTGGGAGGAAAGACAGACTGAAATTTTCCATTTTCTTATTTTAAAAAGTAGCAGTGAAACTTCTCTTTTTTATTCCTATAAATGCTGAACAAGCACAGTCTTTCCTCCGCCGTTTATAGCAGCTCCCTTATTTTAAGGAAGTATTTATCATCATATAATAAGAGTCTGCAAAATTCTCAGGATTAAAATAACGACTTGTACAAGACTGTCCATAAGAGGGCGCTGATGAGCACGCATCTACAATACACAAAGGCTTATAGTCATCATAAAACCCAAAAAGGTAAAAACTTGTGTTACATTTGCACTTGACAACAACACAAATATAATTTGCTTATTTTATCTGTGAGATTCAAGCAGGCAGCAGCAGTTAGCAACGATCTTACAGGTGCAAACTGGAGAGATGTCTCGGCGTTCCGGATTTTCACACGCGAGTGGAGGGTGACATCACAGGCCACAAAACGGCAACAGGAAATGGCAAAAACGCTGCTTCTGGAATACATTACTCACCGGGGCACGGTGAAAACCGCGTCGCGCGAATGGGAATCACACACGTCAATAACACTTTGTTACAGTTATTGATAGCATAGCGGGGAGCGGCAGGCGAAATAACCATGGAAAAATAAAAAGCAAATAGATTCGCCTGATAAAGGTTCCTTCTCGCCGCTAGTCGTTCTAGTAGAACGATCTCATCTACATTTAGATTCAGCAGCCACGTGTGTGGTCACCCGTGCCTTTGACTTAAAGAGCGTGTGTGTGTGTGTGTGAGGAAGAGAGAGAGTGTGTGTGTGTGTCTGAGAGAGAGCCATTATTGACCAGTAGATGAAGGCTGTGTGTGTGCGTGTGATGAGAAGCAGGCAACCAGACGGACTTATGGGAAATAAAAAACCTTTTTATTTATTTATACGTTTTGATTAAATGGCATTTGTTTCTGCCTTCCTGTGTGTGTGTGTGTGTGTGTGTGTGTGTGTCTGCGTACGTGTGAGGATTGTGTTCGGTGACAAATAGAAACGGAGGGATCAGAGGAATGATTACTGTGGGAGCGCTGGGGGGGGGTACTGGGAGAAGTCAGACAGCAGAATCAACTCACTTTCACAGTCCAGTCGCGTTTCCTTTCATTCGTCTCTTTGCTCGTTTTATTAAAGCCAACAGCAGCATCATGTCCTCCTCAGGTAGAACATTGCTTTCGGACAGTTCGATATTTAAAGTTCCGAAGCGAGCGACCTCGGTCCGACAGCTTTAATCCACTTCCAGATTTGAGATTCATCAGCAAAGGAAGACGGCTCTATTCAATATCCAAATAAAGGGACTATTAAAGTACTCCGTGGCCATCTTTCCGTTGGCGGTCGGTTTCCCCGAGGTCGGCGCTCGGCCGCGTGTCCCGCTGCTCGGGTTTATCGTCCCGACAGCTGTCGCCGCAACGGAGATCCGCGCGACAATCGTTAGCATTTCTAATATTTTATGCAGCCACGTTCGGCCGCTTTAGCGAGCAGCTTCCAAAAAGGTCAGTCCCGGCGACCGGCGCGGATTGAAAACCCCGGGTTTTTGGGAGCGCGTAGGGCCGCTCGCTCGCCGCCCTCATTAGTTGGCGCGCCCGTGGCCGCAGCGTGATGGGGAGTGGGCGGCGGCGAGCGCTTTTAGAAGCAAGGAGGCCTTACAGCACTGAAACGCCAGCGCATGAGATGGACCGCATTGTCGGGGGAGAGCTCGGAGAAGGGCTGCGGTATTAGCTTTGTCTGTTTTGATTATTCTCATTAGAATAATTTCAGATTGGAAGCTTCTGGAGGAATTTTGGATCAAAAAAAACCAAAAAAAACTTCTGATTTTAAGATGCGGCTCGCCAGAAGAGCTCGGTTTAACAACCTCGGCCTGCCAGTGCTTTCTGCACGTGTGTGTGTGTGTGTGCGCGCGGGCGCGTGCACGTGTTACAGAAAGCAAACAAAAGACGAAGAGTTGTCTACATATGTTCCAACACAGATTCCAAACTCATAAATCACTTCTGCCGGTCCTCAACAGTCAGTCTCTGTCTCTCTCTCGCTGTTTCTCAGTAAATATACGCTGTGCTCTCTCAGCCAGCGGGGAGATTTGTGCTCCGGAGCGCTGGTGTGCGGTGTTGGGGAGGAAAAGCAGCAGACGAGTCAGGGAGAAAGAGAAAGACGAAAAAAAAAAAAAAAAAAAAAAGGGAGCAGCGAGAAAGACGGAGATAAAAACAGAGGTAGCAGGAGGAAGAAAAAATATGTTTCAGTGTCTTTTCTTTGGCAGAGCGCTGAGCGCGCGCGCTCTTTTGGCCCACGCCTTGAATTTAACATCGCCCACACGTGTGTGCGTGCGTGCACGAGCGCTCGTGCGCGCGCACGCTTCCTGATGCTCTCCAGATGTGCAGCAACAGTGGGCTGTAAAATTCAGTTGTCATAATTGTGTGTGTGTGGGAGGGTGCGTGTGTTTGTGTTACTTCCTGTCGTCTTCCTAACACTTAATTACCAAGCTGATGAACAGGACACACGTACACGCGCGCGCGCACACATGCGCACACACTGTACGAGGTAAAAGAAGAGCTCATGCTGCAGACTGTTGAGTTTAATTACACAGAGGATTTGGGTCCATGTGTGTGCAGGATGTCCAGCTCTGGCTCTGTTTGTTCATCTGTGGTGGTGGATTTAGGATGACCGGCTGTAGCTACAGCGGTACTTACAGTTACAGGCCACTTAGATACAGTCTATTGATTTCATATTTCTTCTATGCTTTTTTCCACCATCACACATCATAACTCTTTGTCCCCGAAGGACCTTTCCCACCGCTAGGGGGAGCCACCAGTGATGACATTCTGCCTAAAACCATTAGTCCTGTTCACATATATGCAAGGTTTATTTTTCCTCCTAGGTGCTTCTTCGTCTTCTCTCTCATGACTCTTAAAGCACTTTACTCCAGCTCGAATTCCATCTGTAATGTTGCGTGCCGTTATGTTTGATATCACCCCATCCATCAGCGTTGTGTTTCTGTGGCACGGCTACCCTCTGGAAAGTATTGCTTCTCTATTTACTGCCCCCCCCCCAACCTGTTGCGCCTGTTGATATTATTCCTTCTCCGGCTGTGAGCGAGATGGAAAGATGATACGGACGGGTACGAGGTAGCAAAAGAAGAGCGGGTCTTTATCTGTGAGCGTTTATGTCTTTAACCTCCCGTCTAGCTCCGCCACTCTCCTCTCTCCGTTTGTCCTCTGTATCGGCGACGACGCTCGAACCATCACTCCCAGAGCTCTCTCCGCCCGGGTAGCATCGCAACACGGTTTCTGAGGGTGGGCGTGCGCACGTGCCTGTGAAGCCTACGGGGGGGAAAAAAAATCAAGACGCGCTGGCCGCCGGCATTGTAAAGCAGTTTGACATGCGCTGTTGTTTTTCATCGCACATCGGCGTGGACCCACTCCTGAGACCTCTGGCCCACTCTCCCTCTCTCTCTAACAGGTGTAACTGTGTCACCAGCTCCAGGTCCCTCCCCATAAATAATAATACAGCCTGATGGTCAGCCCTGCATACCAACACACACACACACACGCACACACGCACACAGCAGAAGCAGCTCCCACTCCACAAATGCTCAGCAGCACTTATGAAAAGACGACGACGGATGCAGTTGTGTTTATAATTGAGTAATATTGGAGTGCTGTCAGCTCGGCGGCGGGGGTGGGTAAAGGTCACACGGTCCGGGGCTTCTCTCCATCACCGGCAGAAGAGCCCAGAATTGCTTCTGTTAACTGAAAATAGAAGTAAAAGCCGGAGAGAAGATGGGATTTATGGTGATGGTCGCGCGCTGACGTTTCCCCATCGCGCCGCGGCTCTGGGTGGCGCCGCGGCTAGCGGTGTTCATCAGCCGCAAACAGCCCGTGGATGTGATGAGCAGGCGTTTAATGGGATGGCTGCTCTCATCGTTTGTTCTTTTGGCTTCAATTTGCTGACGCACCTCCAAACTACTGAGCTCCCGATCGCGCGGGAGGAAATAGAGCGTCAGAACAGTTGCTTTTAATAGACTTTATCTCCTTTCGGGCCAACTTTGATGGCTCGATCACGTTGTGTTATCCATCTATCTGGGGGGGGGGGGCAGGGTACATCCTGGACAAGTGGCCAGCTCATCTGAGAGCTAACACACAGACAAACAAGCATTCACACATGAGGTCAAGCCAGGGTCACCAGTTCACCTCTACCCCACTGTGTGTGTGTGTGTGTGTCCCATATTTGCCATTGCTTAGCTCATACCTTGACATTTGCGCCCACCTAGTGTTGCTCATTTTCCACTGCCATGACCTCTGACACACACACACACGGAAACACACATACACACAGCAGGAAAAATATATTTCATATCTAATGGAGTCTGAAAAAGTTCCACTTCAGCACACAGATAAGCCTTCCTTTCCCCATCTTTTCCCCTCTCTCGCCCCTTCTCTCTCTCTCTCTCTACTTTTCACCCCATCTCTCTCTCTCTCACCCCATAAGACTTTCTCTGACTGTCTCTCTCTCTCCAGAGTTTTCAGGATTTTCTTGAAGATCTTTTTCTGTGCATTCACCAGTGCGTTAGCTTGTTAGCTTGCAGTCCACCAGTGTGTCTGTGGGAATGAGCCCACTCAAGTATTCTCAGATAAACAATAAGATACAACCTAAGACGGTTAATAAGATACTTAATGCCAGTGGATAAGACTACAGGTATTAAAGATACTCATTATCTTCCTCCCCTTGGGCAGCGACATGCGCACACAGACACGCATACACACACACACACACACAGACATGCACAAACACACACACACATACACACACAGAATGCTCAGCTGGTCAGTGTGAAGTAGGTCACTGCTCTTCAGACACATGAAATATACGCACGGAAATATAATTTCAGATAAGGAAAATAACTTCCCACCCAGAAAATGCACACGTAGCTTTTTAATAAAGAAACTCCATTCCATAGAAGCAGATAGAAGGGATCTATTTCATTATTTCATCATTCCCTTAATGGGAATTCAGCCTAATTTCTTTAAATTCCACATTTCAATATAAAAATAAAGCACCGCAGATCTCTATTAAATCCCTCTAGACTCCTAATAAGTAGCGTTCTGTTGAAGCCGCTTCAGCAGCAGAACCAGTCCAGGAAGGAACTCATCAGAAATCCTTCAGATCTCTATTTAAACCCGCTCGCTGCCCCTTTTCCATCATTTTAGCCCAACGCTGTCGCTTCGCCTGGTGTTGCGGTCTTAAACTTTCAGTGTGAACAGAAACAATCACACATCCATTATGATCTGTATGTATGATCTGTGCTGTTGAACGTGTGTGTGTGTGTGTTGTTGTACTTGCTACATATCCAATACCAAAATCTGCATTCTACTATCAAAGTGAGGACATTAGAGTTGAGAGTCCTCCCAACTTCAAAGGGCTGTTTTTACATTTTCAAAGGTTTAGGGTAGAATGGGTCAGGTTATGTGATGGTTGGGTGAGGGGCTGCCCCCCAAAGACACAAGTACAAGAGTGTGTGTGTATGTGTGTGTGTGCGCGCATTGCAGGCTCCAGACGTTTGTTTTTGCTTCAGGTGGGTCTGCACCCTCTGACTGAGCTCAGATCAGATCCCTGCATATATTTCGCACCCGCAGCGCGGCCGCGTTTACGGAGCAGCTGTGAACGCACACAGCCGTCTCACCCCAGCACGTACGCTGCCCCACCGGGCACGCGAGTCGGCCGGGGGGGGGCAGATCTAACAGAGAGGCGCGGAAAGTTTCAGGACCCCCCCCCCACCACCACCAATCCGACTTTTGACCTTCTGTGCCTGGCGAGCTGCAGTTGCTAAAAAAGTAAACTTCTGGGTCCGAGCGCTCCCGCTCCTCCGCAGCTGTGCGCAGGGGTCGTCTCCAGCGCTCCGACGTCCCCGGCCTTCCGAGGCGCCGCCGGGTGGAGGTGAGCTCCCGGAACGTCAGATGTCCCGCCCCCCCCCAAGGGAGAGGACAGGAGCTGGACTCAGGCCCGCCGTTCCTTATCCACTTTTCCGTCCTTCCCTGTTGCTTTTTTCCGTATTTTAGCATTTTTGCACAATTTCTCTCCCCGAAACTCGGAAGCTCATCTGCTGCTCCGGTAATATCCAGCTGTAGGAATTAGTTTAGGGATAAGCTGTTCGACATCATCACTGGGAATCCAGCACACTAACAAACTCTCGTTTTCTTACAGCCCGTCAACTTTCTTTTTTTTTTTTTGCCGACTCTCGCCTGTTCCTGCGGGGATAATTAGCCGTTTGTTTACGTGTCTTTCCCGCCGTTATCACAGGCACGGCAGAGTTTCAGAAGTTTCTTTGCTTTTTTTTTTTTTTTTACTCTTTTTTTCCCCCGCCGAGCGCGGCTGCACTCCTCCTCCACGCATGGCCGCAGAAGTCATCTGAGCAGATAATCGGCAGGAAATAAAGCCCCCGACGCGAGCCGAGGGAGTGCCGCGTAGCGTTCCGAATGATAAGAGCCGCTCCCTTAATATAAACGAGACGGGGTCGCGTCCGAATAACACAGATTGCCTGCATTGTTTTCCTGCCTGGCTCCTTTAATTGTTGACTCGCCAGCGCGCCGCTGGTGCGTCTGCCTCCCAGCGTCCTCCGCCAGACGCCGATCGCCATTCTTGTTATTCCGGGTTGGGTTTTTTTTTTTGCTGCTTCTTGAATCAACCCTGGCGAAATTCATCCAGCCCAAACCCAATTATTCCATTAAGAGAGGCGGAGTACGATAACACACACACACACACACACACACACACACACACACACACACACACACACACACACACACACACACACACACACACACACACACACACACACACACACACACACACACACACACACACACACACACACACACACACACACACACACACACACACACACACACTTCCCAGACCCTCATATTGAGCTGCTCCCTCATGGCAGCATATTTTTGTTTGGAGAATCCCTCTCTTCCTCTATTCTGTTTTTTCTGTGTGTGTGTGTGCGCATGTGTGTGTGTGTGCGTGCGTGCCCACTGATCCAGTGTATAGGATATTGAACCTGGCAGTATGGAATTTAGTTAATTCCTCCAGCTAGTCTATGCTTGATTAAATAATCACTGATTTAATGCACGTTAGTGCATGTTGAGGTTTGTAGGTGTGTGTGTGTGTTTGTGCATATGTGTGTGGGGTGTGTGTACAGCAGGGCTGGCTGACTGACTCTAAGTGAATTAAATGTAATTTAATTTTGAAAGCCCCCCCCCTCCCCTTTTTTTTTGAATGCATTCTAAACCCCGGGGCACCTGTGCCTGTATCTTCATCCCATCTCACACTCTTCTCCTCCTCTCCGCTCCGCCTCTGTCTCTGGAGGATGCCACGATGTGCATGCATTGGATTTTCCCTACGTGGCGCGTTCTCGCACAAAACTGGCTTAGACTGATACGCTCATTTAGCTCATTTAGCACTTGTGGATGATTGCTTTGACTGAATTCAGATGACTGGATAATAATTTCATACATATTTTCATATTTGGCAGATCCGCCTCATAGTAGGAATGTTCTGGGTTCAACAGTGGCTCAAACTGTGCAGCTTGCACGTTCCCCACATGTATACAAGACCTTCTCCAGTTACTTCCTACACTCCAGAAACATCCTAAATTGGTCGATTGAAGCCTCAAAATCTTTCTTTCCCAACTCCCCTGGCTTCTCTTTACCATAACATTAGCTCCTAAATATATATTCATATATCGCCACAGGTTCCTGCACACTAGCGTGTTTGTGAAGTTTCCCACAATCTCCTGTTTTCCACACTCTGGGCCACCTAGCAGTGATTCATGAGTCTCTCCGTGCTTTATGTCATAGAGAGTGTGGGTCCCTGAAAAGGGGCTCCTGATGGGGAGGGGGACATTAAAGATGGTTGCACATGGAGAAATATTTAGAAGAAGTTAATTTTGCTTCAGCGGGCGCTCATGTGTTCCATCAAGTTCTTATAGCTTCAGTTCATAAACACAAAGACCACACTGGTGGAGATGGTGTGTGTGTGTGTGTGTGTGTGTGTGTGTGTGTGTGTGTGTGTGTGTGTGTGTGTGTGTGTGTGTGTACAAATGCATATAACAGTGTCAGAGTGGCGCATCATACCAGCGCTTTGATGTTAAATAAAAATGGAGTTTTAATCCATTCGAGCATTCCATCCAGAGAGTCTCATCAAGGTCATATTCGAATATTGTGGAATTTCCCGCGCAGGCGCGCGCGAGTCTGGAGGAGTGAGGGAAATCTGGAAATGCGGCTTATTGACTCCGGAACAACAATTGGCCAAGCTGCCTGGCCTCTCCCGGTCTCGCATTAAGCCTGCTGCCACAAGGGGGGGGGGTGTCTCCGTCTGCGAGAGCAAAGACACCAACCGCCGATCCCAGGAATTACTCAACGGAAAGACGCGCGGCGAGGGAGAGCGCACCCTTCCTCTCTGCTTTCAGGTGGCGCGCTTCCGTGTCGGAAGGAGGGTCGTCGGAGACGCCAAATGAGCGCTCTCCTTCCAGATAAATGGCCGTCATTACGACCCCGGGGGCTCTAATTACCTGCGCCGCGCCTCCATGGGCTGAGGTGAGGCGGAGGGGGCGGGCCTAACGGACTCCCGGACCGCCATCCCCTCCCTATAAACGCCAGACAGCCTAGCAACTTCGCCGCACTTCACCCAACCAGATGATGATTGAAGAGGAAGTAGGAGATCAGGAGCCAGATATCTGGTGTGTGTGTGTGTGTGTGTGTGTGTGTGTGTGTGTGTGTGTGTGTGTGTGTGTGTGTGTGTGTGTGTGTGTGTGTGTGTGTGTGTGTGTGTGTGTATGAGTGTGATGAGGGGCAGCTGCGGGGCCATGTGCGAGCGATTCCGGGCGCTCGGAGCGAAACAGAGCCCCGATGACAGATGCGGCGTTTGGATATCGGTGCCAGACGCACACGCTACATCAATCAATCACCTGGCCGGATCCCCGCGCATGTGGCGGCCGCATGGCGAGCGCGCAACACACACGCGCGCAGGAGAGGACGCGAGCGCTCTGCCGTCAGGCGGAGGGAAACGAATGTAGCAGAAAGATGTTAGCTCAGGTGTTTATTAACAGGAGACAGGACGTTCTGTTAGTGAGGGGGGGGGGGGGCACACGGTGTTCCTTTAAATGATTCCGGACAGATTGTTCCAAGCAAACATGAAGAACGTCTTTGCGAACGTGTGTTTACGAGCTGTTGAAGCGCTCGTCGCTGGCAGGGATCGGGCGCTTTCGTCTCCAGATGTTCGCTCACTTCCTGCTCCAACCACCGACATGGCGCGTTCTGGACTTCTTAAAATTCCGACCGGGCCCGCTGGAAAAAAAACAAAAAAACTCCCGGAATGATCGGAATGATTCCTGCGGGCTCCGGACTTTGGAAAGTTCAGTCGGATTAAAGCCGATGACGCTCCCACGGAAACGCTTCTCATTGGTTGAAAACAGGAAGTGGCGGCCCGGGCTTGTTATAGTCAGTGGGAAGGTTGCAGGCGTGACTACGTGAGAGCCTAACCAATCCCTCGAACATTAAGACCTGGGATCAGGAATTCCTGACTGACCAGAGCCGAACAAATCCAAACGATGAATATTCTATTTGCTGATTGCCCTTGTTCCCATTTTTATGCAGCTGGTAGTGAAATAATTGTTTCCCTGAGGTTAACTCCATCCGTCTATCCATCTATCCTTGTAAAAAGCCCTGGACACACACTGTGTGTGTGCGCGCGTGTGTGTGTGTGTGTGTGTGTGCTCTTGGAGGAGGCGGTTAATTGTTCTGTGATCCTTGAAACGCGCCAGATTGGAGTAAGCGGCGTGCTCCTGAAGCCGGCGGTGGGTGATCTCTGCCGCGGCGCTCCCTCCGCTGCCACGAGAATAAACGGTTTAAGAAAAAAGAAAACAAAAAAAAAAAAACGGCGTGAACGGAACTCAGTGCTGCGGGTCCCGGTGGACTTCCGCCTCCTCCGCTTGCCTCAGCCGAGGAAATGGGAGCTTCCGATCTGCGTCGCCAAAGACACGCGCGAAGAGGAGCTGAGGCTTCATCGGGAGATGGCAGCCGAGGTTTCTAGTTCCTTCTTCTGCACGTTAACTCTTTGTTTGCATAAGAGAACAGAATCAGGTTCACACAGCGACGGCGCTACCGTTTAATCGCTTCGTTAGACGCTCGTGCTCTATACCGATGATACCGACGCCGGTCGAGCAAAATCCTGAGACGCTCGGATCTGTGGTGGCAAACGGAGTAGAAGAGGTGGATGCGGTGGGACTTGAAGATGCAGAGAGAATAAAACGGTCGGGTGGGCAGATAGAGAGAAACAACAGATTTATGGTGGGGAAAGATGAGGTATGGTGGCCTCTCGGGGTCATAAAGGTGGTGAATGGGACCAGGGACTTAATGGGATGGAGAAACATTGTGATTGGCTCATTACTGTGATGGAGCACATCGCCACGACGATTGGCCTTTTCACCCCCGGCCCACAGCCGTCCTTATGCGCTCTTCTTTTCTATGCACCGCTGCTCTGTGAACTGCAGAGGTGTGTGTGTGTGTGTGGGTGGGTGTGTGTGTGCAGAAATGTTCATTTTACACTAAAAGTCACAGCCTTGAAGCACCTTCTCGGGTTCAGATAAACACTGGGACACTTGTACAAGGTGAAGCCCCCCCACCCACATACATACACATCCACATACATACACATCCACATACATACACACCCACATACATACACACCCACATACATACACATCCACATACATACACACCCACATACATACACACCCACCCGCATTTGTCCCGTCAGAACCGCGCACACACGTTCAAAATAGGCGACCACAGGATTTCCCATCAGCCACTTCATCTCTCTGCGTCTCTCTCCGCCTCTAAGCTTCTCCCGGCGCTCCGCCCTCCTCTGAAGTTACTCACTCCCCGTTTCTCTCCCTCCTTCCCCAGCGGCGCAGAGGCAGCGGGGTCTTCTGCGCCAACTGCCTGACCACCAAGACGTCACTGTGGAGGAAGAACGCCAACGGCGGCTACGTCTGCAACGCTTGTGGTTTATACCAAAAACTACACTCGGTGAGTGATGACACCTCCAGGTGCCCGCAGGCGGCTCTAGGAACCGTCGAGTTTGAGCTCCGCCAAAGCCCCCCCCCAACACAAACATCTGCCAGAAACGAGTCGCCGCGTCCGCCACGAGTGCCGCGCGGCCCGTTCGTCGGAGGAGAGTTGGTTCTGTTCACAGACAGAAATCACAAACTCCTCAAACTGCGGCGGTTTTCACTCGTCCCCGGAGCGAACCCGGCTGCTAATTATCATTCCCCCCCCGCCTCCTCACGCACATTTACCGTGGGGGGGGGTTGATCGGGGCGGGAGTTCCGGACCAGCAGCGGTCGCACCGAGTCGGCTCCGTGGAGTGAGGAATATGACGGAATTAATCAACTCCACCACAGAAGCCTGGGGAACATATATGGAAATCTCAAATTTAATCACCACATGAATTACAGATGAGATAAAGAACCAGGCTGGGATTGAGTTGACTTAATATTTAGCGTCTTCACTTGAGATCTGTTTTTTTTTTTTTTTTTTCCCCTCCCCCTGTGGATTAGAAACACATTTCACACTCGACTCTACCTGTTTACCTCAGGTGTTTACCAATATGGTCAGCGTTTGGAGTCAGAACTCGCTTTCTGAGCTCAGCATCTTCATTTCGGTGATACTAACGTCAGCGGTAAAAACTGAACGTGTCAAAGCTAGACCTGAAGACCTTTCAGTGGACCCCCCCCGCCCACTGGTCCCAACAGGGTCCTTGGTCTCACCCATTTGTCTCATCCCAGCAGCCCCCGTGCTCTCGACGGCCCCGTCACGCGCGTGTTTTATACCTCGTAATAAAAGTTTTATATGCCCGACACACATTATTGGAAAGGATAGCAGCCAGTAAAACACTTCAGAGTGAGAGGAGGCGATGAAGAGTTATGAATACGGCGGGGAGAGGAAGGTAGACATCGATAATGAATGAGGACACATGGGCAGACGGAGGCGAGGCATTGATTAGAGGATAAAGGGGAAGAAATAAGACAAACACAAAGGCATGCAAGAGTTTCGAAACAAGGATGTTACGTGTAGTAAAAGTGAAATTAATTAAGATTATTGATCTCTGAGAGGCAAACATCTTAAAAATATGAAAGCCGGGCCAAACGGATTAAATCATTTAAATAGATAACTGTTCTGCGGTGGTCTTCCAGGGGAGCAGCCCTGATTTGGGGTGCTAGTGCTCCCCCTTGTGGTCGGGTAAAAACCTGCCTGCTGTTTGAGCTGCGTCAAACTCTCTTTTTCCTCCCCCCCCACAGACCCCCCGACCTCTGAACATCATTAAGCAGAACAACGGCGAGCAGATTATCCGACGAAGGACCCGGAAACGCCTCAACCCCGACTCCCTGTCGTCGGAGACCCCGGCCTCCAAGCAGCGCGTGACGGGCGAGGAGCGCGTGAACGGGGAGGAGTCGGAGAGAACCTGCGCCTCGGTCAAGAGCCAGCAGCCGTCGCCCCTCTCGCGCTCGCCCCGGTCCACGCAGGCCTTCCTGGCCAATCAGACGCTGGAGATCCACCGCCGCATGCCTCCCCTGCTCCTCCCCTCGCACACCTCGTCCTCGATGGTCGCCGAGGGCAACGGCAGCGTTGTGGAGGCGGGGATTATATCAAAGGTGGAGTGCAGTAAAGGAGGAGGGGGGTCAGAGAGGGGCAGCCCCATCGAAAAGTACATGCGTCCGTCCAAGCCCTCCAGTTACTCCCCTCCCGGTTCACCCATTGAGAAGTACCAGTATCCTCTCTTCTCCTTGCCCCTCCCACTCCCCCTCTCACCTGATCTAACCCCTGAATCTGATTGGCTGAGGTTCTGGACCAAGTATAAGATGGCAGCCGCCTCCGGAGTTCCTGCCAGCATCAGCAGCCCCGCTACCATCGGGAATAACGCTCACTACCCGGGCGCCATGGTAACGCCTGTGAGGCATCCCCAGCAAAGCTACATGGTGCCTTACTGCACGTCGCCCTACTCGCCCCTCCCGCCACCCCCCGCCCCGCTCCACTACCCGCCCCCCCTGCACTCCCAGACCTCATCCTCGCCGTCGCCGTTGGAAAACGACGCCCCCCTGGACCTCGCCATACGGCAGAGGGACGCGGGCGCGGCCAAGCCGACGACCAACGGCGCGGAGAGGCGGAGGCGGGAGTCGCCGGCGACCGAGAAGGAGGGCGAGGAGAGGGCAGACGAAGGCGGGAGCTGGAGCGAGGAGTCCGGGGGTCGCCCGACGGTGGCGGTGCCGGCGGCGGCAGCGGCGCCGAGCCGCTCCGTGGCGGAAGCGTCTACGCAGGACGACCTGACCAACCGCTGCGTCCACTGCGGGATCTATTTCCTGGACGAGGTCATGTACGCCCTGCACGTGAGCTGCCACGGCGAGCAGGGACCGTACCAGTGCAGCTTCTGCCTGCACGTGTGCGCGGACCGCTACGACTTCACCACGCACATACAGAGGGGCTTACACAGGAACACGGACAAGGCGCCTCAGGCCGAGCACGCCGCCGCCGCCGCCACCCTCCTGAGGAGGGAGGACGGCGAGGCCTCGGCGGCGCCTCACGGCGGCCAGGAAAGGGAAGCGAAAGGCAGCGAGAGGGCAGGGGGGCGCGAGAGCCCAACGGGGGAGGAGCCGGGGTCAGACAGCAGCGCCGCTGCGAGCGAAGCCGTGGACGAGGCGGCGGCGGAGGATCCTTCAAACTTAAACGAGAACTTAAACGAGGGTAACTGAGTAGCTGTGCGGGCCTCGGTGACACGTCCCCGCGGACTCATAAGCTGTCAACGTCTCCGGATCCCGGAGGCTCGCTCACGCCGACGTGGGCCAATCGGAACACATCCTCATGCTGGAAGCGCTCAGAACTCATCGCAGGATCCCGAGGAGGTGCCGCCGGGACGAAGACGGCCCCCACACCTCCGTCCGGAGTCGGCGGGCTCATATGGAGCGGGTCCGAGGGGGGCTCAGCACTTAAATCAGAGCGAAAACAAACCCCGCCCCTCCCGACCCGAGCTGCTCCGCGGTGAACCTCGAACCCCAAACCAGTCCTCGCTTTTCAGACTGTTTCGGTACGACTGCGCAGACTAGCGCCTCTCCATGCCCCCCCCGCCACCGCTCCAACGAACCCAAACCCGCTCGCCACCGCTCTGGTCCCGCCCCCGACACAAACCGGTCCCTTTCAGCGCTGCAGAGCCCAAAACGGTTGGGCTCAATTTGACTGTGACTCTTTTTGATTTTTGCAATGCTTAAAACCAATTTGAACTGGTTTAAAACCGGAGCAACTCTGGTCCGAAGTGTTCTCTTTGTTGTTTTCTACCTTCCTCCGTGCCATGATACTAGCTACGTGCCTGGCTGCCTGCCTACTAGAACAACTATCGATTAACCTGCTTAACATTTATAATAATAATGAGAATAATAATACTGGGAATGAGAGTTACGATGGTATACTGTAGTTTCAAACATGCAATTTGCTGCATTTTCTTGTATGTTATTTGTAAAGACGAGTAATAAGTACGTTTGTTTGCAGGAAATGGTACTATAAAAAAGTAGTTTTGGGTTTTTTTTTTTTTTTTTTTTTCTTTGCTTTTGAACTACGTGACGTTTGTGTCGTCACGGAGACACGTTACGCAGATGAGCCGTCCTAACAGAAACGGTACACGCGTCACCGCGCGCAAAAATGGCAAAGGATGAGTCCGTCCCCGGAGCGAAACCATGGAAACTAATGAAGGCTTGCGCTCAGAATTTCAGTCCTCAGGGGTCACACGTGTTGCACACCCGCCCGCCTGTTTTTTTTTTTTTTTTCTTCTTAATATTCGGGTATGATTTTCTGGACGTTTTTGGCACGTCACACACGGTTCACTTTTATGTAAATGTACGTTCGTATTGTTCCGCGTCTCCGGCAGGTGGAAATGGTCTTAATGCAAAGCGTTTGTTGCTTTTTGGGATTAAATGGATGTAGGTGCTGAACGGTACTCCAAGGACCTGTTGGGTCTCCAGACTTTTTTTCCCCCCCAGTGTTTTGTTGCTGCCACGTAGCGTGTTAGGATCTGCCAGCGAATTTACAGACAATGACGGAGAAACACGTTGCTGCGCGCTCCCCTGGATCCTCTTTTCTAAACATATATTATGCAAAGCGGTGACCACGTCCACCGCATTTGGACACGCCCACATGCAAATTTGACTATTTCCTTCGGTGGAGTTGAACGGGACAGCAGTCGTGTTTATTTTTGTAGACAGAATCGATTCTACAACAACAGGCCAAAAACAAACAGCGGGAGGGAGAATACTAAAGAGTTATTTTTCTATTTCAGTCCAAAAGAGTTGAGGAGTATTCCACGCAGTGCCTGATTCTACCTTGTAAAGTTTTTCTAAACGGTGCGATTGTGTCAAAAACCAGTTGTGGGTCTTGTCGTCGGGGGATTTTACATGAACGTGATTCATTCGCCACCTGATTGGCTCGGCTGAGAGACCCGCACGTTGCTACGCTAACCAGTGTCAACCTTATTTTGTGTTTTTTGTTGTTTTTTTTTTTGCATGTACACGTGCCTCAAACTTTTGTATAAATATTTAATATCGTGGAGATGTTCTCTGCTGTACCTGACATTTGGTTTGCCGTCAGGTCACCATAAGTGCCATATCATGGAGCGGTGTTACGGTTCACACGAAGGAGTCTCGTTTTCAAACTTTCAAGCCTTTCAAGTCTTTTTTTTTATCATTAAGGGAAAAGAAACTGTAAATGTATTTGCTTGATGCCTTTAAGAGTCCAGTCAAACTATCAAATGTTCCGTGCGGCTTTATGTCCACCTGGTTTTCGTGACCTTCTATACTAATGAAAAGAACATTGAACACATCACGGCCGTGTCTGCTTATGGAGCCTTTAATAGACACATCCTCGTTCCGCCGCTACGCCTGTGTCTAACGCCACCTGGGTGGATGAGCACAAATTATGTCCATTTTCCCTCTTTAGCTATGTTCTCTTTCCGTGCAGCCCAGGTTGCATCTGAACTCAGCGTACCTTACCCAACACGCACGGCTGTAGAAGTTTTAAAACACTAAGAAACTTTTATCATCGGGCCAATGAATCCACTTCAGAAACTGACACCTTGTGACAATCACTGCTGCAAAACAAACAAAAAAGGGTACGACCGCACCCCCCCGTCCCGCTAGGACTTCTGGGTAATTTTCTGCCCCCCTCAACACCTTCACTACTTAACAGCTCCATATCGCGCTTGTCAAATGAAGGCTGATGACGTGGATTAGATGGAGGACTGTTACTTTCTGGTTTACGGAATGGGCTCCATCGTACCACCGGCGAATGACTGACGAAACCGGTTAACAACAAAAATAAAAGCATCTCCTCTGGGAGGGTAAACTGTTTACATTCTCTGATGTAGCAAAAAATGTTAAAAAAAAAAAAAGGAGTGAGGGATGGAAAGATGGTGCCTTTGGGGCAGAAGGAGGTCAAGCGCCGCTCTCCCCTTCAACGCCACCCAGCCTTTAGCTCCCGTCTTCCACAGACACCCGTCCTTTGTTGAAGGTGTTGGGCTATTTTTTTGTGTCTAACATCAGATTCCCGACTGTTAACACACCTGCTCGTTCCTCTTCGAAAGCCTTCGTTGCGCTTGGTCGCCGCGGGCGACGTTTTTAATCGTCCTTCACGGTTCAAAATAGTTTTTTTTTTTTTTTTTTGGTTTCTTTGTTTACATTGAGGAGTCTTTGTTATGTCTTTGTGTTGCTTGCACTCCATTTGTTAAGTTCTTGTTGCCAAGGAAGGGACGACACACACCGACAACACACCAGCGATGGTACGGATCGAGCGCACATTATGGGATGTGTTAACTCTGGGAGGTGAGAAAGTCAAAGGCCAGTCTGTTAATGGTCAGACACATTGGTTCTGTACATTTTATTGATACATTTTAGTTGTTTTTTTTGTCTCTTCAGTTGAAAGGCTTTTATAGGACTTTTTTTTTTTTTTTAGGTTTTTCTCATGTTGTATTTTATTCTGCTACCTTTCTATACATTATTGTTTGTAGGTTTTGTTTCATGCAAAAAAAAATTCTATATATATATATATTTCAACGACATATTTTGACAGCCAAGAAAAAAGTTTGTTACACAGCTAAACTTGAAGAATAATGTCGAGGATGACAAGCGATATTAATTAATAAAAGTAATAACAAACCTGTAACGAACGGATCCATGTGTTTTTTTTATTAATGTGTTATTCGAGCAAATGAGAAAAATGTCGCTCGTAAGTAAAATAAAAAAAGCCGTGGCTTGACTATGCTATTCCTTGAGTAACCATAGAAAAACACACCAACTATCAGCCATCTCTGTGCTTTTACCCAACATAATGGTCAAAGTTTCGTGCTTTCTCTCAGATTCAACTAGGTATTGTAGTCTCAAGGCTTGCATTAACCGCGCCCACTCAATTTCGAACCGGTCACAAAAGTTCAAGAACAGCAGAGAAAAGTCTGGCTCAGGTAAATTGTGGAAAAGATGACAAAAATAGCTTTCCAGGGAGCGAGAACAAATGTTCTTCGTACTCGCGGACCTACTTCTTCATTTTGGATTATAAAAGCTTCGCTATCTGTTTTATAGACACAGAGTTCCAACACTGACTGATATTTTTCCACTTGATTGACCTTTTGTTCCCCAAACTGTCTGGCTAAATTAGCCATGGACTGAGCAACAAAGGGCCGTTCGCTGCGCGACCCCTCCGACCTTTCCTGAAAGCCCACGCCAAAGTTCGGCTGCACTCCGTGCGACATTTGATCAACCTCTTGACTCGCAGTGGAGGAAAAAAAAAAAAAAAAAAAACTTTCTCCGACTCCCCCCACGGTGTCACATTAGCGTGAATCTTAGCGCGGGCCATATTGTGCGATGGCGACGGCTCGCCATGGGATCGTTTCTCTGTGACGGAAGCCGAGCAAAAATCATTTCAAGAGCGTATTTTAATCTTCTCGCAGCCCTCCTCTGGGTCAAAACTTTGAGAAACTTAATCAGCACGCCGGCGCTAGCAGTCGCAAAACAAAGGCCCCTAATCTCTAATCTATATCACGTTTATCGTAATCAGGTTATCTTTGTGTTTATAATCTGAATATTGATTCGAGGTGATTACATTATCTTAAGAGCCTGCAGAGAAACTGGGACTCACTCTGTGTGTGTGTGCGTGTGTGTGTGTGCGAGATTGGCCGCAGCGAGTTAGCGCTGGGCTAGAATACCAAACAGCGCGGCGTCTACTGGAGAGGTCAGAACAGACGCATGCAGCTGCGCGCGGTGGCGAAGCCGTTCATGGCAAAAGAACAGAAATGAAACAATCAGAAAAGAGGCGGCTCCGCGTGCACGGAGACGGAGACGGGGGGGGCTCCTGGGAATGCGGCTACGCTCTTGTCGTACTCCTGTTCCGACACTTAAAATCACGCCTGTATTCAGCAGCGGCGCCGCCTCTCTGCCTATTTAAACATTGTCTGTATTTATCGCAGTTTCATTATTATGTATGAGTTACAGAAAGAGGCTTCGACTCAGAGTGTGTGTGCGTGTGTGCGTGTGTGCGTCTGCATATTGAGGACCAGAAAATGTATGTCACTATCAAAGTGAGGACACCAAAGAGCCCCTCCCTTCCCACAGGTTTATCATCTAACCTGGGTTTGACGAACCCTTAAATCGGTATCTCAACAAAAGCAATCGGGGGTATTCTACTCGTTTCCTTTTCCCTGGAATTCTTGAGGGGCGTGGCTGTGAGCTGGACAACTCTGATTGGTGGAAGACCTTTATTCCTGAAAGCATCCCTGCATTTGGGTTTTGATCGCTTGGAAAACGCAGCGAGAGAAGCTGTGAGATGAGGTCCGAGTTGGCGACTCGAAACCACCGAACCAGCAGAAGGCTAGACGGAGCGAAATTTTGGTAAAACTAATGCTAAAATTAGTTCCGAGGAAGTGAAGGAAGACCATCTCAGTGGATATTTTCCACTACCGCAGACATCGTCAGCTCAATTTTAGATAAAATTCGCAGTGCAGTGTAAACACAAACCACACAAATTACCAGGATTTTTCCAGGAAACTAAACTTTTGGACGTGATGGTGGGAACAGGGATCAAGTGTCTGTTGGCGTGCTCAGAAGGTTCAGGTAAGACCTTTAGGTGTTATATTAGGGCCTGGGGGGTACCTTATGGACGGAGGGATTCTTTTCCCACATCTCTTTACATCATCTTGGCTGTGCAGCCATTTCTCATTTTCACACCTGTAATGTAATGAGGGATGACAGATGTAGGTGGACTTCCCCAGCAGGGCGAGCTCAGCTCCACGCTGGGGTCCACGGTGGAGGGCCGAGACCTCGTTTGGCTGACTCGTCTTTAAAGTTCTACTTTTAGAGGACCGCCTCCGAACACAGACGCGCCGGTTTAAAAACTGACCGACCGCGAGCATTTCCTCCAGCAGCTGCAGCTCCATCGCTGACTGCTGCTGGTCGTGGGGTGGGGTGGGGGGGGCGGGGGGGGCTCCAGCAGCTGCAGACTGCTGTGCTGACTCAGCAGCTGTTTCAGGATGTGGGGAAGCTTCCTGTTTGTTTTCCACAGTGGGGAAAAACTCAGTCAGCACGAATTCTGAATGGTAACTGGAACCAGTCGGGTAGCTGGTGGAGGCCTGCTGGTATTGACCTCCGACCCTCATCTCCCTCCCTCATCTACATCTCCTCGCCTCCCTGCATCTCTCTCCCTCTTCCTCCATCTTCCTCTCTCCATCAGACCATTTGAGGTCTTCATTTTACGACAGCGCTTGTTCTTGGAGACGCTACGTGGCGTGGACCGGACTACAAACTTCACCCACAGAGAGAGACGTCGTCGCGGCGACGGTTTTGACCGACCTCGCGGTCAGCATTAGGGTCCACATACGGTTTAGATTAGGGAGTAAAGAAGTGTCTGCATGGAAAGAAGTGATTTCTATTTCAGTAGAGGACTGACATTTCCTCCCCTGCTGCCCCCCCCCCAACTCGGCGCGTCCTCAGTCAGGACAGTCAGAGCAGCTCTCTTACATGCTGGTTCTCAGACTTGCTTTCCATTCGCCCGTAACAGGGACTGTTTTTGCACTCTGACTCTTTATCTCACGTATTTATTTTTCTCTCCAGACTCACAGTTTCTGCTTGATATTAAACTTTAATAGAGTTCTTGCTCATCGGTATGGGGGAGCGTTGGGGTCTTCTGGGAGCCCGGTTTCTCCCTCTTCTCTTTCAGCTCCTGCATATCATGAATCTTCAGATTGTTTCTCGTTATCGCCGAGGCCGATCGCTGGGAAACGCCCTCAGATAGACGGAAGGCAACGAGAGTCGCTCAGACGCGTCCAAACTGGACACCCGCAGCCCCCGGACCGGCGCCCGCTCCCTCCCTCGACGCCCTAACGGTGTTACTTTGGCCTGACCTCGGGTCACGCACCTGACATGTGAGGGCGCTCAACAACTTCAATGTTGCATCAGCGGCGATTAAGCATCGCCGCACTAACTTTTTCCGACACGCAGCTGCAGAAAAGTTAAATAAATGTATTCAAATGCCCTAAAACAGCTCATGTATCATTGAAGCAAAAGTACGGAGCATTCTAACGCTACGGCGCGATGGAATAAATAAATGAGAAGCTAACTTAGAGGCAGCTACGAATTATAGATGAGAAAAGGCACCTTTTAGTTTTTTTTTTTTTTGTGCGCGTTATTATCTTTGCTTAATTGAGACTTTGGGTAATTGAGATAAACCGGGGGGAGGCGGCGTTTCTACCGGCGCACTGCGAAAGTTCCCCGGAATCCTGCAGAGATCGGCATTTCTTTAATCCGGTTTCATGTCTCTCCACGCTCATCGGCTTCGTATCGGCAGGCGTCTGGGCACGATGTGCACTTTTGCTCGTGGAAAAAAAGAAAACAGACAAACAAACACGGCCGATAAACCCACTAATTTCCTCAGCGAACACTTAATGAACCCCCCCCCAACAGCTTCGCCGGCAGGTTCGACGGAGGAGAGCGCGTTTCTTCCGAAACGGACCTCGACGACGGACCGTCTCGGGGGTTTGTTAAAGCACCAATCTGTCGGGAAAGCAAAGGTTGAACAAACAACAGCTGTATCGAAGCCGGAGCAGGAAAGACGTGGGATTAATCTGATAAATACATTTGACATATCCATGGCAACCAAAGCTCGTTGGCAGAATTTTAGTGTCCCTGCGGCGTTTCAGGTGCATCCCTAAACCGATGGATGGATGGATGGAGAGATAGATACCTAGATAGATAGATACATACATACATAGACAGAGAGATAGACGAAATAGATACCTCGATCGATAGACAGACAGATGGATAGATATATATATAGATACAGATACATAAACAGATAGATTGATAGATAGATTGATAGATAGATTGATAGATAGATTGATAGATAGATGATAGATAGATAGACAGACAAAATAGATACCTAGGTAGATACAGACAGACAGATAGATATATATAGGTAGAGACATAGATACATAAACAGATACATACAGAGATACATAGACAGAGAGATAGACAGATACCTAGATAGATGGATGGATGGATGGATGGATGGAGGAATGCTCAGCAGGTAAAACGAGTGTCTCCAACAAATGAGACCTAAAGCTCTCAGGTTTCTATTTAAAGGTGCTGCGACCCGCCCGCCCATCCCGCGTCCTCACAAACCACTTTGTCACGCGGCCCGAGCTTCTTATTCCGCGTCTGACTTAATCAGCGTCGCCGCTCCCGTCAGGGACGCTCCCCCCTGCTGCGTACCCGAGGTCGCCCCCCCCCCCCGGAACGCCGACACGCGGCCAAATATAACTTAATGCCCACTGAAATCTAAGTCTGAGTTTAGCGAACCTGACAGGAGGGGGGGGGGGGTTCTGGAAAATGTGAGCTATACCTGGGATTAAAAAAAGAGAGAGAGAGAGACAACACAGGCGTGAAGTGTTGGACAAAACGCAGGCGGGCGGAAGACCCAGGGGTCCAGCGCTGAGGTGGACGGTGGTCAAACGCTTAGTCTCCTGCTGGACATTTACTTAACCAGCTTGAGGGACCCTCTCCTTTACAGAGGCCCGCCCAGTGAAACCAGTTCGCTGGTGTCTGTTTACCCAGCCCCGCCCCCCCCAGCCCGATTCAATTCAAACGCGCACCCAGCGGGTCGGCGGAGATTAACCCGCGTGCGCAGAGACGGGCGAGATGAGGGCGCTGCATTATTCACCCGCTGACGTGTGGACGTGTGGACGGGGGGGGGGACGGACGGACCCTCCTCCCTCGGCCTCATCCATTATTGAGAGCAGCTTCGGGTGGGGCCGCCTCCCTCTCGAGGGACCTGCTCCACCGACTTTTGAGTTTCTAGATTTTAGAGAAAAGTAACTAAAGGACCCAAAACGGCGCCCAAAACACTCAAACATCACAGTTTTTGCTTCTTTTCTTTTTTTTTTTTCCCTAAATCTGTCGGATTAGTGAGGCGTTCGGGTGCAGCCACGGCCGAGCCGATTCCATCAAAAAGGAGCGGCTACTCTTTCACCTCTCGGAGCACAAGGATCAATCCCAGGCCCACCAGGGACGACGCCTCACTTGAAGATGATCGATCACCCCTCGCCAACTGACTGTCGGCGCAGCGCGGGGACGCACGGGTTAAAAGGCGAGACGTTGATCATCGCACATTTTAAACGAGTCTCTTCGCTCGACAGGTTTTTAACTCTTCCCTCCAGGAATTTAGGAGAAGTTGATTAACGGGGCATGAAAGAACGATCATCAGCAGATGATCCATCATTGTTGAAAGAGTTAAAGAACGTTGAGCGGGGTAGTCCCGCCTCCCCCCCAGTCGATGGAATTCTGTCACTCCTGACCATAAGTCCGCTTGCCCGACGCCATTTCCATCACGAAACGACCGCCAGAGGCCGAATGGTGCAGGCGGCGGTGAGGTGGGTGCGGGTGGAAGGGAGGCTCCGCCTTGAAAGAGCGGTTAAAACAGAACACTTAAGTCAGAGACGGGGGGGGGGTGAAGAGGTGAGATGAAAGAGATGGAGGGAGACAAAGGAGGAGCATCAATTATGGAGCAAATGAACTAGATTGCATGACAGCGACAGGCTTGTGAATTGTTAGAAAGAAAGAATGGAAGAAAGGGGGGAGCACCGACGGTGTTTTAGACGGCCAAGCGAGATACAGAAGAGAGAGACGAGGAACAAACGGATGAGCGGGAGTTAAAGAGTGAATAAATGGAGCAAGAGAGAGAGCGGCAGGAATGATAACGATCCATGAGGAGTGAGGGTGTGTGTGCGTGCATGCGTGTGTGTGTGTGTGAGGGCGGGGCATTAGGAAGGAGTGTGAGGTGGAGATAGAGGAGTGACAGATGAGGGCAGAGTCAGCTTAAGAGGAAACAGAAGCGAGCAAAAACTGGACAAGATGACAAAGCAGATATATAAGCTGAGCCCCCCCCCACCCCCCTAGTCCGCTTTTCTAATTCTCTAATAACCCCATCCAACAACTTTTCCTCTCTCACCTCATTCTTTTTTCAAAATGTATGTTTAAACACTTCTGTTCAGCCGTGAGGCGTTCAAGTACGCTCAGATTTTTCTGGGTGAAAAACCCAAATCAAAGACAGGATTATTATTTTCCTTTTCCCGTTTTTTTTTTTTTTTTCTTTTTCTTTTGCTTATTTTGCACAAAAACCCAAACCGAACCTCCGTTTGCTTCCCGTCTAAATCTCCGATCTCAGCAGGAATTAAATTTGACTATTCTGAGACGCGGCGCAAACAATTCCAACAAACACCAAATGTGCTCTTCATCAGGGGCCAAGACTGAACGCCGGCAGCCAACGTGCCTTTGCCTCGGGAATATTGCTTTTTTTTTTTTGGACTCCTCCTCACACTACTTCATGGGATAAACATTTACGTCCAGAAACGGCACTGTTGACAACAAATAACGCAGAAACGCGAAGCGTTGCGGCGGCATCGGTCCATCTGTGTGTTTACCGTCACGGGAGCTGTCAGAGGCGCCTCATTAACAGACTTTTCCCTCTTTTATGTATTCGGATCGACCTTGTTTTTGTTAAATGGAGGACATAAAAATTGCAACGCGGGCATTAATTAACAATAAGCCCTAATTAAACAAGATATTAAAGTTGTGCACGAAGGCAGGATAAAAGTTTGACGTGTTTTTTTTTTTTTTTTTGGTTGTTTTTTTTTTTTTTTAACCTCTGCACGGCCTCGGAAGACGTCGACTGGCGGAACTGTTAAACTGCTATTTCAGTCTCCACTGAAACAATCAGCCGTCTTTAAAAATGAATGCGGAGAGTGCACCCTCCATCTCCCCCATCTCCCACCCCCCGTCTGGGGGTGTGCGCCGGAGGTTCACATCCTTAAAAGGGCAGGAGAGGCCGGAGGGGGGGGGGGTTTGTCACAGGTGAGGCGTGAAAGGCAGGAGAGTTGAGGGAAGGGAGGGAGGACCAGCGGAAGGACGCGACTGGCGCCACCTGCAGGCCACTCCCACTGGGGGAAACGGTCAAGTCTTTCAGGAAATTCCCCCGTTCGGCTGCTTCAGGTTCTCTTTCCGATGTCCTGAAGGAAACCGTCAGGAAAACCAGGAGTCCGACCAGTTTGGGGGAGACGGGAGGTGACCCCCCCCCCGTAGCTGCAGAAAGGATGAAGAAGATATTCATTGGATAAATAGATAAATAAATAGATAATAGATCCTTCTCCTTCCCTCCCACCTCCTTCCCTCTCCCTCACTCCCCCTCTCTCCTTTTCTTCCATTCTCTCCCTCTCTCCCCTTCTCCTTTCCTCCCTCCCACTCTTCCTGCCCCCTCCTTCTACACTCTCTCTCCCTCCTTCCCTCCCTTTCTCTCCCCTTATCCTTCCCTCTGTCTCCTCCTTCCCTCTATCAATTTCTCTTTTCCTCTCTCCCCTTCTCCATCTCCCCCCCTCCTTCCCTCCCTTTTTTTCCCCCCTGTCTCTTCACCATCTCTTCCCTCTCTCCTCCCATCTCTCTTCCCTCTCCCCCCATCTCTACCCCTCTCTCTTCCCCTCTCTCCCCTCTCTCTCTCCCCTCTCCCCCTCTCTCTCTCTCCCATCTCCCCCATCTCTCCCCTCTCTTCCCCCTCTCCCCCTCTCCCCCATCTCTCCCCCTCTCTTCCCCCCCCTCTCCCCCCCTCTCTCTTCCATCTCCCCCCCTCTCTCCTCCCCCCTCTCTCTTCCACTCTCCCCCTCTCTCCCCCTCTCTCTCCCCCCTCTCCCTCTCTCCCCCTCTCCCCCTCTCTCTCCCTCTCCCCTCTGTCCCCCCTCTCTCCCCCTCTCTCTCCCCCCTCTCTCTCCCCCCTCTCTTCCATCTCCCCCTCCCCCCTCTCTCTCCCCCTCTCTCTCCCCCCCTCTCTCCCCCTCTCTCCCCCCCCTCTCCCCCTCTCTCCCTCTCCCCTTCTGTCCCCCCTCTCTCCCCCCCCTCTCTGCAGGTATTTCATGTGGACTTGAAGGGTCACAACAATCTCTTCCACACTTGCAGGTCTTTGTCAGGAGGACATCAACCATCTGCGTCCTCTGATGACAGAGGGGTGATTTCAGCGCTGCGCTGGAGGACGGCCGCAGCGCTGACCGACGCCGCGGCAGCGGCGCGCTGATTTATTTGTCGCAGATAAGAGTCATTAGAAGCTTTTAACTGCTCGACTCCACTCGCGGCTCTGGCTGTTATTTTATGATAATGTGACAGCGTGTGGATAAATACAGGCAGAGCTCAGCCCACGCCGCGCCGGGCCCGGTGCCCCCGGACGAGACCGGAATGGAGATGAGGGGACCCGTTTGGACCAGAGGTGGCGCTGAAGAGGCCGCCGTTGTCGGGGGGTGTGGGGGTGGGGGTCCAGTGAGTGCCATTTACCACACAACACCTGGTTTTTCGTCCCGTTTCCATGGCAGTGCGCGCCGCGGCTCGAACGAGTGGTCTCCGTGGAAATCGCAGGGGGGGGGGGCCGTCTGGCGGGGGCCGCGGGCTGCCTTTGTGGTGACACGACGCGCGTTCAAATCTGTTTAATGAGGGCGGCGGCAGGCGTCAGAGGAGGCTTCAAATGTGTGAAGGCTGTCCAGTAAATGTCAGCATGGTTCAGGCGAGGGACATCAGAGCCTGCTCAGACGCCCGCTCCAGCGCCCGATGGAGATGGTGACATCCCTGACCCCCTACCCCCACACACACACGCAGAGCACCCCCTTCCTCACAGAGCTCACAGGGGTTCCTCTCCCAAGTGGTTTCGTTTCAGACGCTCCTTTGGTCACCGCCAACAGCTCCTGACCACAAGCGGACGTCTGAAGGCAGGCGAGGCTGACCAGTAGATCAAGAGATCAAGAGCGCTGACTATAGGCCGAGCTGCCCCCTCCCCCCCCCGAAACCACCCGTTGCTCCCGAACAGAAGCAACTCAGCCGCAGGAATACCATATAGCTACTATATATAATATAACTGTCAGTGTGAATCAAGACTCAACCAGTCAAACCACACCAACCAATCTGTAACTGCCATTTAATAGGTCGTGGGGGGGGGGTCATCGATGTGTGCCGCTGCTGCAAAATCAATAACAATTCAGTTCCAATGTTACTTCCAACACGAGATCCATCCCGCTCTTTAAACTCTTTTTCGATTATTTGCCTGCGACGCCGATCACCGGGCCATCCGAAGTCACAGGAAGTCGTCTCGTGACCCTTCCTCGCCCGCGTTGGCTTGAGGTTCGCGCACCCGTGTTGGGCCGACGTACCGAGCGCCTCCCGCGGGTCCCGGGCTTGCGGTCTCTTGCGTGTCGCCTGATCTCAGGTTGGGCCCCGTTCAAGTGCGGTCCCACCTCAGCCGCTGCAGCACGGCTCCAAAAGGACACGTAAAAAGAGGGCTTGGGGTTGCTTTTTTACATTTTTCCTCCTTTCTCCAAACTGAAATGCACAGCACGTAAAATGGACACAATCATGTCAAAACATCTTCGGAGACAATTAAAGCCTTCCCGCCCCCCCCCCCACACACACACACACACCACTGATGAGGCAAAGATGCTGAATTAAATGTGCCGTTTAAAATCAAATCAGACGTGCAGTTTTATGAGAAATGACTCGTTAAGGCTTTTAATCAGTGTCTGGGAGGAAAAGAATGTGTTTAAAACTGCTATTTTGTTCTGATATTTTAGAACATTTGGGCATGAAAACGCTCCGATTACTTCGGAGACACCTTCCCATCCAATGTTTGTTCTTTATTTAGACAAATCTCTACCTCAACTGTTCAGAGCTTTCCTTAACGGCCAAATAAGAAAGCGCTGGTGAAGAAAAGGAACCAACAGGAGAGATTTGAGGCCATTTGGGCCCCAGAAACACGAGGAAAAAGACATGAGACCAGTGGAAATCTGGTCTGATGGGTCCAACTTTGAGGGTCCATCCACTGTTGGACCATCACAATGATCCCAAAAGAGAGAATCCACAATATAAGTAGCCATGAAAATAAAGAAAATAAACATCAAATAGAGAATATTGGACTGATATTGTCCATATGAACTAATCAGAGTCCGCATTTTGCAGACGTCCTCAAAAATGAAAAGCAACGTCCTGTAAACTCTAATCACGACGTGTATCTTTAAAATTTACAATCTTGAAAACTAGTTGGTTCTAATTGCAGGTTTCCGCCTCAGCGGTGCTCTTCTGCATTCGCGACCCCCCCCCTTCGGATCGCGAAGGCGACGACCTTCGGCGGAGCCGGCCGTCCTCCTTGCGCATTGCGGAGCTGCTCGCTTTGACTGCAGCCGATGCGGCTTTGACGGAAAGGTCATTTGGGGGGGGTCGTGAAAACAACGAAGTGTAAAAAAAAGTTAATTATCGTTTTTATGTTCACAATAAAAGACAATTACGGGCCGTAGAAGTGAAGCATGCGGGCAGCACCGGCTGAACACGGCAGCAGAAAGAACGCACACATGATCACACCTGATACCGATGTGTGTCTGCCGTGTAATCAGTGACAGTAGATTACACACAAACACATTTCTATATTTGTGGGGACTTTAATAAATGTAATAAACTACCCAGTGAACCACACAACTGACCAGCTGACCCAAACCCAAAGCTAATTCTAACCTCAACCTTAAAACTAAATCCAAACCCTCCAACAGTCATTTGAGGTTGTGGGGCTCAGCGGAACGGCCCTGCTATGATGGGAGGATGATTCCTACTCAACGTGTAGTAAATGTGAGTCCACACACACACGCACACGCACACACACACACGCACACAGTGACCCTGCCATTTTCTCTGATTGTGTGATGGATGAGCCTATTGATGTTCCATATGGTTCATCTCTGGGGTTATAACGTATCGATCTAAGTACACGTGTACGCGTTTGCGTGCACGTGTATTTTGTATTGGATTTTCATTAGCATGGACTGCGCACGCAGCTGCGAGCGTGGAGCAGTCTATCTTACAGCATGTGTCAGACATGTAAATGCGCATGGTTGACGCGCATGTGTGTGTGTGTGTGTGTGACCTTCTGCCATTGATTACAGCCAAATCGTGATTGGAATAATCAGCCTGCTGTCAGGGGGCTCATTGCTGGAGCATTTATTAACCCCTGTCTGGGTTGGGTGATGTAACTGTACTAAATATATTTAAAGAATAAAATCTGAAACCAAATCAAATGTTTGTCTGCCTCCTCCTACACTGAAGTATCGCCACATTTAGATCCAGAACATTCTTAGTTCTAATGGAGCCGATGAGTCAGAAAGGGTTTTTCCACCAAAAAGTCTAGAAAAGTACAAAAATAACTACAAATATTGTTTTTCTTTTTGGAATACTTTAATTTGCTTTTCCCAGAATCTGTAAATACACTAAACCTCGAATACAAAGGTAGGTCAGAAGGTTCATATCACTGTGCTCTTTCCTCCTTACATGTTCCCTGTCATCTTAGCATTTGCCTGAGTTGAAATTTTCAGGAATGTAAATGAAAGGACACTAGAGACACACCCAGAATATGAAATAAAGGAACGTGTTGGGGAAGACAAACAAGCTGTAGGTCCATTTCGTTGTGGGGGGGGGTTCACATCTGAGCATTGTTTTAGGTCTCCATCAACATGACGTCAGGCATGACAGGAACGACTCGTTTTGAAGGACGTAAGCAATCAGATGAGAGCTGAAGTGAAAAGTTTGGAGCGTAAATCGCCCTGGAGAGGTTTAGGGGCGTAGATCAGCGAACCGATGACTTTGACCAGAGACAATTGAGCTTTAACGCAAACTGGACAAAAATTGAGACCAACATGTTTTGACATTTAAAAGTCCATGTTGTATACCACCACACGAGTCAGTCCTTAAAACTTAAACAAAGTTTTGTCTGGAAAGAAGCTCAAATTTAACATCAGTGTTGCTTTAAGGTGGTATAAAGAATTTCATAATTAAACAGTCCAAAAGTGAAGATCTAAGAATTAACTGAGGTCCTTTCATGTGAAAATCCAGTGTTAGACTTCTTCAAACACCAGAGACAAGTTTTGATGTACTAATATTATCATAAATGAACATTCCAGTGTAAAATTCTGCAGAGGACATTTCCATACTCAAATTCCATGAGTCGTTGACAATATTTTTACGTTGGTCAGTCTCTGGACGATGAAATCGTATCAAAAATAATCAAACAACAAACAAAATAATTGTCAAATGATAAACTTTAACTAAGAAGATAATAAAGCGAGCAGTCTGGAGGGGGACAGAAAATGAACGGAACTCTCTTAAGTGAGGATCACGCCGCCCCAACATCCTCGCCTCGCTCCTGCATCTGCTCGGCCGGTTTGTTTCTCGGATGAGCGTCATTAAGCTGAAGTGGCCGCGCGCCGGCCCGGGCGTCCATCTGGCGCGCTGGCACTTCGGCGGACCAAACTTCCGCACCAAAAAACAATTAAAAGCGCCCCCCACCGTGTCAGGTTGGATAAAAGATGGTGCAATTATTGTACGACACGTATTAGATGCGATCGGCGGCTCCGCGACTGCGACGCTGCCAATCCTTCCGGATCCAGCCAGGAAAACAATATGGGGGCAGCGGAGAGTTCTGAAGCAGCGGTGCTGCCAGGTTTTTCCCCCAGACTTGGCACAGGGAGGAGTAATGAGTCTAATAGACACACCAGAGACGCAATAATGATTTCTGAGATGTGAACATTTAAATTTTGCCCACAGGAGCCGGCTGCGTGTTGTCGGCACGCAGCACATTTCTCAAGGATTCAGCTTGTTGCACGCTTTTTCTTAAATAAATACATCTGGAGGGGAAGAGTTTCACCTTCAAACGCTTTATAAATAATGCACGCCGCCACATTAAAGGTTCGCTCACGCGCGGCATTTCAGGAGCGCGAGCGGTCCGGCTAATTGTAGTTTTTAAGGATAATTAGGGGGATGTTTGCGTCGAGAATGTTTTTATTTTGGCGGGGTTAATATCACAACGCGGCACATTTATGGAATGAGCAGCGCGCCTGTAGGCTAGCTCGACATGCAGAGCTCGTCCTAATGCGCTTGTCATGCCGTGTTCCTGCTTTCATGTTGGGGGGGGGCTCCTTTGATGCTTTGATGAGGACGATCCCCGGTTAATCCCCAGTCAGATGACGGCAGAAATAAATACAAAACCTGTTAAATAAACTGTCAAACTTACGACACAGCTGCAGACGGAACCGACCGATGTTTAGTGATGAGACTTTACGCACAAATATGATATAACCGATGGGCGACGTGGAGGGCTTAGCTTGTTTAGCGAATAAACCAGCTGAAACAGGTTGATCCCGTACGTGGGGCCCTTCCCCCGCTCCTCGGTTTCCCTCCGCGATGTCTCATTCCAGTCAAGCAGCCCCCCAGGTGTCGCGCTTTGCCTTGTTATCACCCCTCCTAATTGACCCGGCCTCATTATCCCCTCTGAACTGAGCACCTATAAAGTGGTGTTTAACAAGGCAGCCATGAGAAGAAGAAAAAAAAAAAAGAAAAACAGAGGCAAGGTGTCGCGGGTGTGTGACCTGCGACTGAGTAGACAGAGGATACCGGCGAACACACACGCACACCTGCACGCACACACACACACACGCACACACACACACACAGGGCACAGAGTGTAAGGTTTGTAATTACAGCTGGGTCAAGTCAGATCTCCATCATATTCTGAGGAAATGAGAGAGGAGGAATAAGAATGAGACTGGAGGGATGGATGCGGGCTGGTAGAAGCAAGGACAAAAGGCAAAAAAAAACCATCAGAATGCTACGTTCAAAACAGAGGGGAGAAATGAATTATTCAGTTTAAAAGAACGGGCCTGCGTGTGCACCGATTAGCAGCTGGATGACATTTAGACATCTGCAGTGAAGAAAAGCGAACTCCACGAACAACTTCATTTTTATGCGCATTTAATTGTGATATCGCACTTTAAAGGGTTTTTTTTCCTGGTGCACGCTATCCACAAATAAAAAAAAACATAAAAGTATCATGATGTCTGCAGCTGCTCCTCCTTCTAATCTGTTCTGTGATTAGTTTGAGGTGCAGAAACCCACAGCAGCACCCCCCCTCGACCCCCCTAACAAGTGACAGAAAGCAGGAAAAACTCCCTATTAACAGGGAGAAACCTTGAGCGGGATATGAGGGGATGGCAAAGAAGGAGAAACAGGACAAGCGGGAGGAAGAGAAAGAGGAGAGCAGACGTGTCGCACATGCAAATACGTCAGTCATGGCACCCCGACCTCTATGCTGAAGAGGAAAATGCAAAAAAAAAAAAAAAAAAAACTGGTGGGGTCAGAGGTCAGCGCATAGCTCGAGAAGAAAAGGCGAAGTTCGCAACCTCAAGGTGCATTCGTACCGTGTGAGGTGTGGACACGAGCGCTCCGACAGAGAGATCCTCAGGAAGGTTCAGACGCAGACATCCTGGTTTACCCCCCCCGCTGTCGTCTACTTGTGTGATTTGTTCAGTTTTTTTTCTTTTAATTGTTCCCCCTCTCGCGGCGCGTTCTACTCCAATCACTTCCGCAGCTCTGCCCGCATCTGATAATCTCCTCGTCTGTCCCTCGTGCACGGAGCCGCAGACGCAGCAACCCTCTCAGTCACACACGTGCCGCTATTTGCATACGGCTTCCATCTTGAAATTGTTGTTCTGGTAATCAGGCAGCCGGGATGGAAACGTAATTACGGAGCTGGCTGACGCCTAGGAACTGCGAGAGCTGCTGGGAGCGCGCACGTGCGAGGCGTGTGTGCATGCGATAAGTTTCGCGTTTCATCTCGGGCGGAGCAGAAATCGATGGCAGGGCTTCCGTTTGTAAATTAACCTCTAAAAACAAGCGCAAAGATACGGGTTTATTTCCCCGAGGGTCAGCTGGCAGGATAGCCCGTTTTCCAGTTAACGGTTAATTGGGCGTGCTCTGGTCCGAGTACCTGGAAGTTGGCTTGGATTCACTTTTAGATTTATTTTAGGATATTTTATTAGCCCGGTGCTCATTATGTAGCCGCTATTATTCTTATTCATTACTATTCATTAGCCTTCGCAGCGGCAGCATTTGGCTCGGAGGGGTTGACACCGTCGATGCGGGAGGGATCCAGCGAAACCGTCGCAATCACTACGGCGACGCTGACGTGTAAATGGGCTGGGCCAACTGGTCCGGGGAGCGTCGACCGGCGGCACTAGCGGGAGCGCACAAAGAGAAGACGAGAGGACTCCGGCCTCCACGACGAGAGGACAGATTTGGATGGAGCGTTTGCAGGCTTGGAGCCAGAGCGGAAGGGGAGCTAATGGGAGACAGAAGGACGGGGGATCGGCAGACGGGCGGGGGAGAAGAGGCGGCCCCTCCCGCCGTGGCGCCAACGGTAACATTCGCGTATCTGACGCTCCGCGTAACGCCCGAGCCTTCGCGTCCCCGCTGAGCACGGTTACGGGGCTGTCCAGAAGGTTGAAGAGTTTGCTGTACCAAACAAGTGGAAACCCTCCGGGAAGTCACGGAGTGGTCTGTGTTTGAGGCCGTCGCCATCTGGAGCCAGAAGACACCATATTTGGAGAAAAGGGCGGGGCTGGAAGAAGAGTAAGGGGCAGGTGTGACTTTTGACCTCAGTCTATTAGAGGTCGGGCATGTCAATCAAATAGACACACTCCCAGATTTTAAGGATAATATCTAATTAATTATGGAAATATTTTCAGATGGACCATCAAATCATATTTAAGGATGATGAGCTTTAGCTGTTATTGATTTCTCCGTTGGCTTCACTTTTCAGACTGGAAGACTACATGCATCATTTATATACAATCTACGGTGCCAAACGGGGTTTACTGATGAGATGGAGCATTTCATGTTAACACTAATCAATATCTTGTTTTTACAATCCCCTTCTTGAATCTCCTTTTCTTTCAGATTTATTTAAAGTGGTTCAGTAATCCACTGTGCCCTTTTGACCGTGAATCGCGGCGCCCAGTCCCCCATCTGCATCCCACCCCTCCCTGTGCGTTCACTCTGCATCTCTGGACCATTTCTTGAATAATTCAGAGCCTCTTTATTTCAACCATTTGGTAAATATTACACTGTCTCCATGTCATTTACTGAACGAGTTGCACGCTATCCATTCGCCAGAACAGCCTTATAATCATCTCTTCTCAATTACTCCCATTCTCTCTCTCTCTCCCCCTCTCCCCTCACTGCTTCCTCAGTTGCTATTTTTTTGTTTCATAATCATGTATCAGTGTTGTAAAATGCGCATCCGCGGACAATTTTCTGCAGTGGTGATGGGGAAAATGTTTCACAACCCTGTGCGAATTAAATATTTCACAACTACTTCATTGCTCCGTTGTCAGATTATTACTGCGGCGGCTGGATTGCAATTTCATTCATTTTGCAGAGGTTGATCTTGCACCCAGAAATAGAAAACTGTATGAAAATGAAGCTGAATGAAGCAAAAATTCAAGGGTCTGCAGCCTGATGCTGATTCACTTTGTAGATCCACAGCATTTTCCAGCCACATTTGAAGGATTAGTTGTAATTTATATCAACATTCATGGCTGTGCCCCTCTGAAATGTGAAGCTAACCCAACAAGAGTGGGTGCACATTCACTGTTAAAACAAAGACGCGGTAGAGACTGGCCACAGAAGATCACAAGCCAGCCCAGGACCGGTACGAACACGTTCACCCATGTGGAAATGCACAGGAGGGGGGGCTGGTACAAGTCAGGTTCCGATAGGATGCCTCCCAACCAGACGTCTGAAGCGCATCCCACTGGAGAGGCCGGATGTGTGGGCGTCCTCCGAGCTCCCTGCTCTTCTTCAGCACAGAGGACACTTATTTCCGCCACTTGTATCCGTTCCAGAAATGAGTTATGACTTTGGGGACACTCTTATTAAATGTTCTGACAGACAGTTAGCCCGCCTATTTAAAGTCTCTGCTCTGCAGAGACACCTTTTCTCATTCAATTTGCTCCGCAGCAGCTCAACATCCCTGCACATTTAAACTGACTTATAGGAGCAGCGTGAAGACGTCCTGAGCACAGCAGAACAGCCAGAATATATATGCTTCACATCAGGACTTTGACCGCTCAGACTCTGGATCAGCAGGTCTGTGTGCGCGTCAACATCCGCGAGGTAAGACGCAGAGTTCTGTTGTTGTTTTGCACGTACGGCCTTCAATCTTCATTTTCTGCTGAAACTGCTCTTGTTCGTGTGACCGGGTCCTTCGGGCGGCGCGCCGCTGCGATGAAGTCATGCAATGTGCAGACTTGCAGACGCAGGCCCGATGCTCCTAATGACTCGCCTAAAATTCTATTTCCCACAAATGATCCACTGGAAATAGTCCTCTGGTAATCTAGAGCATCTCATTGGGTTTCCCAGTTCGTTCTGTTCGTTCTGTACGGCCTGACCTTTCTTCCCAAAAGCTCTGGTTATTTTTTGGAATGTCTCTCTGAACATGTTCCATTCAGCTGTCTCATGAGAGCAAAATGTACTTTAGAAAACAGTGAAAAACTGCTGAAAATTTCTCCAAGAAAATACTCTAACAACACCACCACTCAATGACTAACACTATAAAAAATGATTTTCATAACGCCAGACTTTTTATTTTGACAGTGATCCAGTTCTTGTTGGAATATCTTCGAATCTCACATCATCACATATTGTAACAAACTGTTGGACTGTTTAACCCCATTATACACAATATAATCAATTGCATCGCCTCCTCCATAAACCAAAAAAATCAAATAGAACACAGGGATTCTCTTCAGGTTATTGGGAATCAGACCCACAATTTAGTCAATAGCAAAATTGTTCTCACTCTGACAAAAGATAAAACATCAAAACATAGTGTTATATGGAAAGGGAACAGGCGAACACGTTGTGCCGTCTTTTTCATGCATAACTAGCTCAAAGGTGCTTGTGCTGTTTTGGGTTCTCGTAATCACAACAAACTGAACTTCGGGAAATTTGGGAGCTGACTTCAAATAATAACACTGCTTTTGAAAACGCTTATCGTTTTTTTTTTTCCTGAACCTAAACTCTCTCCATGTCCGTTTTGCTTCCTTCCTTCTACAGTGGCGTCGTATGTTAGCCCGTCACATAGCGCATTAAATGGTATACTGCCCTCGTGTGGAGAGTGCCAGTAAAACAAAAGAATAGTGTTTTTTTTTTATCCAAGCAGCATAAATTCAGATTATTTATGATGAAAAAAGTGTTGCACCTCCCTAATAAAAAGGAAAACAGATGGTACAATCCATTTACCCAACTTGAGTTGCATGGTCAACAAACTTTTCCCTCTTAAAACAGAACTTGAGACTTCTCATTGTGCTATTTCTTGAGTGAACTGCTCACTTCTTTATGGATTTATGTATATCAAGTTATTTCATTATGTAAAAAAAATGCTGCAGCTCCTTTTTTTAAAACCACTAGAAAGCTCAAGGAGGTGTTCCCTGCAGTAGATTTTATTTTTTCCCCAGCTTTGTTTGCCTGTGCATAAACACCGCCGCACCTGTCATGCACCTGCCTCGCGAATTTAGGCGAATTTCACGATTTCCTGCAGCTGAAGCGCGCAGCTCTGACACTGAGAGGCGGGAGCCTGCGCTGGCGTTCGGGAAATGCGCGCCGGCGGTGTGACTGATATATGAACACGCACATTTGTCAAACATGGGAGTGACGCTGTGACACTGAATGCGGCGCGGGCTTCGACGGGCCGCGGCGCACACACGTGTGAGTAATCCACGTACGCTACCACGCGCCGCTGACAGGAGAGGGGGGGGTCCTCAAACCTGCCGTCTTCCACTGCGCTGGTTCGGTCTCCATAACAAACCTTTGTGGAAGTAAAACACCGAGAAAACCATCCTTGAAAAGCAACAAAGAAAGTGGTTCTTTCAGTCTGTCCAACAGCTTCCACACTATAAATAATACAGTTCTATTTGGGCTTCCTGTCCTTCAGCAGACAGTATACATTAAACTCAATGTGCAGTTTGGCGATTTGTGCCTCCGGACCCATCTCAAATGAAATGCGGGCCGTGGGTTTCTATTATTCGCCAATGTAATACTTGTGCCGTTGGTGCTTGGCCCACAAAGCTCCAGTAAAAGAGAGAAAACTCGTCTGAAATGTCTTTTTCCAGCTTCTCTTTCATGGTGCCGAATGAACCAATAATTAGATTTGTGTTGCCAAGAGGCGAGGTTATAAAAAGATAGCAGGGATGATGTTTAGTGTTCGCTATTTTTGTGGTTATTAGCTCGCTGGAGTGTAATTGTGAGATGTTCGTTGACGGAGCTGAAACACCAGTTTGCACATGAAAGCTCTAATGCACTGACATCGCGCAACAACAGAACTGTTAGTTACAGGTAACGACGATATCTGAAGTCATGACAAGACTGGTAACTTCACAGAAAGGGCTGTGCTCTGTTGAGGGATGCACCGATCTAAAAGGCCCTCTGCCAAACAGAAAAGAGAAAATAACAGGAAATTATTGGTGGGGGGGTTAAAGGACCTGCTGCCTTTAAATTCTAGGCCTTTTGCTCTGGTTCATGCATCCTTTTGCTCTGAAATGCAGCCTCTCATTAGTAGGAAAAGCCAGAAATAGAGGAGGTAATTAACGTCAAAGCAGGCAAATGACTTCTAATCAAAAAATGCAGGTTAAAGCCCATCATCATTCAGTGAAAAGATGGCCTTGGGATCTTTTGTCCCACCTCCCCTACTGGTCTGTTCTTGCAAATAAAGACCCGGAGGGCAAATCTCCCATTTACTGATCAACCTTTGCTCAGATTTTCACCTGTGATCATGAGGCGCGGTCGTGATCACGAGGCGCTGACTGAAGGAAGCAGCGAGTTTCCATCGGATGTTAGACTCTAAACCCCACCTCCTCCTCAGAGGGAGGCTAAAAAGCTGAGACGTGCGAGAGGCTCGGAGTGGAGCTGTTGCTCCACCCCGCCAGCTGAGGTGGTTTGGGCATCTTGTCAGGGCCTCCTGGACACCCCCCCCGGGGAGTCGTTTCAGGCAAGATGGGCCCGGAACGCACTGGAGGGATTACGTCTCCAGCCTAGTCCTGGAACACCTTGCTGTCCTCCCAGAGGAGCTGGAGAGGATGAACAGGGATTACCGACTAAAACGACTGTTCCTGAGACCCGAACACGAGGAAAGAAACGGAACAAAATAGAACAAAAAGCATTTGTGCGATGATGTTGGTACCATCAACTTCAAAGGGAGACAAAGTTCTGCAATTCTCTATCAAATAATGAGAGCTGTGAACACTCCTTCCTAATTTGACTAGTGTGCAAACTTGGAATGTAAGATTTTTCTACACATGGTGGAGTTTCTGCTTTTGATAGAAGATCCAGACAGACTTTTAGAAGGGTCTTGTGATCTTTCCCTTTTTCAAATGCTCCCAAAGATAGGAGGTGAAGCTGACGCCCTGTAACTGCGAGGAGACAGACACGCACGTCAGCGCGCCTCGCTCTTCCCTGGACTTCAAACGGACCTGACACGACGTCACTGCGCGTTACGGGCCATTCTCCTTCCGGAAAACCAATCTCCCTTTGCTCATTTCAAAGTCGGAAGACGCGGCGGACCTTTGAAGCCATACTTCTCTTTAGTTGGTTTCCAGCTCCAGCCTAAACGAGGTTCTCAACAGGCAAATATCTTGAACCCCGAACATGCGCGTCATGTATTTCTGACATGTTTACGGCCTCTTCGGATATTTCTCATCCACCTGGAGGTCAGCCTGGCCTCAGTGAGGACAGGGTCGTGCACAAAAGCCCTTCATGTTGCTCCCACGACTGGAAATAGACATTCCGGCATTTCAATTATTTTGAATTCCATTTCTCTTTTTAGTTCTTTTATTACGAGGAACTTTTCTTTGTACTGCAAACAAGCCCAAACTACTAAAAGTTGAAGAGCAGAAGGGTTGCGACTCTTCATATTTAAATCACACGATCACAAAATTGAAATGGATCAAAGCTGCATCCGAGCTGGACTTGCGCTGAACCGCTCCCTCATTTCCTCGTGGAAACTGTTGTTCGAGCTGCCGCCGAAGAGATCGGACGAGTATGCAAATGTTCGCTGGAAAATAAAGAAGAACTGCGGGGCATGAAATTGACTCATCTCTGCTCTCTGTGTCTCGGCAAGAGCGAAACTTTAGAGTGGAGCTCCCATTTCAAAGACCCTCCGAAATGCACTTTACCCGAATAAGCGGCGATCTACATCCGGTTTGGTTTCTTATTTCATGGTTAACTGGTGAAAATAGAGAGGAGTTATCCTGGGAAAAAAAAAAAAAATCAGCTCTTTGGGAGTCAAGATTCAACACCCAGAGAAATCAATATCATCATGTTCTTTTGAACTTGCAACCACAAATCAGTCCTTGGATAGACACCAGCCTCTTCTAAAGGTGTGGCATGCTCGTTAGGAGGCCTTTCATTTTTACACACTTATAACAAGTCAGATGGAGGCCAGACACCACTTTTCAGTGCAGGAGAACGTCGTTAAACAAGGCTCGCATCCACCATGCCTGACCGTGTTTCAGATGGACAGCATTACAGTAGGAGCATCAAAGTAATGCCAACCTCATCGTTTTGGCCAATGTGCCGTTATTCAGTGCATTGAGCTGAGAGTGGAAACACGGACCACCAGGACAACTCTCTTTAACCTTTATTATCAAATATCATGCTAAAGCTCTTTAGAAAAAAAACATCTTAACATGTAACTAAGCGCCCATACCCAAACTCTCCAACTCAAATAAAATAATGGTTTTCTCTCCCGTGTCATGAAAACATTGAGAGTGTCACATATGATGTGAGTGTTTGATTAAAAAAAAGGTGATGAATAATAAAATTTTCTTTTACGTCAAGCAAAGATCAAAGAAAAGTAAGACCGCATCCAAATACCATCTCATCCCCCTCTCGGCAGAGGTGTAGGTGTAGATCCACCACACTAAGTAGAGGTGCTGCAAAATGGGAGCATTTGTTGAAAGAACGAGAAAAAAAAAACTCTTGAGGTTCTTCCAACAATAAATCTTGTTACGCGTGATGGAGCGCGAGCGTACTTTTCTTGGAGGGGGACTTGCAAATACGTAGAGATCAAAGCAGGTTCCTCACTGCATAAAAAAGATCCACAGCAGGGTGAATCCAGCTACACTCTACCTGGTGGGCACTCTCTCCAGGAGGTGACTGAGAACATTTAGGGACAGAGGAAGATCTATTTACTCCTCGCTGCTGGGTTCTACTCCAGCTAGTTAATTATTAATTGTCATATATGACTCTGGATGCTTACAAGCAATAAAAATGTGAATTTTCTGATGTGTTTCCTCTGTTACGTATTACAGTTCTTTACCTGTAGGATCAAAGAAACGAGCATATGTATATAATGAAAACAACCGTCAGAGTGTTGAAGTTAAGATTATTATTATTATTATTTAAGCACAACCTGTGGGTAACCACATTAAAAAGCCTGTTTCGGGGCCAGTAGAGACTCATTTCATGATTCCCGGACTCTTCCTAACATCATTTTCAGAAGCGATGGTGGCCCAGCTCATTAAAGCATATTAGCACTCATCTCATTTTGGGACCCTAAACTGAGCAAACGTAGTCTCTTACCGTCGGAGCCAGGCTCATTACAACATGGCTGCCAAAAGAGAGAAAGTCCGTGCCGTCAACCTGGGACCAAAGCTCATTTAAGCAGATTTGTACCTCCTGTCATGCGACTCCAACCCAATCAGGAAGCCGAAGTACACAAAGTTGACAGAGGAAAACAAGATGGAGGAAAAGCTGTGTTCCTATTCAGATCCTTTTGATCCTCTCTGGACTGTGGTCCCCCACCCGTCTTCACCGCGGCTCGTACAGCCGAGATGAGTCGGCCCAGAGGTCAACCAGCCAATCAGAATCCAGCACTGTAACTACAACAGCCTGATAATCTCCCTCTTCTCCTTGTGATTACACCTGATTCCTCTGGCTGCGTCCCTGATTGTCTGCCTCGCTCTTCCTCTCCCTTCCACTCCGTTCCTGCTTCACACCTTTCCTTCTGTAGCTCCTGAAGTCTGCCCTCCTCCTCTCTTCCCCTCTCTTCCTGTCTTTCATTAATCACCATGTTGTTCGCTCAAAGAAAATGTAGTCAGCTGACAGATGACTGCAATCAGCTCTAGTTCACCACCGGGTCAGTCTATGTGTGAATGTGTGTGTATGTGTGTGTGTCTTCATATAGGCATTGATTGAAGCATGAACCTAAAGTGTCAATTTGCAGTTCTATTAAATTCCACAGCAGATTGAAGGAAAATGATCTGCATATCCCTGCAATATTAACGCCGTCACCGTTCCCATGGAGCCCCCCCGCCGCTCCCTCAGATCTTAATTAAAATGTAATTTTGATACATTATATAAGTAAAACTAAGGTAAACGATGATATCGCGTCAAAGTCCTCACATCGACTGCCGTTCTTTTCAACAGTTTCAATAAAGGGGGAAGGAGACAAGAGTGGAAATAATAATTACAGGCGGCTGATGAATAGAATAAAGATGGGAACAGAAAAGGGATAAAAGAGACTTTCAAAGGCGGGAAATCAAGTAAAATAGAAAATATTCCAGATTAAAGGGATCAAAGGGAGGAGAGAGTGGGGCCGTCTCCATTCATCCTCCTGAATCAGCTTTTTATTGAAACAGATTTACTCACTGACCCGAAGACGGACAAAATGTTGTGGTTGGGATTCCACCAAAGTCACTCAATGAGAGTAAAGCAATTATTTCATCCCTATTACTTGGGAATTTATGATGTGGACCTCAACCTAATAGACGGTCTCCGAGATTAATTGAGTGGATTCATCGTGGTGAGGCGGTAACGTGAATCAGGATGTCCTAACGTTCGCTCGGAGCAGAGCGCCGATTCATGTCGAGTTAATCACGGTGGGAAGTAATATTTCCAGACAGAGGCAGGCGATGGAAGATGGCGGAAAAGGAAGCAGAGAGGAAGAGAGAAGGTATAGCGGGCATCAAAACCAGCGATGATGCGCACGAGGAGGCAGGATTAGACCCCAGAAAATATCACGTTGTCATTACTCAGATGAGTACAGAAGCATTTCAAATCTCCAGAGCATTCAAATAAATGTATGTGCATCGTTATGGAGATTTTCCCAAGTCTGATAAAGTACAGAATAAAGTTTTGATGGATACATTTCTAGGCACCATATATAAACACTGACGAAATTGAGTCAGATATAAATCATCAAGCGACCCGGGAGAGTCATCACAACTGTCGTATGACATCTTCATCAGGGCTATCTGACGCAGCCAACATTCGTACAGCAGCAAGCTCCCTTATCTGATGCAGAGAAGATGATCAGTTATGATGCGTTCAAATGCAGCATCAGGCAAAGCAACCGGAAATGTGGCGCTCGAGGTGCCAGTTCACCAAGAACAATTCATCCTGCCTCCAGTCAGAGATGAAACAGCTTAATTTCCATCTCTGTTCCTAATTTATGTCTCACCAGTATCATGACTGAAAACTTTTTTCAAATGAAGAAAACAGCAACCTCCCCCCCCAAAAAAAAGGCTCCAAATCAAAATGGCAGTCAAAATCCATGCTCTTCAAATGATTCTTTTTCTTTAATATCAATTAAATGTTACATCTTTCTGAATCGAACCTCGAACGTTTTTAGCCACTTTTATTGAACATAACTAAATTACCAGACATTAAAGAGAGATATTTCAAAAAAGAAGGCGTTCTTTGTTAATTTATTTAAATATTAGTTTCTATCACTTTATATCAGCCTTTAACGCTCTTCTAGATTAATTAACGCTATTATAGGCAGTCATTCATCTTTCCTCGCGTTGGTTTGCGCTCTGGGTTCAACTTTTTCAAACTTTTACGGAACAGTTTATACACAAAATGAATGAAGCGCAGCGAAAAGCGAAAAAAAAAACAAAACCAAACAAAAGCATAAAGATATGCATAAAAACAACCGTAACATTTTGGAAAATAAGCCGAGCGACACTAGTACTCGCACAGACCCGCAAATGACATTAACACGAAAACGCACCATAATACTGGTCTTACCGGCTGCCTCTCTGTGCGTGAAGATGGTGCGTTTGTGCAGGAAAACTCCATTTCCGGTTCCCTCAAGCTTCCTTTAACACCTTCCGACATCTGATGATAGATTTAAATGCCTGAACACTTCATTTATACTGTAATGCGCTCATGTTATTGTTATTTTGAGTATTTGAGTATTAAATTGATGCATTTTAACGCTTATCCCTTTTCCCATCCTTTATGTCTTAAACATTTATATTTATTCTCTTGAACCTACTTTTGCCTGATGCCTTCAGGCTCATACTCACAAACAGTTTAAAAAGAGGCACTGAGTCTTCTGACAAGAATGGGAGATTACTTTCTCAGTTTACGTGCCTGGAATAGGACATGGGGGGTGGTCCTAGCTGAGGTGGACTACAGGTGGCTTCTCCGTGTGCTGGTGGTCTCTGTGGTCATGAGCTGTGTGACAGGGAAAAAAAAAATAGGATCACAAATGCAAGACTGGACCCCCCCCAAATGTGGCTCAGTCTTAGAGAGGGTTAGGAGCTCAGACATCTGAGGGGCTGCTGATGCCTTCTGAACATCCCTGGGGAGAAGTTCCCAGCATGGAGGAGGAACAGGTTTGTATGTATGAAGAATTTAGAAGGACTACATTTCCCATCTACAGAACAGGGCGCTCTCTCAGGTCTCCCCCCACCACCCTACACAAGAGAGAGCAGAAGAAAATAAAAAGAACCATTCCCACCTCTAAACAGCTCCTGTGCTGGGGGGAGCGGTGACTTAAGAAACCCCACTGATGTCGTCACTCTGCACTTTAATGCTAGATTTTTCTGACGGGGGGTGAGAAGTTCAGCCGCCTACTCGCTGACTGGGAGATGACGGCCATCACCCAGTCTGTCAGAGAGGCAGCGTCCTCGCTCCGACACCTGCAGCACGAGAAGAAAGGAGCTGCTGGCTTTATGTGTGACAGAGCTTCAAGGGTACAAAAAAAAGAATTTGAAATTATTTAAAGTGATTAATTATTCAATTTAAAATGTAGGAATTGGGCCATGGCAGTGCCAGTGTGTGTGTGTGTGTGTGTGTGTGTGTGTGTGTGTGTGTGCATACAGGCTTTAGGTACATTTAAAGAAAAAGAAGGTTTTGCTTTTGGTTTGGATGCTGAGCTGGAAGTGGATTTGCCAGTTTTTACTTTTCCCAGAGGCTCCTGGAAGGCCCCGCAGGATGACGGGAGCCAGGGAGGGAAAGCAGGCTTAGACCACGGCGCCGCGCTCGGCCAGGAGGCCTGGCCGGAACCCCGAGAAGCTCTGGCTCACCGGGCCCCGCCGGGAGCCTCCAGGTGAAAAGGATTGGCCGGGCTCTACCTCCGGCTCTCTCGCGGCCTCTAAAGTTCAGTCTGAAACGCCAAACGCTGATTGGACGGCGCGGCCGCTGGCAGAGAACACATGCGATTTCACAAAACATCTAATTGTAAACTAACCGGCCTGTTTAAACCTCTGTATTCGGCCTGTGAAATGGCCAAAAGCATTTGGTAATTTCCTATTTCAAACAAAATAACAGCGGTGGCTGCATCAGAGGTGATATTAAAATCTCTGCTGATTCTTCAGGACAGTTTGTCCTGGGAAAAGTCCTTTCAATTTAAAATAGATGCACAAGCGCACATAATTAATGTGCCGTTTTATGATTTTCCTCCTCTATCTAATCACGCAAAGTTCAAACAGCGTCACTTCCTAAATCTTAGTAAAGCAAACCGTGAGGCGTAAACGGCGCAGCGGCCGTGTCGTGAGGTGGCGTTACTGGAACTAATCTCCGTCTGCAGCAGCCATTGCTTTTATGTGCGCTAACGTGCACATTCATTATGCCCCTTTATTAATTCAGCTCACTCATATTTGTGCTGTGTTGTTCACGTTCGGGTCCAGAAAAATGAGCAAAACAAAGTACTTCAACCTTTTTAGAAAGGCCGCCTCATTAAAGTGCATGGAAATAGAATCATTTTAGAGCTTTTTAAGTGCTTCATTTGTATAATTGTTTACCAGAACAGATGGGTTTTTTTTATTTGTAATATTTTTAAATTAATGTGCATGTAAATATGGACTGAGTGACACCCCGCTCTTTTATTGCTCCACCGCTCGGTGTTGGTTCAGTTTGAAGTGCTGCTTCAAGAAAAGCTGAGTGATACTTTCACTTTTTCACATTTGCGGTAACAGTTATGTTAAAAGGAACATTTATCCATTTCTCACAGCCCTTGAAGAGGTTTTAAACACAAGGGTTGAGGTAGGTTATTTCAGGAAGACAAACATCTGTCTATGGCGGGGGTCTCAAACATAAGGCCCGCGGCCCAGAACCGGTCCACCTGAGGGTCCGACACGGCCCATGTGATGATTACCAAATATGAAATATTTCTCAACATAAGCAGGATACAAGTTCTTTTTGTTAAATAATTATTCTGATATTATTTTAATAATCCAGCCCAGTTGGGATCAGACTATGCTGTATGAAGGAAGTTATCGTCAAGCCGTTCCTGATGATGGTGTCTATTACATGTGTAATCATCATAGCTATTTTCTCTACTCTTGATAATTGAGTGCTGCTAATACTACAAAAAAAACAAACAAAAAAGGATATCGTAAGATTAGCCTTAGCCCTGCATAACCCAGCTGGTGTTATTGGTGACTGAACACTGATTCTCTGCATCCACCTGCCTCAACGGGAGGTGAACAGGCAGACATCTTAACGGTGCATTGTGGATTTATAAACATGACAGTTTTATTGCAATTCGAGCATACAAGCAGACAGTCAGACAAAAACAAGGCCAACCTTTGCCACCCTTCTCATTTATTTCCATGAACCGGTTTCCACATTCTCACCTTATCCAAAATGCATTGATGTGGGCCTCTTTTCTCCACATTTTTACAGATTTTGTACTGCCTAACTCGGTACATCCAGAGAAAGCTGGAGGCCAACAAGCTCAATGTCGTACCTTTCAACTACATGACTGTCTTGACTCCAAAAAATGTTAAATATAGATTAAATAAAGAGATGATATTAATTCCTGTGGATCTACTATGTCAGTTCTCTACTACTTGTTGCCATGGTTTGTTACTTATATGTGTGTATTCTTCTCTGGGTTTTTGTAATTAGGAGGAAATGTAGCCAAGGACTCACTATAAATGATGAATAATGCAGTAAGTGACATGTTAAGTGTTTACAGATGGTATTTGAGGTCTACTGCATCTGTTAGATGTGTGCACTTGAAATATGTTAGATGAGGACAAGATGTTTGTGTGAGGTGTGTATGTGTGTGTGTGTGTGTGTGTGTGTGTGTGTGTGTGTGTGTGAGAGAGAGAGAGAGAGCTTGTATTGTGCTGTTACAAGGGTGGTACTGATGCCAGACCCTGAGTTTAAAAGGAAAGGTTTTGAAGAAGGCCTGAGAGAAGAACAATCGGCCTTCCTACTCAGTCCTGGTAGGTGACAATCTAATATTCAATCTCCACAGATTCATCTGGCATTTATGGAAATTGAAACTCAAGCATCCACTCCAACCTATTTCTGCCTTCTGTTTGAGAGCAAATTCCACCGTTGCCATTCCGTGTGGTCAGTTGATTTACCCAATGAGTCACTAAAAATCCAATCAGGACGAAGCTGTGCTGAGACCTCTGGATTTTATAAAGTCCCCAAAATTATCAACAGTTACAAGACAGGCTTTTTAATTGCTCTGACACGGTTTTCACATCACGGCACACCGCAGCAGCTCTCTGATAATGTATACCAGCCCCACAAAAACATAACCTTTCATGCGTTTTTATAGCAAACATCCTCAATAGCGGTGGATAAAAATCAGCAGTGATAACAGAAAGCCTGAAACAGAGATGCATTCTCTGTGTCAATCTGTTCATCTCTCTCTCCTTTGTGTTCTTCTGTGTGCTTCTATGGATTAGTGCTTTATTTTCTTTTACTCAGAAAAAAAGAGCGTGTTTTTGTTGGTTCGCAGCCCTCCGGGACTCATGGCCGTCTCAGAGGGACAGCAGGCTTTCTGTTTCATCACACTCGGTTAACAGAGTCTCTTGCTGGTGCTTTCCTGGTCCAGTGGTGTGGATGCTTCTGTCCCACTCCTGGATGCCACTCAAATCCCCTTGCGCTGAAAATCGGATCTCCACCTGGTGTGTTTACGTGGATTTCAGAAATGTGATAATGGGAGTAACCTGGTTACCATGCTTCAGTCTGTTTAGCCGATTTCTTGAATGTTGATTCTCTCGCATGTCCTGCTGCTGCTGTTTCTCGATTATATTCTGTTTTTTCCCCTTGCACATCTACAGATGTGAAAAGAAGAAACCAAATCAGATCAACAGGGAAACATGCCTGAAGACATCAGAGTATGTAGAGTGTTAATCACATTTCTCATAGTCAGATTGATGTGGCTAAATCGCATTATACGAGGCTGTTCACCTGATTACTCGAATAATCTGATCTGATGACTCCAGAAATCAGATAATTCCTGGACTGTTGTAGTGTAAACAGACTCACTGTTGTGGTAGGATGAGCACGACAGTGAGTCTGTTGTCATTTAACAAAATATCGATAACTGCAAATATTATTAGAAAAACGTACAAAAAGACAATAATTGTGCCACATCAGTACAATAACACGTTCAAAATGTGTCAAATAACGTGTCCTTCTGCTACTTGGCCTCGTTTGAGGTGATCACAGCCTGGACAAATAGCAACACCACTGTTTGTTTTCTAATGTCGTCATTTTCATCAGGGTGACAGATAGATGGGCGATGGCAGACAGGCGATGCCATCACTTTCTCTCCCGCCTCTGACGTCGTGCGAAAGGCCAAACTGTCACAGTTGGCATGGAGGTCCTCGCCGTGTAAAAATGGAAGGCATTTAAACCATGCAATGAACTTGGAGAGACTTGTTTCCCAGGAGCTACTCCCAGGAACACCTGAGGGGGGGCGTACACCCTGGTGTCACACGTCTGTCAGTTATTACCCTGAGGTCTGATATAACTCTCTACTCAAATGCAAAGGAATTATTTGCTGAGTGCTACTGTACCCCCCCACCACCACCCCACCTTCCTGCCTCTGGCCCTCCGCCGTCTCCAGCTCAGAGTCTATGTGTTGCGGATTAGCACTGGATGAGCAGTCCTACTATGAGAAGTCTAATCCGTCATTAGGAAACAGAGGAGTTACAGGATTTAAAAAGACACCGCACGACCTGATTCCTACATTCCTGGGCTCACAAACATCATGTTCAAGCTGGTGAAATGGCCAGTGCTGAAACATCACATGCCTGGAGACAAGTAGCTGCAGTCAAACTAATGTGCGTGTTTTTAGACTGCAGGAGGGAAGCGAAGGGCAAGGAGAGAAAGGCCCAGGTGGAAGAAAAAGTAGTTCTTGTTATGAGAAAACATCTTGTTTTGGTAGCTGTTATGCCAGTTTATTAAATGTGAATAATGATCTTTCCATAGCAGGAGATGTTGGGATTAGCGATATTGATACTTCATGATTGATCTGCACATGGTCTGAACCCTTGTTGCTATGCGGTAACTGTGCAATGTACACATATGCAACAATTTATTAGCACTTGCCCAACAAAGGAGGCAAGTAAAACCCAGTAGGAGGAGCAATGTGGGAGATTTATTTGGCCTCCAGGCTTACCTGGATTACAGTACGGTTTTCCATGTTATCATCGTCGCTGTTATGGTGGAATAGAACAATCCCAACACTTTGTATTGCTGCCCCATCTCGCCCCTGCCTTCTCCATTTCCAAGAATGCGGTCCAACTTGTCCGTCCTGCTGGGCAGCTGATTGGCTGGCAGCTGCCCTTCATGAAGGGTGAGTAAAATGGCAGACAGGACCGCATGACCCTGCACAGCCAGACAGCCGCCTGTTCCAAGAGCCCTCCTTTCTTTCTCTTTTTTTTTCAAAGACTGCAGCCATCTTTTAAGTCCTGGACCACCTACCACACCGTGTTCACACCAGCTGTCAGAAAGCAGCCACTACGGCTTCATTCCTACCGTTGTGATTTCCTGTATTTCTGCCGTCCTAGTTTGAATAAAATGTGGGCAAATCGAGACTGTGATTTAAGCACCTTGTCAGGGATATATTCTAGCTACCTTATGCTAAAAGTAGGTGAACATTTTCTATCCTGATGAATGCAGCTCCTGAGAACCCTTATTTTTTTTAATGTCTGTTTCCAACCTGTTATTTTGTGTGTGTATGTGTCTGTAAGTGTGTTCATCTTGGGTTTAGTGCAACAATTTGAGCTCTCAAAGTACAATGACTCCTTCACTTGCTCATTGGACTTTGGGGGGTGTTTATGTTGCTTGAAAATGTTTTTACTGATTGAATCAAAAACATTGGAAGAAAAAACATGATACAACACAAAAAAGTTTAATGATAGGATTTGTTCAATAGCGCCCCCAGTGGTCAACGCGACGAACATTTGTGTAAAATTGATGATTTTATATATAGAGATGTTGTCCAAATTATAACCTATAATTTTGCATACAAATAAGATAGCCATTATTATCAGCCACAGGGTGTCATTGCATGCCCAACCATTAGATAGCTCCACCATTTGACATACAGATGGTTGTACATTTTTGCATTGTCACAATCTGTACTTAGCTACAATGAATTAGTCAAGTTGTAGTCAAGTTAAAGGCTAAAGGCCTTGCTGTGGTCAGGCAAAAGTAGCTTACTGCACAGGTGGTCCGCTCAGGTGAGGACACATGTAGAAGTGAATTGAAAGTGAAATTGAATGCAGCATGGAATAACAGCCTCGAGCTCGCGGAAGTTTTTGAGCGAGGTTGTGACTCCATGTCTCCGAGCCTTCATGACGGTATTGTGCATGTGAGCAGTGTCACCACCTGACCTTTAGAGAAAGGTCGGTCCATTTGGAGGAGGAATAGAGAGTGTGCAGGCACACATCGACTGGCGACATACGTAGATGCAATATAAATAATAAAAGCAGACTATGTTGACCTTTCTCTATCTATCCATACAAGTGAGGAGATATCTGTGAAGAGACACGTTTCACTGCACTTGTGAACCCGCGCCTGTCTCACTGCTCTTGAGCAGTCAATAAGCTCTGGAAGGAGACATGCTTGACACGCTGACATGTAATGGTGAGCTGCTGTGTCAGTCACCAGAAAAAGCCCGTCAATAAAGCTGTCGATACGGATGTTGCTTAAGCCGCTGGCTCCTTGGTGTGCGCCCTGACTGCACATGCACGGGCAGCAAAAACCACGCACCGGCCGTTTCTCCATGTTCCGTCGCAACTAAACCCGCCGTGATAAACGTGTGCTCCTGGACAAAAACTGGATCCGATTCCAGGTGGATAGTTCACAAGCCCTTCCTCGTGGGTGTGTTGGGGGCAGACCAATCAGATGGCTCCATTTCACAGATCCCAAATCAGCTGGAACTGATGATGTTGGACACAGACAGCATATTATTTTTAATTCCGCGAGTGTTTTCTTTAGAATGTGCCGCACATTTGATATTCTCACACTCCCACACAGCCCTCTCTGTGCGAGAAGGAGAGCGCGCGCGTGCTTTGGGTGCACATTCATGCTGCCCTGGATATGCAGCCGTGAAATACAGCTGTTGACTCACCAGTGTGTCTGTGTCGCGCCCGGAAACATTATCAGTCATTTGCTCTCCTCAACTAAAGGCATGTTTTTCATCATATTTACATCATAAATACACTTTAAGGGAGAACAACTAAATAAAATGCAATGCCTTCTTCTGGGACGACTGAGAAAGTCTGTTTTTATGATGATGATATGACTCTTCTGATGACATGCCCTGTGCAACACACGACTGATTCTCATTAGTAAAGAGATAAATCCTTAATAGTCTTTTTGTGTGCGTGTTTGTGTGACTTATGGGGCAGTGTCGCATGACAATGATGAATTTGTCATTTGTTCCTCGCACTAATGCGGTGTTTGAACTGCCGAGGTTTTGCCGGCTGGTGTTTTCCGAACACATGGTGGCAAAGAAAAGCGAGCCTGACAGAGAAATAAAGAGATGGCGCGCTAATTACATGACTAAATTGGCTAATTAGCCAATGATTAAGTGTTATGATGCCCGTGGGAGACGTGAGCGCACACACACACACGCACACACACACACACACACACACACACACACACACACACACACACACACACACAGCCCACAAGCAGCTGCTGAGGCTCCCCTGTGCAGTCTGACCAGGGCTCACGCACACACAGAGAGACACGAAATGGAAGAAAGAATCGATCAATGCGACTGAACTCTTGCTAAAATCAGACACACCGCGTGGTTTTTGAAGATAAATTACTCCTGCGGCTGCCGTGAACCTTATTCTGGTCCAGGCTGACCCTTGCGAGCTGCACATGTAGCCAACCAGCAGGGCTCCAACCCCAAAGAGCAAAGGCAGAAGATGTCAGGAACAGCACGAGACATGAGAAATGATGTGACTGCTTAAGCAGGACCCCCTCCCTCAGCTTTATGAGTATTAGGGATGTTCAATATTGCCTTTTTTTTCAAATATCCAATATACAGATACCGTCCAACTCTTAATTTCCGATATTGATATCAACTGCTACAATATATGCAGGGTTTCTCACATAAAAAACCTAAATCATTTTGGGTAACTAACACCGCATCGCTCATATTTTGACATTTTGAGTGAGAGGAGAAGCAAGAGAATAGTTCGATATATAATATGATGCATGTTGTTCCGACGCTGATAATTTCCGATATTATTTTAATGTCAATATTGGTCGATAATATTGGCAATCTCTAATGAGTATATTCGAGTATAATACTTACTCTTACTGGTGGCATAAGCAATGCTTCAAAAAAGACTTCCCCAAGAAGGAGAGAAGCTATCAGAATGAGCAATGAATTGTTGGGAGGCCTGGACATTTCTGGAGCTGTGTGGGTGGAGCTAAAATAAAGGTAGCGACACCCGGTGGGTACGAGACAGAAACACGGCTGTGGCCACCGGGATTGAATTCAAAAGAACATGTTTAATTGGTGTTCAATGTTTGTGTGTTTTCTTGTTTTAATTATCGTAATTTATCTGGCCTCCCCTCTACCTGTACTTTTACAATATTGTGCTCAAAATTGGCTCCAAGCACCCCCTGTGACTCTGAAATGTCAGAATGTCAGAGAATCACTGCCTTCACGGTGATTAATGTCTCAAACCCCTCGGGGTGCATATGCACTGTTGTGTGTCCTCTCAGGGATTACCTGCACTGAGGACAACAGCTACATGCATGGTCCCACTATAGCTCAGTCGGCTTTCCCATTTTGCTTTTCAAATCTGCATGCTCACATTTCATATAGTTCGGGATTAGCCCATTCAGCTGTATACCGCCTGGCCACTAGAAAAGGCAGCAACAAGATTACTCCTCATCCAGCGCTTCCTCCGTGACTAGGAGAACAGCAGGGTGACTTGTTAGACAGCTCTGCACGGAGTCTGATAGTTTCACCCCCACCCGCCATGACACTGACTTAACGGCACATAACTTTAAGCCGTGTAGCACGTCAGCCTGCCGAAAGCTGCTTCCCGGCTTTCTCACCTGCAAGGGAGATGGAGCGCAGCTGCGTTTCCTGTAATGATTACATGGACCAAACCGGGGCTTAAATGGGGGGGGGAGAAATGGATATCACGGGAGCTGCTAACGGAGAGGAAAAATGTGTGTTTGTGGATTGTCGTTTTTAGCGGGAGGCTTTGCGGGGCTTTCGCAGTTTGTCTGCTTTATCTCGCCCTCTTTCTGTCGGAGTTTTTGGCCTGATAAGCACCATTACTCTGTTTGTCAGTCGCGGAGGCTTCATCATCATAAACGCTCACACACTGAGATCAGTCAGCTCTGTTTAACTCCTGTACTGTCTGACAGCTTCCAGTCAGCCAACGTTTAAGGGGCCAGCGGAGTGTAACACACTGATAATAATGATTATTATCATTATTATTCTCTTCTCAGTTATTTCTACAGTTGACTGAGCTGATATTGCTGCCCTTCAAACAATTCAAATTATTAATCACACTCAATTCCCATTCTTATTCATTTAACACGTTAAACCATGAGACGTTATGGTATCTTGATATCAAAATCTTCCATCTGGGCTTTTTTGTACTTGGCTTTTTAAGGACAGGGCCAATGTGTTGCTCAGTATGGTTCTGTAAGCATATTCATTAATCTGGATTAATGCATCGACTTTGCTCAACCTATCCAAATGATTTTGTGTATTTTCGGACACCAAGTAACCCACCAAGTGAAAGGCAAACATAACTATTTTTATTGCTCCGCCGAGGGTGGATTCATCAAGAAGACAACAGACTGATTGACCTATTGACGCCTCGCTCCTGACTCCAATTGGGAGGAAGCCTGGAAGGAATGTCAGTGCCCAGGAGCAACAGTCTCCAGGCTAAATTGGTGCTGGTGTTGTTGTTGTTTTTCTGTTTTGTTTTTTTTTTAATCTGGATTGGAGTCATCTTTTAGTTGCCAAACAGACGCTGAGCTGGGACGCCATTACCGCCAGTGGCTCCCGCCCAAGAACAATTGGTGCCCGCGGCCAGGGGAAGGAGGAGCTGCCCACGTTTAGCCCGCCTCATCCAGTTCCTTGACCTAGCACAAAGGCAGGATGCAGGAAGAAAGCCATTGACAGTATACAAAAGATCGACGTGGTCTTTCAGAGTGAAAAGTGGAGCCAACGCAGACGTACAATACCGCTTACAGCCACTGGGTGCTCCCAGTTATCATTTTTCCCATTGATTTCACTCATCAATATTTACTCAATTTATTTTTTCACAAATCCTAATAGCTAAACAGCTACATTTTGTCATCCTACACTATGTTTTCAGATGGTGGTCCATCTGAAAATATGTATGTAAACAAGTAGATATAAATCCTTGAATACCGGGGTGTGTCTATTTGATTGACATGCCTGATCTCCAATCCAGTCTGTGTGTGGCTGCATAGACCGACGTCAAAGTTACACCTGCCTCTTACGGCCCTGCCCATTGGTCCAAATATGGCTTGCTTGTGCTCTTCAACCCTCAAATGGTTGCCACTTGGAAAAAACAACAATAGGTCCAAGGTGAGGGCGGCCCACCTTGGGAACATAGCCTGATGATCCCACGGTGCTGTCAATCAGCATTATTGGAAGAGTAACGAGGAAGCGCTAATCCACCGTTAGGACTGTCATGCTATGTCAGCTCCCCTTTTCCTTCCACTGGGTGTTAGACCAAGGTAAAATCTTTAATAAATGGATTTAATGTCACGGGAGAAGCAAAGCGAGCATCGTTTATGTAAATCCGGCACATTATCGCTTCCGGTGGTGTATTATTCTTTACGCAATGGTCAGGTTATATAAAATGTGCTAAAACCGCGTTGCTAAAGAGGATGGATGTAAAGCCTGTTGGTGCGAGGGCCCGTTGCTACATTTCTTGCATATCGCCACGTCCCCAACCAGCCTGAGCATCTTCCCGTCTTTGCCTTTTTAGGAAAGCGGGATGTTATCATTTTGAATAAATGTCAACTCCTCAACAGTTGCGGGCCAAATCCCAGCCTTCCCTCTCCCTGGATCCCTCCCCCTTTATACCTCTCCCCTCTCATTAGCAGTCTCCTCTCTCCTCCCCCTCATCACTCCATCCCTTCTCATTTCTTAGTCAGACGGGACTTCGCGAGGCAGAAGGTCACAGAAATGTCTCTCTCTCGCGCTCACATACGCCATGCCTCTTTCTGGTTTGCTCCCTCCTTATTTTTCTTCGCACCCATTCACGTCCTTTCATGCCCTCGCTCACATGACAATGCATACATTATTGAAGCTCTCTTCCTCTTTGTCCCTCCTCTCCCTCATCACGCAGTACTCCCACATCCTCTGCTTCTCCCCATCCTTCTATGAATACAGCACATGTATTATTCTTTTTGGTCAGAGTTCCAGGGTTGATGTGATACAAGGGAAGGGACATATATTTGGGCTGTGACCTAAAACTGTAAAGAGATGGAGACATAAAACAGAACTTGCAATTCATTGCTCTTGAGCAAGGAGATTTTTTTTTAGCTGCTGTGCAGTTATTTTGCAGTAGGTTCCATTTTATTCCATCATGACATGTCCAGAACAATAAGTATAAAAGTATGAAGAATGATGTTTCCATGTGCTGCTGTAGTGGAGATTTTTTTGTCCTGCAGTTTGAAAAAAGCCTCACTTTGAGGCAACAGTAGTTCTAGTGTAAAAATTACATGTTTAAAAAAACTGTAAACCCTTCTTAACCAACAGCAGCTCATTAATTGGTGGCAACAGCAGCAAAATACTTGAATAATGTATTGTTGTCTAACGGACATGAAACATGGGAAGTGTTGAAATGAGCCACATGAAACACTGTAACAAATCACATCATTGCAAATTGACACCAGCCAGTAACTCTTTGTATTAAAGTTATCCCCTTAGGTATATCCGTAAGGGGATAAATAAAGGTTTCAATCAATCAAACTGCTCTTTTTCGTCTAAGTTACAAAGGAAAAGAAGACAAAAGAAATGACCACATATGGACATGATAACATCATGCAGGAGAAACAGCTTTATAATAACCACCTAAAGGAGTATGTTGGGCTGTTTTCATGTCACTAGACTGTTCTAGAAGAAAACTACGTGTAGGATTGGGTTACTACACATGATCAGATGCCTACCAGTCAGCGTAGTTCCTGCCACTGGCTTATCTGAGCACCAGTATCTGAGGCCGCAGCCGTCACTTGCTTCCTCTCGTTTCCTCCAGAGCGCCTCCTCATTAAACCTCTGTCTGCGGTCCTTCATGAAAATATCTGCCGTTAAGCGTGAAATGTTAGGAGCGGAGAGGAAAAAAAAGAAAACAAAACACGATGTCACCCGAGGATGTTGCTGGAAGCCAAACAAACCGTTTTCAAAACTCCGCCATTACGGCCACGAGATTTACAGCGCCGGCGCCGTGGGAAACGTCAGCGGGAGAGAGCGTCGTCAAAGTAAACAAGGCAGACCCGTCCACATTTCAAATCTGCTTTTATATGTGGCGATAGTGCCGCTTATCGTCAGCGTGCCGACGATTACGCTGCGGCGTGCCAATCGTACCCAAGGGAGGACTCGGCAGCCTGGTTTAAAAAACTCCTGCTACCATCTGGACAAAAGTGTTTCCATTCCAGCTTTTGAGCGCTGAGGTTGTGTTTTCTCTCTGTTAACGTTTTCACACATTTCTTTTCATCGACAAAGAAAAAAAACCCTGCACAAAAACTATGAAAAAACATCAAGTAAGCAGGCCGCACATCTGGTATTTAAACCAAACCTTCGCTGACTCGGTTCGTTTACAACGACAAAAAAAAGGAGCAATTTGGGGCCTTGAAACTTCTGGCTTTAACAAGTGGAATCACTCCTGTCTGGGAGGCCCAGACGGGGGTAATTCCAGTCTGGCACAAACACATTTAGAGTGAGCGACAGAAGCGCGAGTAGGGGCGAGTGCAAGTGGGAAACCGGGGCTGCACCTGAAGAAAAAAGAGCAACGGCGCAGCAAAAATCAATAACCCAAACCTGAGTTGGCACTCAGTGAGTCATCAAAGATGCGGCCCCTCCATAACCACAGAGAACGCCTGTCACCCCCCCGTCAGTTATGTGCTCCTCCTGTGAATCGATGGCTGGGATTTCACGTTCCAAGGCCCTTTCTTTTGTTGCTTAGCTATCTGGAATTGTTGGAGACATGAACACTGGTGGTTTACTCAGAATGCTTCACCTGGAATGGCACTTTTGGAGGAATCCAACCGGGTCAGCCTTCTCGGACTCGTTCCCTCTTTCCGGTCAGCACGGACCTGAGGGGTGTGTTAATTGTTAGCACATGCGCTGCGTGATGAGGCCCAGAATAGTAAGAGGGCGATTAGGGCGACGCTTTGGAGGATGTTCCTGATGTACCAATAACGTTGTTTATTCAGGCTCTTTGTTATGCTGACAACGTCGAGCTCATTAGCAAAAGCCGCTGCCTGTAACGGGACTCAGGCAATGACGCTAGGCACTGGCACCTTTTTTGTTTTAATCCTGGTTTCTTCAGGCCGATTTAATGCAGAAATGTGCCTGGGTGTTTATATGAGTGTGTTGTATATAGTTCATGACTGATAAATGATAGATCCACTGCTGTTGTGTGTGTATGTGTGTGTTGCTTTGCTCTTCGTTTTTTTTCTGTTTTGTGGAATAAAGCTTTGACCGTGAAGTGTTCTCTGGATGCTCCTGGCTATTGCTTTTTTTTTTTGTTTTTTTTAACTAAGCTTTTTAGCTTCAACTGTTCTTCACCTCTAATTGAATTTCAGAGTTGTGTTAAGCTACTAGCTAATAAATAGCTAATTACCTGCAGAAGCATCCACATAGTTTTCATTTTTTCCCCGAACCATTTGCTCCTTGCCGGTTTGTTGTTTCCCACTGCTGATTTTGGAAACATATTCAAATTAGCAAAGATTTAATTGCTTCGTTATTATTTGCCTCATCCATTTCAAATTACTCTCTACTCAAAATCTATTTCTAAGTGATGAATGACAAATATTCTCAGCTTTTCTTTTAGTAGCCTATTCTGTGCAGCACTGAGGTAGATAAAGGACTGCCTTAAGCTTCTTATTCATTCTGAGATATTAAATTATATAAAAAAATTAGAAAAGTATTTTCTATCATGCAACCACACCTCCAGACAGAAAACACAATATCAGTCAGGCGCAATTAGCTGGTCAAACCCAATATTTACTTTTGAGTAACATTTTGTTACTCTGTTACAAATGTTCAGGCTGGAAACTGGTTAAATATAATTTTGCCACTCCACTTTTCTGTTCACAAATGTATTTTTTTGTGTTTTGCATATTTCCCCATTCAGTATTTATGTGTTAAACTCTCTTTATTCTGGCTTCACACAGCAAATCAAGAAAAGTGCATTCATTTCAAAACTTTATTGTCCTAAAGAAAAGAAAACTGCAACCCACAGACTATATGTGTGTAAGTGTTTGTGTGTGTGTGTGTGTGTGTGTGTGTTTAAAACCTTTGTCTTGCTGCTCCTCTCAACTGAAGCCAATTAACTTCACTGCACTCCCAGTGATAACACTGACATGCTCATGTTCTTACACACACAAGCACGTGCACATTTGCACACGTGCACACGCGCACACGCGCACACACACACACCCGTGCGCACACACATGCACGCAGTCTCTCGTTCACTCTTTCCTCAGTCCAGGCAGCGAAGCACATTGTAGTCTTTATTCAGGCATAGCTTACATGGACCCACACCTGATAAGACTGAGTTTGTGTGTGTTCTGGAGTGTGAGTGTCACAAGGACAACATGGGCCACAAAAGTAAAGAAAATCCCTCCCAGTGTAATTTTTTTGCTGTCAATCAAGACCTCTTTGCCAGATTTATGGTCCATTAAATTCCTACACCTACTGGGGATCCTAGCCTATTTCAATACTTAAAAAAGCCCAAACTGATGGACATGTACTTGATTATTGATCCCTTTTTTTAATCACTTTGCTTGCGTTACTCATTTTGAATTAAAATGTTGGGCAGTTCAAACTCATTATAAAGCCTATTTTCAGCAGGAACATATTTATTAAGTTGTTTAGCACGAGCAACTGGTGCAAAGAGTAAAATTTCAGGGTTGCAGGATGAAAAGTGAGAGGTACTACCATTGTTCTGGATCAGCCTTATTTGGGCCGAAAGTTTTAAGTTTGCTGTCATCATAGATTAAGCTTAACCTCTGCTCTCTCCAGATGTTTACATTTCCCTTCAGTTTAAAACACCTCTCTAATCAGGCCGGTCTTTTACTAAATATCCACATGAAAAGAACATTTCCTTCAGCACAAGTCACATGGGACCTTCGATTGATACCAGCAGAACTTTGATGTAACCCCAACCACAGATTGAACGTAGTCTGCTGTGTTTATTCATACATCACTGGTGTCTGGAATATCCCACGTCCTATGTCTCCAAAAGCGACATGTTAGCCTCCCAAAGACTGCAGAAGCACCAGTGTTTGGAGCAAGCCTCATTAGAGAATTGGAAGAACTAGGGTTTGCACATCTTGTTGGCTTCATCCAGTGGCCCCAGAGGTGGGGCCCCTTGATCCTTAATGAGCAGCGGGGATCGAAAAGATGCATCTTGTCAGTTTTACACCTTCCTGCTACCATGGCTGCGCGGTCTGAGGGGAGTGCGGAGAGGTTTCAGCTCTGTGGAGCCCGGGCGTGCTTAAGCACCTGTACTCAGAAGCCAATTCAGGGACACACATTAAGACAGAGAAAGACACACATCTATCCTAATCCAGCATCCCAGCCTCTCAGACACTCCACTCTTTGGTGAAAAGAGTAAGAAGTGAACTCAGAGTTGAAGTGTTTTCTCCGGGTTTACTCTAGTGGACACACAGACACACACACACACACACACACAGACACACACACACACACACACACACACACACACACACTCTGAAAGTCTTTCCGACTCCTTCCTGTCCAATAAGACCCACCTTCAGTTCTCATGAACCAGTCAGCAGAGGCAGGCCTAGATTTGACTTCCGTGGTCAGAAATTAAGCCATTTTCTTGCACCCAATCAGGGGCGAAAGTGGGTCCTGAGCCCTCCCCCCCAAGTAATGACACGCTCTGCTTGTTTATAGACTGAGACAGGACGACAGTGGGATGCCGGGTGAACATGCAGACAGAGCAGAGAGACTTCATTATGAGGTTAGTGGGACATCCCAATCAGCCGTTCAATTCAGTTCAACTTTCATCATCTGTTACAGTGATGCTGTCTCTGGGTGCTTTACAGGAACCCAGGGCCGGACTCCCAAACGAGCAAGAGGTGGCTTTTAACAGGGAGAAACCTTGAGCAGAACCAGGCTCATATAGAGCAACCCTTCTACCGATGGTCAAGCAAGAAGAGGAGGAACCTTGAAAGTAGAAACCACACTGAAGCTCCATTTTTCTATATCTTAAGATTTTGCACTTCAACTTTTTTGCAACTTCAAGACTTGAAATCAGCATGGTCACACTTTGAAACGCGTGTGTGTTTTGAGGCAGCAGTAAAATGGCCACCAGCAGAAGTGAGAAGGTCCTGTTACTTCATCCGCTGCTCGTTGCAACAGAATGCAATTTTATTCTCCGGCAGCTGGATTTCTCACTCAGCCGAAGTTAAACTCACTGTGTTTGCTTTGCCACCTTTTGTGCACTGGGAGGAAGAATCGGCCTCTTTTGAGCTTTTTCAGGCCAATCATCACTTCACGGTCTCTTCCTCTGCAGCTGCCGTCTGTGTTGGGTTCTGCTCCCGCCCCATTTGACACTGCCGGATGGTTGTTTTGTGCAAGCTGTCCTGCTGAGTCCTACCCCACAAAACATCTCACCTACATCGAGATTCTTTGCACCCCCCCACCAGCATAAAATGGCCCACACCCTTCATTGCTGGTTTTTTGAACCACTCCCTACATTTTCTCAGGGGAACCGTTTTATGTTATCTCTTTTTTTCCCCCCATCTGTAATTGACAGTTTCTCCAGAAAAACTAATCAGATGTGAAGAAAAGTGAATATAAATGACTCCTTCTATTCACTCTTCTCTCCTGATGGCCTCCCCCTCCGCCTCTTTGCCTTGTGAATTTAACTTGATCGGAAAAAGAAAAAAAAAAAAAACTGATTTCTAAACATGTCGAAAGGAAGGAGAACACACTGAAATAAGCCCACAATTTCTTGGAGAAATTTCCCAGAGGCTATATCTTTTAATTTACTAAAATGGTTAAAAAAAATGTCATGTGGGAACATTTTCACATGGCTCATTGACTCTTCATCTAAATGAAATCACCTCAGATACATTTCGTTTATACTTCTTTGGAGTGTTAAGAAAAAAAAAAAAAAAAAAAAAAAAAACAGCCCCAAAATCAGAGCTATATATTACTTTACCAATCAGTTAACGGTCTCTGCACACTGAGCAGAACAACGCTGCACATATGAAGTCACGTAAATTACAACACAAATACGCATCTTTGACTATTAGCACACCCCCTTACCATTAACAAACTATGAACGAGACAGTTAAAATGGCTGCTCCTCGGGGCAGTGTTGCCTGAAACGAGCACTGAGCGGGAATAAAAAAGCGCGAGAAAGACGAGAACCAAAGTCATTGATTAGCCATTACCCAAGATAAAAGGAACAAACAAAAAATAGTTATTAGCTGAGTTCCTGTCTTTGGTTCACTTGTCCTTTTGCAATCGCACAATAGGGGAACCGCAGCAGGGTTCACAGAGCTTGGTCCTTGGGTCGGCATCAGAGTTCAGATGAGCCCTCACACCCGCCCAAACCAAATAGACTCTGGTCCATTTAAAGTGGACTGTCACAGCTGTGGACAGGACAGCCCCGCCCACTGGCTCTCCTTCGCACCCGCACACCCGTGGCCAATTAGAGCAATCAGAGAGGCTCTACTTAGGTCCTGGCCCTACCCCACTTCATTGCCAGATTGGCCTCTGTAGTATGAACGACTTTCCAGCGTTTCCTGCCTGCCTGTTCCCGACCTGCCTGCTTTGTCTATTCCCTGGTAAACCTGTCCGTTCTTGGTTCCTGAGGTCCTGTTACCTGCTTTCCTGTTCCCGACCCAGCCTGCCCATGACTTCCCGATCCTGCCTGACTCCCGGTAAACCCACCTGCCTGACCACGGGACACACCCTGCCTGAGCCCCGGTGGACCACGCTGCCCTGTGCCCCTGACTTCACCCTCACCCTTGTTGATTCTCCCTGTGCAACCCAGTCAAAAAAGCAGTGTGTGAACTGACAATTGTCGCTCTTGGGTTCTCGCCTGAGTCCTGACGTCAAACATCTCCTGTGTGAGGGTGCTTCACCTGAATGGCTTTGGTCCTGAAACTCCATAAAATAAATAATTTTAATTTTAAATATTTTTTTTTTCTGCATTTACATGCATTTCCACTCCATGTGTTATTTTAGATGCATTTAGGATCAAGGAATTACAGTTATATTCAAATTTGATGTTTTTCAAGACCCTCAACCGGGGGAGTACAGTGATCATGAACAGCAGTTAGCATTCTAATTGTTCCAAAATGTTTTTGTATGATGTGAAAACCAGCTTTATGTATTCCAACAGATTATGAGAGGTCAGTCACAGCAGACCTTTAACAAACTCCACTTTATCATGTTTTAGTTTGTAAAGTAGGTGATGCAGAAAATGACTTCTGGGTTCTTCTAAATGTTCCTGCAGTTGAGTGACTCCACAGCAACTCTCTGTCCCGGTCATTCAACAGTGGCTGTAAGTTTGGGAGCAATTTAAGTCCGCGCTGACACACTGATATGGAAACGAATGTTGATTTGCAACAAGGTATCGATTCCAAGCCGGCTGAAAGACAAACACCAGCCCTCTGATTTCAACAGGCAAACTTCAACTCTGAGCGAAAATCAAACAACTATCTACGTTATTTCTAATTAGTGACTTCTTTACTATCTGAGGGGCCGAAAATCAGATGCTAATGCACATTGATCTGACCAGACGTGAAAAAAAAAAAAAAGTTTGTTTTGCTGCTTTCTGGAAACTCGTGTTCAGAATCCAAAGTCACTTGAACTTGTGCGCCTCTCGCCTACAGTAGTCACATTACGTGAACCGGTTTGTTTGAGCAATATAGCATTGTGCCTTTTATTTTGGCGGGGTAGCCTGAAATGAAGCCATACACATATGTATTCAGCGTAACCGTCGCTGCAGCAGGTTGTTCACTAATTGAAAGGTCAATGGTTAAGTCCCAGGCTGCTGCTGCACTTAGAAGTGTCCTTGGGCGTGATGCTAAATTACTCTCAGAGAATGTTCAATTGCTCCCACTCATTCTGTTGAAGCCTGCTCGCCTTACCGAATGGATAAAAAAACGGGATGTTTTTCCAGCCTTTCAGCACGCCTCCTAAAGTCAAATTTGCAGATCGGATGCTGAAACGGAAGTGGTGTTTTGTAACTGTATCCTGCAGGGATCGGAGCCTGCGCGCGCGGATTGTTTTGCCTGGCTGCTGTCAGACTATTAGCTCATATGCTTGGGTAGCAGCAAAAACCCTCCGAGACCAACCGCGGTGGGTTTGACAATGGCGGAAACGCAGCGTGATTTACAGCAGCTCCGACCGGGAGGAGGAGGAGGAGGGGGAGGCGCAGCAGGTACGGGAGGAGGGCAGGAGGGCGGCTTCACCACAGGCCTCGCTGTTGTCCCTGGGTCTAATGTGTGGGTCTCAAAGCCCCCCCCCCCTTTACGGTCTAACTGGCCTCACTGGACCTCTAAACTAGGCTCTTCCTGCACATGTAAGTCCATGTATTGTTGAAAAACACAAAAGTAGAAGAGAAAGTCCATTCACTTTCAGATTATTTTCCTGTATTTTTCCTTTCACAAACTTCCCTGTTGGGCAATTGAAGACTTTCAGTTATTTACATAAGCGCTAAGAAACGAACGTTAAAAAATGTTTCTTTCACGCCATCGGTCTGCAAACCTTGGCCTTTCTCTGCAGCTAAAGATTATGTGCATGTGTGTATTGAGTATAAACTAATTGTTGCTCCTCATTCTGAAGCGGTTCACGCCTCATTTTGCAGGCTAGAATTCAATAGTCAAGTGGAAATTCTCAGTGCTCTGCAGCATGATACTTTCTCTCTCTTCTGGTGAAAATTCTGAAGAGGCTTTCGACTCATATTCCACTCTGCTTACAGAATGATAACCACACACCCACACACAAACACACACACACACACACCCACCCACCCACACACCAAAGTCTGGGACAGAACAATATACAGACAAGATTGTGTCGTCCATGTGTGTTTTTGTGTGTGTGTGTGTGTGTGTGTGTGTGTGTGTGTGTGAGGCATTACTGCAGACAAGCTTGGGAGGTTTTCATCTGCCTGAGTCGAATCCTGTGGAGAGCCAGAAAAAGAGGAGGTGGGGGTGGTGTGGTGGGGGGTGTGGACAAAACAAGTAGGTGAAGCGGGAGAGACGGCAGTGGGGGCAAAGTGAAGAAGAGAGGGGTGTTTTTAAGCAGAATTAGATTGTTCCTGGGTGTGAGTCAGGCTCTGTGCCTCAGACGAACGGTGATGGATGGTCCCCCACTTTAAAACAATGGAACACACACTGAAGCGCACATGCCCGCAACACGCATACTCACGCACGAGTGCACACACAGCAGGCGCACACACACACACACACACACCAACCCTTAACAATGACTTTAGTACATTCCTGCTTATGCAAGCAAAATTCTGCAATACAACAACGTTTAGACAAAAAGACAAGACGTGTTGCCATGTTAACATGCTGCCTGCTTCATTATAAAGTTTCACTGGTTGTAAGGTGTGAACAGATTTAGTGTCCTGTTTCAACCTCGGGATTTAAAGCTTAAAATAACCGAAAAGGTGAGGATTATCACATATGGTACATACGCTATACCGTATACGATATACCGTCTCAATGGAGACGAAAAGCTATCGTGTTTAATATTTACTCTTTATCAAGTCGCGTATTTAAAACCAGCACACGTCAAGGTAAGCTGATGCGAGAGCTGCCTCCCATTTTAATACAGTAATGAAAATATCCAAGGTGAGCAGCGTCTGCTAGATGATATTCAAGTTTCTTTCTTCTGCGCTCATCAGAAACACACTAACATGCCTACTTGGGACAGATTCTAAGAAGGTCTTGTATTTTCTTTTAGCTTCCTTTGTTTTAGATGTGGTTTTTCAGCATCTCACCATAGCTGCACTCCATTTACTCTATGTTGGATTAATCTGCATCCCTTTCAGCTCTGGTGGATTTGGAGCATATCAGCGCTTTCTTCTGCTGTCAACCCTGATAACTTGAAGTGGCCTTTTGTGAGTTGGAGATTTTATCTTAAATCCAGTCCTTCATTTTATTCCCTCCTCTCTCAAAGGTGCTCTGAGGCAGATATAAGGAGAATTTAAAGCTGACAGTCTAGGGGGTGGCGGGGGGGGGGGCGGCGGAACAACAGCTGTGACTTTATCAGCTCTGGTCGTGGAGCTCCGGCCCTCGCTGGCGCTGTAATGACCGGGAGCTTTCCTGGCTTCCGAGCCCGGCTACTCGGCCCAGGCGACCTCGGGGTCGCAGAGGGCACCAAGAAAAGCACCGCCTCGGCTCGTTAGGTCTGGAATAGGGAGGCCAGCCCGCTCTCGCACCTCCACCGGCTCACGGGAATCACAAGAAAGCAGCGGAGACCGGCATATTTCCACGCACGGAGACGGACGCGGTCGGAAACGCAAACCAAACCCCGCGCGGCCACCTGGGCGCGGAGATGAAGGGGAGGGTCCGAATCCGGGAGGCGAAAAGCGCCCCTTCCTCTCGTTTTCCTACTTCCTTCCTCTCCCCCCTCGTGTTTGTTCGCCGCTCCGAATGTTTGCCGAGCGGCTAACCTGGCTGCAGGGGCTGCCAAGTCGGCGCTGGCGCTGTCAGCTACTGAAAGCATCGTGTCACCCACAGAGACACATATACGCGCTATGAGTCGTTTCAGCTTCAGGCGATGTAACGTACCACCTGTGCGCGCGCGTGCGTGGGTGCGCGCGCGGGCGCGTGTGTGTGTGTGAGCGCGCGAGCGCACTCTTTCGCAACTGTACGTCCCTCGGATTAATTTCCGTCACACGCTCCCATATTCCCCGAACCCATTCTCTCCGTCTCGCCCTCCATCTCCGACGCCGTCCCTCTCTTCCTCCCCTCTCCTCTCTCCATTTCGCTCTCGTTTGCTCGCCTTCACTACCTCAGATTGCGCCTGACATTTTTCCCATAATCCTCCAGCACCAGGAAGTTAAGCCCTACAGGGGCCAGACTGACATTTAGGAACTGCTCTCTAAGCAGGATAACTGAACTGTGCACTTTTAAATAAAGTGGCACAGGCACATTAATGCGGACACATCCTCCATTTAAATGAATTTATATATGATAGGCAGCTTTTTTTTACATATATGTGTGCGTGCTGCATCGCTTTTTCTGAAATCATAAAGAACAGGGACTCTGAATATCAAACTGTGATGTCTGAGCGACTAGAATATTGACTTTAGGAATATGCAGAGCTTTAAATGATTTGCTATATGAGCTGAGACGTGTCCAGATCTTTTAAATTGGATCATTTTCAAACGCGGCTTCATTCATGCCTCGGTGGGTTTTTTTTTATTCCTTCTACCTGTTCTCAGGAATCTCCGTCACGCCGACATCTCCTCAGCTTTTCGGTGTTACCTTTAAAGGCTTGTTAGCGCTCGGCTGAAGTGCGCGTGTGTTCGCGGCGTCCGGGGCTCGCAGAGATGCTCCTGTCTACTCTCTCCGCTCAGGCTTTGCTGACCCCCCGCTCCCCTCCACACACACATACACACACACACACACACACACACACACACACTCACACACCAAACCCACCCACCCAATAACAGCCTCTGGCCATGACAAGTTCTACAGATGTGAGGTGGCGGAACCATGTGCGTGCGTGTGTGTGTGTGTGTGTGTGTGTGTGTGCTGGCAGACCTTGAAACCTGTCAGAGTCTCACTGTGTCAAACGAGGACACTGGCAACCTGCCGACCTCTCATCTCTCTCTCTCTCTATTTGTGTGTTTGTCTCACTCTCTTTCATACATGCATACATGTATACATGCACAAACACACATGATTGTTTAGACTGCAGAATAAGGAATTCTTTCTTTACTTGATAGCTTCTTCGAAACCTGATGCCTTTGTGCTATCCTGAGGATTTGTGTGAAATGTTTTGCAACGTGCAGGCATGTTGTGCTGGTGGTGATGGTGGAAAAACAGCCATGCCTTACAGCTGTTTTTATTCACTCAAATAAAAAAAACCCCAAAACATCTCATGTTCTCATTTTCTGTTGATAATATGTAAGACTGTTATATTCTTAACACAGATATTTGCTGATCCAGTGTCTTACATATTTGGAAATACTGCACATATTGGAAGATAGATTCACTTTTTTTGTGCTTTCCTGGTTTTAACTTAAATTCAGGGTCATATGTGAATGGAAACCAGAAAGAGGTGGACATTAGCAGCGATGCTGACCTTATCAGAGCTTCTGGACCCCTACCATTGTTGCCTTCAAGGCCAGCTTGTCTACTTTCAACAAGTTAACTCGTTTTAGCCAGAGGTTCCCTCGTTTCTCGAATCACATTTGCGCAATAAATTGCAGCTGTGTTGAATAAGAGTGTTTGTCAGATGATGAGATGCTGGCATGACAACTGACTGCACTCTCTCCTGACTCCTTTCAGCCATCCTTTCAGGGCTTTTGTAACTTTTGAAGAAGTGACAATTCCCCCATTTCCCTTGATGCACACTTTAGGAAATAAGCAGGATGCTGACTCCCTTCTACTGTTGTTTTTTTTTTTTTTTCCTTTCATCATCATCGTCTTTACATGTGCCAATGAGTGCAAAACCCAACGCGCCTTCAGGGAAGGACTGTCCGAAACAATGTGACATCTTCGCGTGATTCATGTCTCATCCCTGATTATTGGCCGTTGCCACCGTGGCGGGGCCATTAAACAGCAATGTCTGCGCCTCCGGATCCACATGTTGTCATCCCAGGTTGTCAAATACTGACGGAACTTTGTCAAACCTCACAGCATCTCATGCAGATGCATGAGGTGTCCTCCGGCATTGGTGCGCAGCATGCAAAGGCGAAAAAAGAGAACAATAAACAGAACAAAATGGGAACTTTTTCAACCCTTTTTTTGCTCATGACTGCTTTTTCATCCAATCATGTAATGCTTCATTCAAAGCGTAAAACCTCCTGTCGTAGCGAATGTCAATGCTCACCAACACTTGGCACTCCAAAGGTGAACATAAAAACTCAAACCTTATTAGGGCAATACTCTTCAAAAAAATGTAAAAGGTGTGAATATCAAATACAATGTGCATGAACATGGCTTTAACACTGAATCATAGTTTCAAGATTTGAAAAGTGCATTATCACAAACAATGAAATTCTCACCTTGCGAGTTTCCGTCACACAGGTGAAATAACAACTCAACAAACTAGAGTCATAAATGTACCTCGGAGCTGATAAAATATATAAAAATAAAGCAAGTTCTATATTTGAATATCACAATGGTGCGACAGTTCAGAATGTGTAAATATTGTTGATAATGCATCAACAATAATGGAAAAAATTATCACAATGACACAAATATTTGCAGATGCAGCAGGGAGACGATGTTTGCTTAAAAATAAAGTGTGCAGGTCACGTTGCTGAGAGCCACTGGAATATAACAATCATAGCGTATTTACTGATGTGGTTTCAGTTACTTGGGACATTTTCATAAACACTGAAGTGAGCCCCCCGATAGATGGTAATATGTTAATATAATATATTTCCATTAATCTGCATGCATTAACGTGTAGTTTCCTGGAATCTAAAATAAAAACACCAGGTTTCTTTGGCACTCTGGCCTTTATATGAACGAGCCCAGTGGGTACTTTTTTTTTTTTTTACCAGCATACAGCATGAATACAGCTGGAACAAGCCAAGAGAATTTTCATGACTTGTCCTCCTGTAGGACCTGTTAACTATGGTACATTCTACAGACCGTGATTTATTAATGACAAATCCTCATTCCCATAAACTTGGTTTAACGCCATGTGGCATCTGGACACGCTGTGACCTTCCAATATTAAACACGTTTGCCACAGGGAGAATAAACTGTGTTGTTGTCATCGTCGCCATCATGCCAGCTATCCCTCCGCTTTCTTCTCTTGTCTTTTTTTACATCTGTCTCTTTGTCCTCTTTTTCTGCTGTCACTTTCTCTCGGCCCATCTCTGCTGATTTTTGGGGGCTGGAAGAGCAGATGGCACTGGCCCATGATTTATTTAAATCACTGCCTTAAATGAAGAAGGACACACAAAGACTGAAGAGACAGAGGTTAAAGAAGGGAGAGAGATGGAGGGCAATGCAAAGTACATTTTAGTTTCAAACCTTTTAGGACAACAAAAGTACTAAAGGAGCGTCTGACATTCACGTCTGCTGTTTAATGTCCTCAGCAGCAGCTGTGTGTCTCAGTGTCCTCTGGGACTTCTGTCCCTCGCTTCGCTGCGATGCGGCCACGGTTGTTTTCTCAGCGTCGATTCAGGTTCGTCTCTGCCGAGTCGTCTGGGAGTCCAGCGCAACTAATGCATGTTGAAAAGGCAGGTTATTGACGGTTTAAAGGTGCTCTATCCCTGTGGGACCCTTCATGATGGAAAAGCTCAGAGCCTAGTGTAGATTGGTATGCTGCTGGTTCTCTTCATCGTATGAACGAGAGCGCTAGAGACTGCCTTGTAAACTGCAGACCTCTCCGCAATGACCCCTCTCTGCCTTTGGTTTACTTGACTAACATCTTTCTCCAGGCGTTGTTGATTTTCGGTTCCTTTTAACCTTGAATCTCCTACTTGACGGAGAAGAACTGCTTGAGGATATTGATCACAGGCCTACAGGTAATGGCAATATAATCTCCAGAGAGGCGCTCTGTGATTGACCGACAACTGGTTCAGATGATGAACAGTTCCAACTGAGACACATTGTTAATACCTGAAAAGAACAGCTTGACCTCTCTTACCCGAGCTGACATTTGAGATTAAGTATCATAGATTGAAAATCTAAAGTTGCTCAACCTGTTTAGGTGGCATCAGTCTTGTGGAAAAACTCTTTTATTGTAGCAGTTCCAAGGACTAGCCTGTAACACACACCACAGATGAAGCCTCTTGTCCAGTACCAACAAGCATAGCCTTCTGATGCCCATGCTTTTGCCCTTTCAAGCTGAAATAGCTCAGTTGGGAGAGCGTTAGACTGAAGATCTAAAGGGCGCTGGTTCAATCCCGGGTTTCGGCAGCGTGTGCTGTTCAGTTGTTTTAAAGATTTCACCCTGCAGGCTCCTCTCACACTAGCTGTATGTTTGGGAAAAAAAAGAGTCCCAACTTATGGAAACGCAACGTGACCTCATCTAGTTGGCATGGCAGCCCCACACTGGAGTGCAGGATGACATTCAGTTCCTTGGTTTGATCCTTGGATCTGGCAGAGAGAGTAGCTTAGATATTTTAAGCATCGTTTCAACCTGCAAAGGCACTTACTTGCATGCAACCTTATTTGTTGAGTATTACACTGAATAAATCAGCTGGGAAAGCACTAGCCCCACACTGGAGTGCAGGATGCCATTTAAACAGGTTGACTTGTCCTACTTGAAAAAAGTAGAAAGGTGGCATATAAGAGTCATACAATGAAAGCTTTGTCACTTTCTCCTGAGAACTAAGAGAGAGAGAGACGGAGGGAGAGAGTGAGAGAGAGTTAGACAAAAGATCCGAAGGTATTTGGATAACTCCTGGTTTTGGGAGTTCCTCTTTAACCTTCTTCAACCTTTCCTTGAACATAATGATGGTGCCAAACTTGTAGAAGACTGATTTAATCGTTGCAGTGCCCAGAACTGCCCTGTCAGGCACGCGTCACAGGTCTACCATCTGCTGCGAGTTTTTGATGGACAGAGTTCAGATCAAACGGCCGAAATAGCTCAGTTGGGAGAGCGTTAGACTGAAGATCTAAAGGACCCTGCTTCAACCCGGGGTTTCGGCAGCGCGTAGGTCTTTTAAGCTTCTATAACCTCTCCTTTGGCTTAAAGGTGACAAACTGGCCAATGATCTCACTTCAGTATGACTCTCGGTTTCCCAGAACAGGCTCTGTACTTCTAGTTAAACAGTTTATATGGGTTCATCATTGATTCATCACTGCGATGATGAAGATAAAGATGCTGAGAGCAACTGAAGATAAAAAAGTAGCAGTCTTGAGTGAAGAGGGCATCCCGTCATTCCAACCTCCTTTTCCTTGTAATGCATTTCTGAGCTCTATTCGTTGTTGTCACTCATACCTCATTCGACCTCACTCAGAAGCCATCATCTATTGCTTTCAGTTGGTGGGCTGAGCTATCGTAATGGAAGTCTGACTTCACAGAGGCGGTCATATTAAACTAGAAACTGAGAGGGGAAAAATGCGAGAATCCAACCTAAATGCATTTCTATAATGGCTGGAAGGACACTCCATGCTCCACATTAAGTATTCCTATTCTGTGCCTCAGTGGACGTAGAGGTCAGGAGTTAAAGGACAGCCGAGGTAATCCTTGAACCCTGCCGTAAATGTCTTGCTGCCAAAGACAAATGTGGGAAAGGTGACCACTTTTAACACGTGGCACCATAAAACAAGCACTTTAATACGCAGGTGAATCAACCAGTGGGTGACTGTAGGACAGATCACCCGAGACTGACCTTTTATTTTATTTATGGTAAGAAAGTTGAAGAATCACTTTACTTCAGGAGACATATCACTCATATGAACTATAGAAGTTCAGCCCCTTTAATTATTGTGCAACTACACCTATCTTTCTCTACAATGTTGCACAGCAGTAATCTATTCATTAGAGTTTTGCTCCTATTATTAGCAGCCATCCTTCGATTCTCTTTATGTACTAACAAGAATAAGCAGTGTATGCCCCCAAGTTACTTTTCCTAGTATAATAGATGATGCAGTAGTTGCCATGGCAGCCACCTTGACCCAGCAACAGCAGCCAAGTCCAGGCTTTGATTGCAACAGCAACTCCATTTTTAACTTCACTAATCCTGGCGTTGGTGCCTTGGTTGTCCTGACCTTTAGCGTCTGTAACCAACGGGCGACAAGCTTAAGTGCTGGAGGGCTCAGATTGAACCAAAGATGCAGAGGAACCTGTGTCCTGAAGTAACACCAAAAACAGAGGTTGCCCTTAAAAGTCATATTAGCAGGTAGGAAATGAGAATACTGCCAAGTATCCTGCCTCCTTAATGCTGAGTAAGCACTTTTAAGGCCAGCATAAGGTTTAGAAAAAAGTGCATTTCTATGTTCCTCTGAAATGAAAAAATGTTTTTCCAATACGGGAATGTTAGATGGATTTTTATACTGCCTAATCAAAATCAGAAGTATAGAATAATAGATGCAAAAATAGAGGTGAGAAGGTGAACTAGGTATTTAAAATTTTAAATAAAATAACAATATCAATTGTAAATACAAAAATGGAAAAGTAGAACAAAACTCTATACAGTGATAAAAAAAACTATAATGGAATGGGACAATGTGCAAATAGAAGTACAGTACAGTTCAGTGCAGTGTCCAACTTTGTCCATTATTGTAGCAGTGAGGGTGGGAGGCAGTAGGTGGGGGTCTCTGACACTATTTATGAGATTGGCTGCGCATGGAAAGAAGCTTTTCTTTTTGTGTTGTGAGGTTTTTGGTCCTGATGAAGCTCAGCCACAGGGAAAGAGGCTGACAAGGGATCAGGGAAGGATCTCCTACCTGTAGGCTGACTCGTACCTATCAGAGTCCAAATCATCTGTGAACTTCAGGAGCTTCACAGACTGGTGACTGGAGGTGCGGCTGTTCGTGTCGTCCTGTATCAGGGCTGGGGTTATTATACTTATATTACTAGCTTGAAGTCCAAAAAGAATCCTGCTGTAGGTTCCTGGGGAGTCCAGATGCTGGAGATTGAAGTGAAAACCCACTTTGGCCAGCCTCCACAGGCTTGTTGGCTATGTAGGTGATCTGCAGGGGGTCCGCGTCTTCATCACCACAGAGGTCTTTTTTTGGGGAATGGGGATGATGGTGGAGGTCTTCCTGGCTCCTGGCACGTCTGGAAATAACCCACTCACAATATATCAACTGTATTACTTTTATCAAACAATATATGATTATAAATACATTCTAAAGTCATATCCTGCCACCTATATTAAGTATATAACATACAAATGTGCAGATATGTTGCACTAGCCTCTGTGAATGACTTGATGATGACTCCAGAGTGTTGTTTTGGTGATCCAAATTTGCTAGTGATGCCATTATTTACAAGTATTTTGCGTGTCAACCTGAATATCAAATAAGCAGCACCCCTCCGGTGCTCCAACTATCAATTGCAACACAAAATACAAATCCTGAATATTTTGCTGTCTGCTCAGATGATGTAATCAGGCCTCCAAGCGGCGAGGGCTCGCCGCTGTATGCATACCAAAAGCTGCATCTGAATTCGCTCCCATTCCGCCCCCGTTTTCTTTGTAGAGCGAGGCGTTGGAGGGTTAGGTGGCGGACAAACTCACCGCCCGCCGATGCTCTTTGGCCCTGCTGGAGTGTTTACATCCAGTTTTCAGTTATTTGTCTCTGTCTGGGTTTCTCCAGTGGGGTCTAAAACCTCACAGAACCACTCAGTGACTGCCACCTTTGCTGCCGTCCTCCGTGTTTGCTGCTGTGAAGTGTCTCCAGGGGAATAATTGTGACAAATCTCCACCATGGCTACATTCACACCGCCCAGTCGGCCTGAATCAGATTTACCACCCTCCTCCCCCTCCATGTGACCCACCTGATTTTCCGACAGGGCGAACAGTGAAGGACTCGTCGAATCAGATCCGGATAGGATTTTGATGAAATGCAGCCTCAGTCTGTGCAGCAACGCGCCTTGATTCGCCGATCAATGCGACCTTGACGTCACTCTTGGTCAACATTTGTCACAATTCCACACAGAACCCCCCCGAGGCGCTTCACAACAACAAGGCCTCATAAATATACGGGGTGAAACAAGGTCGCAGGTTAAACACACAATCGCCTCGCATGGCTCAACTCCGCGCTTGTAATCGTCTTCTTTCAGTTCTCACTTGCTGTGTCAGAGGTCACGCGCTCCCACTGCACACGGGGGCCACATTAAACTGTGCACACTGCAGTCTGTTTTAGGTCACTTTTGGGATAAAAAAAAAAAAAGCACTCGCAGTGTGAACATTCTGAATAAGATCTGATCCGCCTGCGAAAATAGCTCAAATCCGCTTAGAAGAGATCAGATTCGGTGTGGTTTTTATTTTGTTTTGTTTTATTTTTTTGCTTTTCACAATGTTGTGAAAAAGGCTAAAAAAATGCAATTCCGGCCCCTTTCTCCATTTCTGCCGGCCTCCTCTACTTGATTGTCCCGATTGGTTCCACCTGGTGTCTCCAGGTCAGATCTTCAGACGCGCTCCTCCGCCCTTCCAACGTGTAAGTCTGTCACTCTGTCTGTCCCTTTTCGCTGTGGTTGCTGTGCTTATGTGTATGAGGCTGACAGCAGGGCGCCCACAAGAACACAAGCAGATTTCTGCTAATATCATTTGCAGCTATGCAGACGACGGCAGCGCAAACTCACACTGGCTGCTAATGCAATAAAGACTGATGCATAGGTTGAGAAACACGGGGCGTCCTTCAGGAGCCACGACCTGATCCATTTTTCCGTCGCATTCTTTGTCATGTTTGAAGTTCATCTTCATACCTTCCCCCCCTACCGCTCTCTTCTTAGAATTAATCAGGTTTGCACAAAAAGTTCAAGATAAGTGCCCACATTCTTCAATGAGATTACTCCCAGCTGGGAAAAGCTGGCTCCAAGGATGTCAACACGGACAGATAAAATCCTGATATTTCATTTAAAATCACTTCCCTTTCATAAGACTCATAATATACGTGCTTCATTTCAAACACTAATATTTGTCTTGCGTTGCGTGAGAGTTGATAAGAAGCAAATTAAACTTGTCAAAGGACCTGGACGTCCTTGGTGAATCCTGGAGGAATGTGCACGAAAGATATGTGCGGTGTTTTAGTGGATACATTTTGCGAGTGATTTTAAAATAGGTTGAACGTTGTTTTAAAATATCTTTAATCAACAGCAATGGCACATTAATGTATTTTTTGACACAAATCGTCAAGTACTGAAGCATCTTTGACGCATCCAGTCTGATCCTGTGCCATCGTACGGGCACTAAAAGTCCGAAGAGGCTGATTAATGAAGTGCAAATGGATATTTGCTAACCAAACAGCAGTTTTCTTCTGTAGTCAAGCCATTCCACTATAAGGGCTTTGCAATGGTCTGGCCTAAGTACCTTAAAAGTAACTGCATTAGTCGGAATGGTCAAAGTCAATCTCGTATCCGCAGGTTTATTATTTTTAGACGTTAAATTTTAGATATTAAATGTGAAGCTACGCTGAGCCCTTGTGAAAGTACTGTTGCTGTAAGTGGGTGTATGGTGGAGGAAAAAAGGTTTTAGGCTGTACGCTAGGTATTAAAAAAAAAAAAAAAAAGCTTTCTTACATAACTGCTGCAAGTAAAATTAAAATTTGGTTTGATTTTTCTTCCATTTTCCTTGAGGTTGTTTAACTAAATCAGTGTGCTTAGAGTGTGTTAATCATATAATCACACAATCTCCTTATGTGTTCTATATTAGTATTTAAAATTACAGCAGATCATGTTCATTATAAGCATTTTTTTTTAAGTAAACCAAAATGATTTCTTTAATTTTGTAACCGCAGGAGTGTCATGCCAGTATAGAGGCAGCATTAGTGACAGCAAAATGTTCAGAAATACATAAATACACATATTTTCTTTGCCCCTGTACTTAAAAATGAGTTTATATGTGCAAGTAACTCATCCTGCAGGTAAAGGGCAAGGCTGCTTCCTTCTCTTTATCATTAATTTTGCATTCTTCATGCTGAATTACACAAAAGTGCATTTCTGGACTTTCATTGTACATTATAGATATAGTTTTCTTGTCATGTGGCACCTCCACATAAATGTTAATTACGTTTTGAATTCTGACACTGAATTTTGTGTGGTTGTTTTCACGGTATCCTAAGTCCTTGGTTTGATTATGTCTATGAAAGTCCTCACAGGGATAGAAGTACAACCATGTGTGTATGTGTGCGATGGGTCGGGTCGCAGTATGATATGTGACAGCATATCAAATGTTTTCATTTCAATAATAATGTCAGTTGCATTCAGGTAAATGAAAGAGATGCAGAGCGAAGGATTTGCGGCCTAAATTCCAAGGACATGCATGTGTACACGGTTTTTGTTCAGGAAAATCACTGTATAACAGCTCATACAACTGAAGAACCGTTTTATCAGAACTACAGGGAATGCAAATGGGGAATGTGTCGAGAGAGACGGTTTGAGTTATTATTAATACAGAACTGCAAACACTGAAATGAAAAATCCTGAGCAGGGCTCTAAATGAATATTAAATATGATTAAATATTAGCTGTAGTAGGGGATTCAGCTTGGAAGTTAAGAAAATCAATGTCTTGCATTACTGAAACATCGATGTACAGGAAATCCTGCTTGTGCTGTACGAGATCAGTGGAACCGGTCCTGTTCCTCTTGTGCCTTCCTCCTGACAGACGTGCATGCACGCCGCCAAAATGTCCAAGCAAACCTGACAGTGTTCCTCAGAGAGAGGTGGTGATCCTGGTAATTTTATTCCAATTTTCCCGCTACACAAAATTGCCTTTAGCAGTGCCTCCAGCTGTGTGTTTTTGATTTGAGTGGGAGATGCTCTGATAGTACCACAGGGCCATTTCAGGCAAAGTGAAATGTCTACTTCAATGTGTGACTCATATCCTGTATAAGGACGGTCTGTGTGTGCGTGCAGGTGCACCTTACACATCTGTGAATCTTATTGTTTTCCCACTTAATTCAGATGTTGCAGTAATTATCTTCATTAGCATATGGCGCAGAACGCTGTGTTTTGCAGCTCGTCTCCTAGATATAAATCAGTTCCATTTATTGATCAACAGTCTGAGCTCGAGCTCTGGGTTGCCGCTGTGTTCTGCGTGACTTTGGTACAGGCTGGGGCTTCAACGCATTTTCTCACTCATGCATCAGTGCAACCTCAAGCATTGTTCGACCGCAGAAACGTTTCTGTTTATATGCACCAGGGATGAAATTGTTTCAACTTTCCTCTTTGCTGAACACATTTAGATGAGCAATTGCTCATGAAAGCTAGAATATTGACCTCTTTTTCCATTTCAAAACCTTCCATATCCTTTCAAAACCTTGATATGAATATTTTAGTACAGGTTTGCATGATATAAATCAATATTTTGTGCATTTATAATTTATAAATGCACCAACAGTGACAAATCTCTCCACTGGAAAAGTTCTTTAACAGCCACAACAATCATTGAGGGTACCCCACAATCCAGAAAGGAAAAGGGGATAAAGTAAACAGGACTTTCATGAAGATTAGTCATGTTCCTAAGTTCTACAAAACTGACAGGGACATCCAGGTTTCAAAACTCTGGTGGGTGGGAGACCTTTAAGGCCCAATACCATTAGCTTTCCTCAGGAAGCACTTCCACTGTCGTGAGCTGGACAACTGAGACTCTTGCACAGGTGAGGTTAGGACAGGGATAACAGTTTTGGCAGTCTCTATTCTCATTGCTTGTCACAGCTGATGTTTTCCAATCTAACACTCTGTGCTGATAAATTTGTTTTATTTGTTTTTGCACTTGGCCACATTTGCAGTCTCCAAAACAAAAGTGGAAGAAAACACAAGGGAACAGCCTCATTCTTCCATCTATCAACTATGTAGGAGAACAAACTGGCAGTGAAATTGGAAAAAAAGAGAGACAAACCCTTAAACAGACCATGGCGCGTGACGTTGCTAATATTTGGCTTCCATTTGTAAGCTACTGGTGACTAGCCATTAATAACTTTAATGTTCTCCTAACAGAATGATGATCAAAAGAGAGATACCATTAAATATCTATGAAAATATCAATAACTAGACTGTTCCTGCATCAGTTCATGACAACAAGCTGTGAAATAATGCTGAACAGTGATGAATAGAGCACAAACAAAGCCGTTGTTAATTTGAATTAATAACTGCAGCAGCAGTTGGAGCACATATAAACACATTATTCACTCAATGGCAGGTGTTCACCTCTGTGGATCAATGGTCGGCGAAATTTATAAAAGATATGACCTTAGTTAAATGAACTGTAGGAGCAGAGCAGAGTCTGTCCTGCCCCTGGAATAACTAACTCATGTACCATCAAACAATTACAGGAAGTGCTTAAGTAACAGTTCTTTTACTTTCATAGAACTTTTTAGTAGTTGTTACAGTTGTGTTAGGAAAGAAAAATCCTCCCCCAAAAAAGGAAAAGAGTTTTGCTTATAAAATTCTGGTGACTTGGAAACAATAGCTGGATACTAACAATAATTTTAACTGTACATGGCTGCACCAACTATGTTGTTGCATCCATTAGTCATCAGTCTTCTTGATAGTTTACTTGATTGGACCTTTTTCCTTTTGTTTTCAGAATGTCCTGACCAAAAGTCATCTTTCACCAAAAAAAAAGAAAAAAAAAAAGCGATTGGTTTGACATTTCTCGGGCTAGACTTTCAAATGAAACCATCTTGAAATGGCAAGATTTCTGACTCATAGAATGTGGAGCAGCCTTCAGAAAACAGAATTGTTGAAATCAGCTCAAATTGGACCATCCACTTCTCAAGCAACATCGTGCAATTTCTGCATCTTGTTATATTCCGATCATAACCTGCACTCTGAGACCTTCCCCTTTGATTTTTTTTTTTTTTTTTTACTCCCACTCCAGCTTTCCTCATTTTACCTTTTTTTGCTGTCCTGAAAATGGACATCTCCCCTGAATGCCGCTTCCCACCTGAGCAGACCCACATAGCCTCCCATTTAAAATAGACGTGGGGCTTTGGTCTTCAATAATTCATCCCTGTCCCATACTTGTCCCTAACCCCCCCAAAGGAGACACCACTATGGTGCACTCTGTTTCATCTTGACCTGCTCAAAGGTCCTGTCACATCTTCATTAGAAATGAGTCATCTCTGCATAAGGTTAATGGTGAAATAGACCTGTATTTATTTATTTATTTGTTTTAACATTTTTAAAAGCAAATCACTGTCCCCCAATCTGCTGGGAACTACCCACTAAGCCCATTAATGCTACATTTTCTGCTTGGCCTTTCACAACCTCTCCTGTGAAGGTTTGTTCTTTGTTCATGATGCCCATTGGATGAGTCAGAGTCAGGAAAAGATACATATTTCACTGTTTCACTTTCACTTTTATGCCTCAGATGTCTCAAATTTCACATGTAAAATGTGGATTTAATAAGATAAGATAAGATATTTGTATTAAACAGTCAGATGTTAAAGCCTACCTCAAGTTATTTAGTTAAACTTAAAACAATGATTTCTCTGATGTGTAACGACGCGATCAAGCTGTATCATGAAAAATCTAAAGAAACAGACAAGGATTAGGAAGGAGGTGACTAGCCAAGCACCCTAATGATTTTTATTCAAAAATCCAATTTCATGTTGGCCTTTAATGGAACCTGCTGTTAAGATGATTACTTTAATATCAACATAAGCAACAGTCAATAGAGTCAATATTTGAAAGTGCTTTAAGCTGAAGGAAATTTCTTTCTTTTCCTGAAGACCTAATTTGAAAAGCCTAATCCCTCAGAACCGGCTGAGTGAGAATCTACACAGTCATTCATATTGATTAGGAACAAAAGACCAGTAATCATCATCTGCGAGCACAGGAGCACTATCACAGCTGTTATGAGGCCTTTCTCTGGAAGCATTGGCTTCGTTTATCGCTGGATGCATGTGCAGCGTCTGTCCTGGTAGCCGGTGGTCTTCGCTGAAGTGTATCCTGATCTAACCCCACATCACAGGGGACATCACCTCAGCCTCTGAGCCCAGCAGAGGCACAGAGTGATGGCAGAGCAGTGCTGTACGGAGGTGATTTACAGCAGCCCTGATGTGGAATAATGCCAGGACTTCAGGGATGACATGACATAGCAGGTGTGGACAGCGGAGACGAGTGAACAGTGAGACAAAAATCAGCCTTCAGCACTGTCTGAAAGATGTCTGGAAATGGGATATTTTATTTTACGAATTCAGGCTGAACTTTGAACACACCGGGGCTGCAGTGAAGGAAAAAAAACGAACCAGGGTGCTTTTGGGGAATTTAGCTGAAGATGCATTCACGTTACTATCAGGCTATTAGACAGCAAAGTCATGTTGATGAATGAGAGAAGGTCAGCGAAGCCTCCAGAGAAACCTGAATCCATGGACATAAACAGTCTGGAAGTTATAATATTAATTTGTCTGCCACATATGTTCCATTCCATATTAATCTCGAAAACACCATATTTTCCCTAATAAACAGGAATAGGGGAACTAAAAATAGGGGGTGTAGAATTGACATTTAGGTCTCATGCTATGTCAGATGTATTCTGCTGTCTAGACAAGTGCTCCCTTGCCGAGCTTTAATCTTCAGTTTACAGTTAGTTGCCATTACAGCTCTGAAGGCTGTGCTCAAACTCCAACCCATCAAATAATAACACAGGTCAGACTGTACACATCAATGGGTTCCCTGGTGTAATGCCACTTTGACATCAGGCTGTGTTTGACAGAGTATTTTGCAGTGATTGTACCTGACGTATCTGATTCCACACTAAAAGTGCTGTTTCAATGCACAGATATACTTAGTGAAGGGGCAGACATCAGGAGAAGCAGATAGAACAGATAGAACGGACAGCAGAGCAATCCGACAGGTGAACGTGGCGAGACAAAGCAAGGAAGTCGAGACCAGCCAGGAGGGAAACAACAGGGCAAAACTGAAATTACAGAACGGTAGTGTGCAGAATGGTAGTTGGTACACTTGCCTGGTGGAGTCGGAGTTGCTCCAAGGCATTGTATTTCTCTTCACAGCCCACTGACCATGACCCTGATTAGGAAGACTTAAAGAGTGGCAGTTAGAAGAAAGTGTGGATAAAATCAGACCAAACAGCACAATTAAATACAACTGAGCCCACCGTGAGGCCTAGGGCGCTATCTGGTCTAGCTTTGTTATTTGACAAACTGAGGGCGAACTGGCGGAGCTGCTAAGACCTCACCCCATCGACCACATTCTCACTTTCTGGCAAGGCCATAATGCACTCCCACGCTTTCCCTCCTCGCATTCAACAGGTTCAGCACCTGATCAAACAGAAGGCAACCTAGCAAATCCCTTCCTTGGAACAGACCAAGACGGAAGGCCCTAGCTCTGAAATGTGTACTGTCTGCCTCTGGATGCTCTGTGATGGGCCACACAGCAACATTATTAACTGATGACCTGGGTGCTGGACAAGCTACCCCGTCATTCATTTAAAACCTTGATGGATACTTTGCGAAATCCATGATCTGTCTTTCTCTCATGATCTGTCTTTTGTGTCCTCCTCTGTTTCAGATAAAAGGTAAAACATTAACAGCAGTCAGAACGCCCAACCTTTCATTAACAACCCTTTATCCTCGATCTTTTTGTCTGTCCTCGAACCCTCTCACCTCTCATCCAGCCAAAATCCATTATAGTTCCTCTTACATACTGCACTTCATCAAATTTTGACTGATTACACACCTCCATTTATCACTTTTTTATTGTTCGTTTATAATAATTATCAAATTTGTATTCACATTCTGAGTCTTTGTCAAATCATTTTTGTAGATGATCGTAGTGGTAATGATTGCTGATTAACAAAATGGTTTCTCTGTACTTTTCAATTACAGGTTTGATTTATTGCTCAAAAAGCCTAGATTTAATTGATGTCTTTCTTATTCTAACAATTTATTATTCACATGATGTTCTCCATTTTCACTGTAATCTATTTTCAGGACCCAGGAGGACTGCTTCTTGCTCCTTTGTTTGCTTAGATGTAATTTTCCAAGTCTCACAATTTGCCGTCGAGAGTCAATATCTCTCTTCATTTTTCACCAGACTGGAGTGGTCCTTTATTACTTCCTCTGACCAGCTATTTGAAGGTCCGCTGTATGTCACTAAGTCTTTTGACTGTAAGTGGGACATACAAAATATCTTTCTTGCACATTTAGCCATATATGATGCATCATTTGTTCTGATATAAATGCTAAACATACCATCTCCATCCCCCCTTCATGTTTTGATACAAACAGAAATCAAGCACAACGCAGCAATTCTAGTTCTCTTCTGAATATTTCATGATCCATGTTGCATTTTTCCATTATTTTTTAAAATTAATATGCCTTGGTCAAAAGGGTCTACAGTTATCATAAAAGGTTACGTGCCTTCAGGCCCTCTAAATATTGCATAACACATATGATTATCATTACAATCAGTGTATTGATTGAAAAAACACAATTAAGTAAAATTCAGTATAAAACATACAAATATATTCACTCCCTTAGCTCAAATGAAGAGTGAAAAAGGGGGGCATGGCATTAAATAATTTTTTAATTGACTGCAGATAATAATAATAAAAAATAATTAAGAATTACTTTGCAGTTGTTTGCAGTGAGGCTATGAGGAGGTGCCATTTCCTGACTTGGCTGTGATTTTCCAGTCCCCTGTCCTCTGGCTAATCAGCCGTGTCAACAGCAGCTTCATTGGAGCAGATGGCTATTTTCTCTATCAAAAACAAGGGGTGCAATGCCCATTTAGTAAATGTACTTTAAATTTAATATTTCTGAAAGTCATTCTTTTATTCAGATTGCCCTACAAATGTGCTGTTGCGAGACAATTGGATCAATTATGTGTACTCTAGCTTTAGTAAGTTACCATTGCTGTCCAACTGTGGTACTAAATGCCAGGCTGCTTCTCTGCCTCTCACTGAGTTTGTTTCTGTTTATTTATCATGGTTCTTCCTTCTCTATCACAGCCTCAGTAACACTGACAATCCATCTAGCTGACTTCAATCTCCAGAGTAGCCCCTAAATGATTATTGTAGGCCTTTTTGGAGAGTAATTATGTGCCTATTGTCCATTATCTTAGACAAAACAACATATGGAATACACCTCAAAAACAAGAGTTGCTCAGTGCCAAGTTTTTCAGAAATCACTTTTCTTTGACCTTAAATGTTTTTTTTCCATGTTGTCCAATCTGATTAACTCTTAATCCAGTGACTGAGATGGAGGCTGGAACAGTTGCATTCTGTTTAGCATTTGTTAAGCATACAATATAATCCCCTTCCACACCAAAAGTAATGTGTGCACACAGCTTTTTTTTAAAGAGGGTTAAAGCTGTTAATAATAAGCAATTGAGTCCATTTCCACAGCCAGTAGACCTGGAATGTTTCCTTCTGGCCCATCTCTTCAAATGTCAGTGCATCTATGATGTCAGAACCATGCCAGAAAATACAATAGTAAACATTGGAAGGCAACACAGGAAGGTAGCATGGTAGAGTGCCTTTCTATACTTGATTTTCCAGATACTCTTTAAAAGCATACAAATTCAAGAGAGAGAGAGTAGTTTTTTGGCTGATGTGAAATTATAGTAGAGTGTTTGGTAGTTACCATCGTCATGGAAAAAAGGATTGCAATTTCCTGTGTCCTTGTCCCATGGATGGAGCACTTAGCTTCACAAAAATCATACTTTCAAGTTTGTGATTTAGGAATTGATTAATTGTTTCATAAGCGTTAAAGGACATATTCTGCAAAACTAATTTTTTTATTTTTTTTGTCCATATATTTGCATATCCAGAGTGCCTCTCCACCCCATAAATATAATTTTTGACAACATTTTGCACTTTCGTACTGTTCTGTAACAGTTGGGGTGATTTGAATGATCCCGGCCTTGTGCTAGTATCTCCTCCCATACAGCCACAGTTGCCCATGCAAAGATCCACCTATGCAAAGCCATCCTCATGTATTCCCCAGCAGAAGAGATGGGGGCGGTGCAAAGACAGTCTGTGGGAGGAGCTCCCAGTAGCTTATTACAATTTAGAGGGATTCACATATGCAGATGAGACCCCATCAATCTGTAGTGAACACATTTAGGGGTTTATAGAGGGGAAATTAGTCTAATTGGTTCTGTTATTTGAAAACAATCTTCCAAGATTCAAAATACTGAAAGTACTTTCTATACTTGATTTTTCAGATACTCTTTAAAAGCATACAAATTCAAGAGAGAGAGGAAGTTTTTTGGCTGATGTGAAATTATAGTAGAGTGATTGGTAGTGACCATTGTCATGGAAAAAGGGTCGCAATTTCCTGTGTCCTTGTCCCATGGATGGAGCACTTAGCTTCCCAAAAATCATACTTTCAAGTTTGTGATTTAGGAATTGATTAATTGTTTCATAAGTGTTAAATGCAAGGATCTTTGCTTAAAGAGCAAAGCTTGGTCCTTTTTTTGACGTCAACACCTTGGACTAGGAACCAAACACTTACCCCAGAAAACCCAATAGAACCATAAAGAGGCCCTCAGAGTGGGAAAAGTCATTTTGACAATGATGTGCAAAAGAAATAAAACAATTTTTTTTTTTTACATTTTGTCGTGTCTTTTTAATAATTGTATTTATTACAAATGGTTTGACATTATATGGCTGTCTAGTTTGAAGTGCTTGATTTCAAATATGATTAAAGTTCCATATTGCCTCTTTTCAATTTGATGTGATAAATTCACATGATTATACTTAACTGTAATGACATTTGCTCTCCTTTGTTGACTCTGAGTGTGACCTTTATTGTGAGATGATTAAATTATAATCATAAATTAGACCTGGATATAATGTTCACAGTGACACAGACCATGCACAGCAGCTCTATTTACGGCTGATAAAACTATAACCCCAAGAACGTCTTGCATGTACAGGGTAGGTGATGGTGATTGCAAGTGATTGGAGGTGTGTTATTGTCCTCGCCTGATGGTGAAAGTGAATGAGATGGAGTTCAATCACCATTTCAGGAGAATCCTCCTCCCCATCAGGTGGCATGACAGAATGAATAGAAGACTGAGGGTGAGATAATCACCACAGGGTGCAAAATTCTTAAATTTACTTCGCAGCCCTGGAAGATGGTTGCACACTGAAGTCCATCACTCCATTATTAGAGGTGACACACAACCCCCCCATGACCGCACACATGCAGGGTAGTTCACTGGAGTGCAGTAGATTGCAACCAAATCACCACTATCTGGAAAGTAATGGGGTAAGGTTGATGGGGGCAACGTCTGCTTCCCCCCAGTAAAACCAGACACCACATCGATATCTCATTTTAGTGCATGAAGAATTGTATAAAGTTGTTGAGAAACTCAGGGTCTTCATATTAGTGGGGACGTATTTATTATGACATGATTTATACATGTATGACAGTTTGGAACTGTTAAGTATGATATTGGTTTTAAACCTTTAGACTCATTCAGAGGCCTTACTCCTGGCCTAAATAGTTCAGCACTTTTAGTACACCTAATCATTTACTAATTATATGAAGTAGTTAGCTCATTACAAACACCCAAGTCATTTTCAGGTGGCTAGTCATTGCTATTAACTTGTCCAAAATGATCCATGCATACACCATAGCATCATCCAACATACAATCACTTACAAAACGGTGGCAGTTTTGGGGTACTTTCGAACCAGAGCTGTTTGGTACTTTAAATGTAGCAGAGTGCGTTTCCTCAGTGTGCTTCGTTGGGGTAGGTGTGAAAGCTCGACTGAGTCCTGGTGCAGACCAAACAACTCCAGCTCTGATCCAGCTGACAAAAATGGTGTGAATGTAAGATGACCAAACAAACAGGAAGTGAACCAAAGAGGGATAGGGAGAGTAGAAACAGTGAGGCTTAAACAAGGTGCACCAGCAGAGGTAGAAAGTGTCTCATGGACAAAGCCAGGACAGGAAGTGAGATCCAAATTTTCAGTTGAACCAGATTTCCCTTGTTTGTTCAGTATGGATGAGCTTTCACACTAAATGAAGCAGAGCAGAACTGTAGTTATTTAATATTTTAGTAATTGGGTATTCTACTGAAAATTCCTTTGGTTAATCGAGTAATTGGATAAACCATATTTTTCCTTGGTTAAAGAGCAATTATGAATACAGAGAAAATAAGACATTTCACTTAATAATGAATGACTAGCTTGCTCAACCAAACAACCACCATTTTCTCCTCCTCCCTCCTTTGTGTGGTTGATGTAAGAGCATTGTGCCACATTGAAAGTGGCCTGTGAAAAATATCGTGCTTTGAGCTTTACCAATAAGTAAGCGACTCCTCGAGGAAGACAAAATTCCTCGATAATTTGTTCAAGGTACTCGAGTTATTCGAGGAATCATTTCACAGCTAAAGCAGAGTATCCAAGGAAACAAACTCTGGTCCGTGTAAAGCAAACAGCTCTGGTATCAAAACGCTTTAATCTCAAAAGTCAGTGAAGGCACCATTATCACAGACATACATACATACATACATACAGAGTGGTCATATATGCTGGTGTCTGTGTGTTTTCTTGTACTTGCAAAGTGAGGACATATTTGGTAAGTAAGGCTATTTTAGCTAGTTCTTTCAACTTCAAAAGACTGTTGGAGGCTTAAAACATGGTTTTAGGGTTGAGAATAGATTTGGGTGTAGGTTAGGGTGAGGGTCAGGGTTAGAGCTAAGGTGTAAGTTGTGGTGGTTATGGGCTGAGTAATACATTATGTCTAGGAAAGTCCTCACAAAGATAAAATACAAGTGTGTATGTGTGTATCTGTATGTGTGTGTGTGTCTGTGCACGCACATTACATAAAGGAAATCATTTAACTGTTGACAATCGCCTTACTTCCAACCCTCCAGCACCTTCGTCCCTGATTGGATATCTCGTTAGTCACTTACTTCATTATTGACCATTTTGTAGAGTCCATACTCGCCTGACAAGAAATAAATAATTTCCCTCCCTTTTGTTGGTCTTGAGTGCCGCCCTTCACAGCACACACTCTAAAGTGGGAGTCTTCGATTCCACGGTCACAGTTAAGCCGGCTGCTCGTTTACAGACGTGACCGCTTTATGCCAGCCCCAAAAGGGTTCCAGCCTGACAGTCGGAGCGCACATCTGACAGCGTCTGGTGGCCGTCCTGCTGAGAGGTTGCAGCTTCCCTGCTGTTCTTAGGAGTAGCTGCTGCATCCGTCAGCGGCGCCCTTCGTCTCAAATTTGCTTGATACTTTGCAATCACGGATCCTGTACACACACCATTCAACAACATGGAAAATCCCTTTTTGCCAACTGTCTGTCTTCCACCCGCCCAGCTGTTTGAACAGCTTACTAGGGTGTTGGGCTGTTGGATCAGTAGGGATGGAGATTAAAGGGGTGGCTGTGGCTCAGGAGATACAACGCTCAGCCATTGATCAGGGGATCAGTGGATCTCCTGTCGTCAGCATCTCAAAGCGAGATAACGACGCTCAAATCGCTCCTGAAGGCATCAGTGAACATGTGGGTGTGTGAAGAGTTAGTGGGTGGCATAGGTAACCTATGTTACCAGTGTGTGAACATTGGAAAGGTGACAAAGGTTAGAGTGTGGCAGATAGACGTGAATAACATTCGCTGAATAGAAACAAAGCGAACAAAGATGAGGTTATACAGGGAGGCGAGGGTATACACTACACCATTATAAATACACGTATCCTTATAGAATCGTGTCCATGAAAAGGGTGCCTAAAAGAAGAATTTCTGCACCGCTGTGGCAGTTTGGTAGTTGGGTCTAATTTCATTCACATCTTTCAGCTTCACAGGGAGTAACATTCAGCTCCTGAATAATAACAGCTGAAGGAGCTGGAGACTTAAAAGAAACGACCCAGGGGGAAAACGACTCTATACGGCTCTCAGACTATAATACACAGGCTCAGGAAATTTGAAAAGGTGTTATTTACACTCTTTTCAAGTGGATGTCGTCACTGTACTCCACATACTCTAAACTCTGATTAGCTGGTGAAGACAACTGGAAAAACCTGTGGGGAGTTTTTGTTATCTATATCTATGTATGTATATTGTTTTTGTATTGTGAAAATACAGTTGTCTTTGTGTTTGACCATAAGGGCGTCCTTTTTTGTCATAAGAATAAGCATGAACCCTTTGAACTCTGTCTGCTACGCTTCTGTTTCGGGATAAAGCGGCCGCAACAATCACAAAACAAACATAATCTGCGTGAATAGGTTTTTAGAGGAATTGTTCCATTGTGCCACCCGCAATCACAACATGTGGGGGAGAAATTATGATTTAGGCCCTTGTCAGCAGCTAGTTGGGTGATGCAAAGAGACGGCTTGCGTCATTTTGCATCAACAAAACCCTTGTTGCCTCGATCATAACAATTCCGCATTCATTATTTTAGCCTTGTCTACTCGACAAACTCATTTGAGGCCTTGATGTTGCTCTAAGGAACCATTTTGGGGTTGAATAAGGACAAATGAACAGGTTTCTGTCTGTCTTGCTCCGAAGAAGACATGTCTATAAATATGTAAGATGCAAGAGAGCGGTCCAATAGAGGAAGTGACGGCTGTAATGTGAACCTTAGATTCTTGGGTTTCTAGGACACACCAGAATACATTACAGTTCTCCCAGTCTTTTTGGGACGAACCATTCAGAAAAGTGGATTACTCAGGCAGCTCTCTGCTGCTCAACCCTCTTCTAATTTCCTCCCTTCCCACCTCTTTCTTTTCCTATTTTATTTTTTTGAACAGCAGTCCCATCCCCCTCTGCTGTCTTACCGATCCTGGCGATTTACAATTCTCTTGCTGGAATGTTTCACATCCCTTACCCCCCCGCTTCCCTTTTCCTCTTTAATCTCACTTTCTCCCCCTTTTTCCTTGTCTCCCTCTCTCCTCTCATACTCACTTTACCTCTCTTCTCCTGTTTCTTCGATTTGTTCCATCCTCGCTCTCCAGGGTCTTGCTCTTATCCTATATTCTTCAGCCTTCTGCTGCTTTCCTCTTCACACCCTTCTGTATCTCCTACATCACACTCCTCTGCTCTTTGGCTCCCCCACTCCTTCCCTCGCACGTTGTTTCTCTCCCTGTTTCTGTTTTGGGACACCAACCTCACACATGGCTTATGGATTTTTGAGCGGATCACACGAACATACAGCCCGCATGGCCCATAAATCTGCATCAAGGAGGATTTTGGATGCACATGTGCATTATAAAAACGCGTGGGCAGTGTGCACGCTCTCAGGCCGTGCAGCCGATTGTGAAACAATGCCAGATTAATGACGGGAGAAGGAGAAAAGGGATGGGTGGGGGGGGGTCTGCCTGTAGATGGCAGAAGAGAGCTTCAAGGAGCTGTGAGAGAGCGGATTTCACACACACATACACACACATACACGCATTCTCATTAACCCTCGCGTACCCACGCTTATGTACCTGTGAGAATTTTTCCATCTTGCAGAAATTGCCCACGCTGATTCCAGAGAAAACGCACATGCTTTGCCTTGATGACCTTCCAAGACACAGGCAGACACAAAGGCTTTGGATGAGACCGAGGCAGCATTGACTGAGAATAAATAATCAGGAAATCAGAGCTGCAATCTTTAATTTAATACTTTGATTATAAATGGGAATGAACCAGAGCATAACATCTTTGGCTAATGATATTTGCATCCTATTTCCTTTGGGACTGTTAAGTGACAAGTTTCTTTCTGAAATCCCCCCTTAGTTTCCTTTCATCCTCATTTTTATTAATACTAAGTATGTTTGGTGTGATTAACCAATTCCACCAAGGCTCCTGAAAGCATCAAAACACCATCTTGTGTTCTTGAGTTATTGAACCCAAGTTTATATCATTAAACTACCTGGAAGCCTCTTAAAGCACACGGTGGTGCGCACTGCTGTTATTGATTTGAAAGCAGTGCTAAAATTTTCACAATGTGAAAATCTATATTCAATTTGGAATGCGACAAAGGGTGTATTTGACCACACGATGGGGAAACGACATGATGCTGTTATGTTACAAATGATCTCCAAAGTTAAACGAGTAAGTCGGCGCTGACAGGAGACAGGATATTTCATAGCCAATCATTGCTGAATGCAAACAAACAAGAATAAAAGGCTTTAAAGTGGCTCATCCTGTGGTGATTCCCTCATCTGCAGTTGGACTGGCCTGGCTTTGGTCGCGGCCATGCACAGGCTCTTTGAAGGCAGGGACAAAAAGAAAAAAAAGAATGTTATAACCCTAACCCTTTTTTTTTTACCCAAGAGGGGAATTTGTTATGTTTTGCCAACCAAGAAGACACTTTAGCAAGTTGGCTCCTAAGAGGGCACTTTAGCGCATGTATTTCAACAATTGGACAACCTCCCCCCACCATACACCACTGCTCATGACTCTTCTATACACAATGACAAGGTCAACACTATATAGCATAAGCCTCTTATAATGTGATTGTAAATACAAGGCAGAACTCATTAGGCAGACATTTGCATACATATTTGGCACTGTAAAACATAAAAACAGAAACTGTTAACAAGGTGATTTTCATTGATGGAAACAATAAATGGTGTAATTAGTGTTATGAATATTTCATTTGGGGATTTGTTTGTTATTGCTGTATATTTATTGTGAGCACAAACTGGCATTGGCAAAAAAAAAATAAGAAAGTATAATAATTTAACATCAAGAAGAGCTGAGTATCTCTTATAGTATGTTTGACCATGTGTTTTCAAGCATTTCAAAGGGCTTTTCACATCTGGAAATACACAAAAATCTCTGAATTTACGATTTTCTTTTTGGCGGGGGTATTGAAGGCAAAAAGTGATGAGAGGGGTTATGATTGATACATTGGCGTTATGGACTTTTCCATTATCAGCACCTTACTCTCACTTTTAAAAGTGCCTCAATGCATAATGCAAGCCTAACCAAGAGGATGAGCACTATTTTCCAATGGAAAATTATTCATATAAAACCTTTTCTGCATTTTCTGGACAATTATGTTTTAGCGACATTCATCTGTTTCCAGTTTAAAACATCTCCTTATCGCACATTGTCTGAATTGCCTATGCAATCTTATTTCGGAAAACTAACATACCTATCGTGAAAAGCGTCGTCCCTGATTCAAATTCCTTTTTCTGAACTGTATTCAGTTCTGAAGCTGAGAAACGAGGCTTTAAATTCTTTTGGGGTTCTACAACATAGTTTCTACATTTGAATCTTTCTTTTTTTGCACTTCCACAACCACAAACGCAGTAGTTTGAACAGAGATTCAATTTTCACGGCGCCAATGGCACCCCGAAACACGTGAATGGAAGCGGGAGTCTACAGAAGCACTTGAAGGCATCATCTCCTGTAGCAGCGAGGCGACGCACGGAGGAGACGCGCACTCACACCGCTCCATTAGAAGTCAGCAGAGGGGATGATGCATGTCTCCTCTGCTTCCTGACAAGATTAATTGTCATATTTTTTTCTTGCTGGACTTCATTGAGGACCAGAAGGAGGACCGCGGCACCATTTCGGGCTTCGGTAAGGGATTTTTTTTTAAAAAAGAGGCGCTTGTGCGGAAAGAAGTCATGGTGATTAGAGTGATTTATGTCTCGTTTTTTAAGAAGAGGGCGAGGATGTCCGTTTAACTGTGATACCTAAAGAGGAGGGCAAAGAAAAGGTGCGTAAAAAAAAGGAGAGGAAGGTCTGACGAGCGCACTAGTCGGAGTGGAAGAGGAGGGTTTACCGGCCAGGACAGACATCCCCCGTCCGCGTCTGGCAGACCGCAGCGGGATTTTTCTTAAGAGACGCATATACTGTACTGAGCGAAGAAGAGGAGGAGGAGAAGGGGACGTTTCAGGATGGAGAAGGGATGCAGCCCCGAGGAAGTGTGGATTTGAGGCTCCCTCTCCATCTCGCTCTCTCACTCTTGTTCCGTGACGGGGGGACGGGATGGAATGAAGAGATCCTGACAACAGGCGCCGGAGAGTGGATTTAAACCCTCAGAGACAACCTGTGCGCTCGCCCCGCCGCCCGCACTCCGCTCTCCTTTTCTCTCTTTCGGCGTGGATGTGGACTTTTTTGGATATGACGGATTTTTTTTAGTCAAGACGCACACACACACACGCACACACACACACAAAAAACTCACGCGTCCTCTCCCTACCCATCTCTCTCTCTCCCCCTGCCTCTCCCTCTCTCTCACCCCCTCTCTCTCTCTCACTCCTTCCGTTTTGTGGATGTGAAGCAGCATGCGGCCCGGTGAGAGCTCAGAGGGCTTGCGCTCTGCTCGCGGAAGATGCATTGATGATCACAAGAACCGCCAGAATAACACTTGTAGCGGCACGGGACGCCGTTTCGCGTCGCCAGAAGGGACGCTGAAGACGGGGACGGCGGAGAGGAGGATGACGGACAGAGGGATGACGGCGATGCGCTGTTTTCTGTGGAGTCTGGTTCTCTGCGCGGTCTGCCCGCGCACGCAAGGTAAGGGGATGCGGCACGCGCGCGCGCACACGCTCACGCACGCATGCACAGGGGAGGGGGTGTATGGTGTGTGTGTGTGTGTGTGTGTGTGGGGGGGGTGCTCTCTCGTGGTAACAGCTGTGGTTCGGGTGAGACTGCCTCCCGAGTTTTTGCCTCTGCAGTCTTATGAATGATGCGTCTCCATCCTGCGCGCGTCTGTGGGTGCGTGCGCGGGCGCGCCCGCGTCCGGGTCTGTTTGGGGGGAGTGAGGAGAGTGGGTGAGGATGTCTGTGAGGTGTCTGCGGGCGTGCGTGCGTGTGTGTACGTGTGTGTGTGAGGAGAGAGATGCGCGTGGGCGCGCGCCCGGATGTTGGGAATGTTGCGGAGAAATAGAAGCGGGCAAAAGGACTGGAGGAAGAACAGGAATGGAACCGGCAACAGCCTCTTTCTCTTTTTCTCACCCCCTTGCTTCTTTGCTCTCTCTCTCTCTCTCTCCCCCCCCCCCCTCTCTCTCCCCCTCCCTTCAATACAGCCATTGAGCCTGTAGCCAATAAATATTCTTGCAGTAGCACTTGGGCTGTGGCAGCGAACGTGAGCTGCTTATACCAAAGTGTGTGCGGGAAGTGCTCATTTCAGTTTGTGCTCAGGCCAAACATTACACAGCGCCCCCCCCACCCCCAACCACCACCACATCCACGCATTTGTAGTTTATATTTACTCAACAGATGCTTGATAATACTCCCCCACCACACACACACACACATCCCCAACACACAGACATGCACTCATTCCTCTGGCAGTTTCCACTCAATGTCTCCCGTCTCCCCCGCCTATTTGGCTCTCTTTGGGCGGGATGAGCCGTTAAAAACATTCCCACGATGGCACCCTGGATTTGCATCTCCCTCGACCTCCTCGTGCAAACCCACCCACCGCTGCATCAGGTGAGGCGTCTGTGGCGCGGGCGCACTATCCATCACTGCATATTGAGAGTAGGTGTGTGTTGGTGGGTGGTGGTGTGTGTGTGTGTGTATGGTGGGTGGGTGGGTGTGTGTGTGTGTGTGTGGGGGGGGTTGTCATGCAGAGGATGCACAGGAAAGAGAAGAATGGAGCAAAGTTGGAGATGGATTGGCTGGGGTGGATGTCATTTGGGTGGAGATGAAGACGAATAATGGAGGCGAGTGACAGAAGAAAAGAAGAGGTGCAGCCCCGAAGACGAGGGGCCGACAGGACCCGAGCAGTCCTGCTTCGACTCGCGGGCGGTGCTGGTTGAAAAAAAAAAAAATCGTCGAGCAGAAAAGTGCAGACACGCGGTTTGACAACAGTGCAAGGAAAAAATGGGGGGGGTTAAAAGAAAAGCCCCGCGCTGTGGATGGTTGAAAACCATTTGTCATTGTCACCGTGCGGTCTGTGCGATCCACTGCTGCGGGCTGACGGAGCAGAGAGGAGGGGGGGGTTACAGTCTTACATTCAAAGGGAAGAGGGGGTTCCGGGCAACCGGGTAGGAAGAACCTGGAGAAGAGGAAGGGAGCGATGGCTATACGTGTGGGGGGGGGGTTGTCTGGCAGAGATCAGTGGGATTCCCTCGGGCGACAGACATCGATGTTTTTAAAACTCCTTCGGGTCACACCTTCAAAGGCCCCCGTTGGGAGCGACGCCAGCTGATCCCTGGATTTGGCTAAATGGAGATTCCCATTATGGATAATCAAGTGCGTTTGAAACCCCTGGATTCACACACATCTTCTGACTCCACTTGCTCCTCTTCGCCCCTCCCCTGTTGCTCCTATAAAAGGGATTGTCCGCGTAAAAAAAAAAAATGTAAATCCACTCATTATCCAAACATGGAGGGGGAGGTAAAGACCGTGGGTGCTCCGGGGGTAAACAAAGCTGCAAACAAATCAAATATAAGCAAAGAGTGGAGGCGGGGTCACGACGACGGGGTCACCCCTGTCGGAGGAGACGGCGGCGGGTTGATTGGATGTCAGCCAGAAGGAAAGCGGTCGAAAGGCGGCGGAAGCGATGCAGGTGCAGGTTTACAGTCGGCGGATAATCGGCAGCAGGAGAGCGGAGCCTCGGCTCACATGAGAGGAGCTGTGGGGACTCAGACGTCCATCAGGGACAAATGGACGCACATGCGGTGAACTCATGATTGGACTCCTCTTCTTCCTCCACGTCCTGCACATTCCAAGCTCCTCTCTTCTCCCCGCCTCCTCTCCCCTCCTTTTCTCCTCTCCTCTTCTCCCTTCTTCTCTCTCCTCCTCACTCTTTCTCTATCTGCTCCCTTCCTCTCTTCTCCTTCTCTCTCCTCTCCCTTTCTGCTCCCTCTCTCCTCTCCTCCTCTCCTCTCCTATCCACCCTCCTCTCCTCTATTCTTCTCCTCTCCTCCTCTCCTCCCCTCTCCTCCTCTCCTATTCCCTCCCACCCTCTTCCCCTCCTCTCCTCCTTACCTCTCCTCCTCTCTTCTCCTAACCTCACCTCTCCTCCCCTCTCCTCCTCTCCTCCTCTCTTCTTCTGTCTGCTCTTCTCCTCTCTGCTCCTCTCCTCTCTGCTCCTCTCCTCTCTTCTCCTAACCTCACCTCTCCTCTCCTCCTATCTTATTCTCTCTGCTCCTCTCTTCTCCTCACCTCACCTCTCCTCTCCTCTCCTCCGCTCTCCTCCTCTCTTCCTCTCTCTGCTTCTCTCCTCTCTCCTCTCTGCTCCTCTCCTCTCTTCTCCTAACCTCACCTCTCCTCTCCTCCTCTCCTCCTCTCTTCTTCTCTCTGCTCCTCTCCTCTCTGCTCCTCTCCTCTCTTCTCCTCACCTCACCTCTCCTCTCCTCTCCTCCCCTCTCCTCCTCTCCTCCTCTCTTCTTCTCTCTGCTCCTCTCCTCTCTGCTGCTCTCCTCTCTTCTCCTGACCTCACCTCTCCTCCCCTCTCCTCCTCTCCTCTCCTCTCTGCTCCTCTCTTCTCTTCTCCTCACCTCTCCTCTCCTCCCCTCCCCTCCTCTCTTCTCCTCTCTGCTCATCTCCTCTCCTTTCCACTCACTTCCTCCCCTCCCCACTCCTCCTCTCTTCTTCCCTCCCACCCTCCTCTCCCCACCTCTCCTCCCCTCCTCTCCTCACCTCTCCTCCCCTCCTCTCCTCACCTCCCCTCCCCTCCTCCCCTCACCTCCCCTCTCCACTCCACTTCTGCTGAGCCCTCATCCGTCCTCTCAGCTCCCTCCCTCCCTCATTTCGTCTGTCAGATTTGTCCTGTGGCTCAAGAGGCTTAATTTGCTCGCCAAACATACAAAATCGCACACATGCAAAGGCGGACTCTCTCACACACACACACACACACACACCCACACACACACACACACACACACACACACACACACTCTCTTCACCACCTCCCGTGCCGCCCGTCTATTGTGGGCTGAGTTCAGATTCAAAACCGGAGCTGCATCGGCACGTTTGTGGCAGATCCGCGCCTGAGCTCATTTTAATACCCCCCCCCCCCCACACACACACACACACACACACGCCTCGGATCAACCCAGTCGCAGTTTTACCAACGGTGTGGCTTTCAATGGGGTCTCATCACAAGTCTTGCAGCGATCAATCATCTACTACTAATAACCAATTAGTCAGCCAGGTAATCTTTTTCTGGTCATCGGTTGGGGAGGGCAGGTCTAAGGCTTCAACACGGGCCCCTGTAATTAACCCATAAGGCTATAAATAGCTCATTTAATTTATATTGACGAGGCATGGAAATGTAGTGCTTTGTTCTTGCAACATGGCTTAAATAGAAATGTATCTGTCATCCCTGCGGTAGCGCTGAGTAATTGAAAGCTGGTCATCAGTGTTAAATTAGACAGGCTGTCAGGCGCGGTGAAATGGTTCTCTAGCCCGGTTTAATAACCCATCACTGGACATCAGAGATTGATTGGCGCAGTCTACTTCTCAGATGCTGATTATAAAGCATTGATCGATGTTGTCCATTAATATGCCACAGTCGATCATTTACCTGTATTAGTTACCCTTTGGGTTGTCTGGCATTCATTCCTCACTGTCGGACACGCGGGCACGTCACGCGCGTTTTGCTGTTAAATTATTACAATCTATGTACGTCCCCCTGCATTGGGTTTTTGTCCACGTGGGAGGAGGATATTTGCATAAATAGCGATAGGATGCACTAGATCGCTACAGCAGCCCAGAAGGGACAATCCAGGCTTGAAGAACCCAGCAACTTCTGTACCATCCATACTGGAAGCCACCAGCTAATCAGATATACATATATATTTCTTTCCACTCGACAGCCCTTTCTAGTTTATTCAGCCTCTTATCGTCTTCCTTTAAACCTCCAAGACGCCACTCTGTATTCATGTGTGTGGGTTTCATCCCCCACTAAGATAATGTTGAATATTTAATAAAAAAGTGATAACCTTTACCAGGCACCTTTAAACATAAACACTCATGAATGTTCGTCAGAGTTACAGAACAAAAGATTTGAGGGTTCAATCCTCAGAGATATAGTCAGAGAATAGAGGTGAAGCGCCGTCTCCCTCCGTTGTCGTACTTCTCTTCTGTATTTTTCATAATTTCTGGTTTCTGCTCGCGACATCTGGCTGCTCCGTACTCGCTGTTTCTCTTTCCTTCTCATTAATCGTTCTCTTCCATTCCGTTGTTGTCGGCCGTAAACATTTAGCTCATGGTGAATTTGTAATCACTTCTCGCCCATCACGCATCTGCCACCTCCCCTCATCCCCCCCCCCCCCCGCCCAGCACCCTTAGCCTCCACTGGGCTCCGTTCGTCGTGGTGCCGACTGTGGCTCTTGGGTTCCGCCTCGCCTGCTTCCTTTCCTCAACAGATGAGCAACGCAAGAGTGTTTGCGGCGTGTTTCAAACTCACCGGAGGGGCGGGTTTTTGCGTGTGATTTCAGACATGTATTTATCAAGGCAGCTGCTGAAATGAAAGGAGTGATAATTGGCTGCTACGGATTGAAATACAAACACCTCTTCAGTCATGTGCTCCAGCTGTTCCAAGGCTCTCTGGATCAATAAAGCTTTTATGCAATTGATGTTTTCCTCTAAGGTCTACTGTAAATTGTGCATTTACAGACTGGTGTCATGAGTGTAATAAATATGATTATAATCAATCACACTAACATTTAGAGGCTTCTGGTAGCTGTCTGGGAAATGGTACAGATGTCTCGAAAACGGGACTCTGAATGCACGGTGACACTTCACTGACGTATTGAATTTAATAAAATGTACGGACTCATTACCGTGTTATTAGAGGCTCACAAAGTTATGAAAACCAACTATTCAGAAGGTGACATTTGCATGCTTTCATTCAGACACACATCAACACACACACACACACACACGTGTACTTTTGTCTTTGTAGGGACTTTCATAGGCAACGCATTACCCAGCTCTTTACCCTACCCCCCCCACACACACACACACACTAACTCTTTGACCCTAACCTAAACCCAATTCTGATATTTAATCCAAGTCTTGACCATCAAACAGCCCTTTGAAGATGTGAGGACCAGCCAAAACGTCCTCACTTTGATACTAGAATGCGGACTTTGGTACTCAGTATGTAACACACATACACACACACGCACACATAGACACACACACAATCTGTCCTCCACAGGCTCTTCATTATTTCAAAGATGATTAGAAGTAGACATGACGTGAACATGTTAAGTAGGAAAAACAGACACACACAAACACACACTCTCTCTCACACACACACACACAAATATGCTATGCCAAGATAGCATGTGTTACCCTGAGGGTTTGACCGCAAACATTAAAACACACACATGCACATGGATGTGAGAGCAATTTACTCGCTCTCGCGGTCTCCGAGGAAGGCAGATGAGAAATTAACAGAGACAGACAGCCTCGTATCCAGCTGGTCCTCCCTGTTGGGTGTGTGTGTGTGTGTGTGTCTGTGTGTGTCAGGTGTTCAACTCTCTGCAAAGGAAAGGGGCGGATGTGTCACCGCGGTGGGAAGCACGGGAGATGTTGAGCAGTGTTTACTGGAATCCTCCCACATTGATGGATGGACACATAAACAGCGGTATCGGTCAAAGGTTCCATCTGCGGTGACAGCCAGAGTCAGGCCCTGTCAGACTGTCCTTGAGGAGGATACTGATGCCCTTAATGACTCTGTGCAATGTGCATGTGTGTGTGCATGTGTGTGTGTGTGCGTATGGGGGGCAGGGGGGCATTCGCACACAATCCCCAAAACACAAGAAGACAAGAAACACAAAGAGAAATGAATCCACGACTGTAACAAGGTTGCTTTGTTATTGGGGAAGGGGTTTGTGTTGCCTATAAAGGCTCCATAGCCCAAATCAGCTTGGTGCCATGGCAACCAAAAGATTAGGTTTAAATTAAGGGCGGTAATCTGCGGTGATGTCACAGGTCGGTTGGGTTTAGAGGGCGGCAATCCGACAATGAAAGGATCATCAACGATCCTTATTCACTCACGCTGGCTTTTGATTAATTTATTTATTGAATCATAGATTTTTTTTGCAGTGGACTTTTTTGGGTGGAAATGTGGACTATGTTTGCCCTCTAATTTAAAACCCTAATTTTCGAGTTTTGCCGTTTCCAGGTGGTGCGTACATAATATTATCACATGGCTGTCTAAATATTTATATCTACATCCAGAAATGTTCCAGCAATGACCCGATTTTCTTGTGTATTGTGCACATAATTTAACATCAAGTTGATTTGAATTTCAGATTCCTTTGTGCAAAACTTGGCCTGTGACGGCTCAACAAGTTTACAGGAAAATCAACTTCTCCCCTTGTAACATACACAACAGCCCGGAAAAAAAACAACATTATATAAAATCTTCGGGGACTAATTACAAAACAGCTAGAGTTGCTGTTTTCTTCTTTGCCAGTTTTTTTTTTTTTTTTTTTGCAGTAATTATTGTTATGTTTGTGGAAAAGTCTAATTTGAATATTTGTTTAGTGGTTAAAAGTCAGTTCTCTGAAGACTCAGTCAGTCGCACAGCACGGAGGCACACATGCATGAAGGTAATGTGATGAGTCATTTCGGAAGACAAATGAACCAAGTGGGAGCAAAACTACAGCCTTTGCTGTCAGGTGGATATTTTGACTCCAGCTTTTTCAGCAAAGCTTGTCAATTATTGACTGTAGCGACGGGATTAATATTCATGTTTTTCCGAAGCTGCACTACAGGGTTCCGATTGTCTTAATTAAAGATGTAGCAGACATTTAATAATCTCCACAAACAACAACATTTGGTCCAATTTCCACCATCCTAACAACAGCAGAGGCCTGGTAGAAGTGGGTATCGGGAGGGGAACAGACAAGCAACAGGAACGGGGCTGTTTTCAAGTGTCTGTGTTTAAAACTGGTGTGTGATGACAGGTATACCCTGGTGCCCCAAACCCACAGAAACATCGCTGTCAGCCGAATATCTGTACACGCACACGTACACAGACACAAACACACATACACACACTGTAGCACAACAAGGCTTCGTCTATAACCGATCTGAATTTTATATTTATCTGTCCTTTTTTTGTTTCATAATGAGATTTGACTAGACACCATTCATTAATTCAGTCCTTTCACAAACACGTTATTATGCTTCATTTACTTATTCAGTTGAATTTGCATGCGAAACTCACCCTTTCGCTCTTTATTATTGCAAAAGGGGCCTCGCTGGTCAGCGCGGCCCTCGTTTCCTCCTGACTGGTGATGTATTTCCTGTCTCCGTCTTGCGCTGCAGGAGCCCCTTTTGTGCTTGTTTCTAATTCTATCCGAGCGTGTGTGTGTGTGTGTTGGCGCGCGCCGCTGCTCGCTGCCCGTGTGCGTGTCCGCTCCATTCTCTGAGACTCGTTTGCCCAGCAGGCCTTGTCAGGCTGTTTCTGGGTGCACTCAGTTCACAGCTGGAGGCTACAGCTATCACCTGCTTAGCTACCACCGTGCTGATGCACTCTACTTCAGCCTCTTTAGTTTTACCATTTCTATCTTAATTTATAATTTGAGTTACATTTTAGTCTGGTAATCTTATCAGTTGTTTATGGTAATATATTCATATATATATATATATATATATATATATATATATATATATATATATATATATACACACACACACACATACATATGTGTGTGTCATCTGTGTCTGTGTCTGTGTCTGTGTGTGGGTACACAGTCACAGCCAATGGAATGTATTACAAAATAAAAGAGAAGAAATGCAAAGCAGCAGTAGATAGCCTGTGTACAGGTTCAAACTATTTATGCTTGTAATCAACATCCTTTAATGCTTATTACATGTTGGCCTTTCCCACCTTCAGGCCACATGACTGCATATTATGGTCTTATACTTTAATCGGTATTGGTGTCAGCCAGCAGGAGCAGGTGATTATCCTGCTCACCTGCTCACAACACTCCCGAAGCTTCCCCATCTTGGTAGGGCATCTAACCATTAAGCCGTGTTGATGGTGGTACCAGGATCTGGTACGAGGCCCCATCCCGTGGTTACAGCGCTACAGCACGCGGTGCTGCGTTCCCCCCACAGTCCACATTATGATGCATAAAAAGAGAAAGGCCCATTTACGCTTATTATACCCACTTTCGGTGGATTTAATTTAGCGTGAATGAGCCTTGCTTGACAGAATTGTCACTAAACCGCCACGCATAGTGATTATGACTTTATGTAAATCAGAAATGCAACCAAAGGATGAGTTTTTGAAGTGTTTCCTCTTTCGACATACAGCTTATCAGTGAGGCAATAGCCAAGTTGATATTTGTACGAGTAATAGGGCATCCACATATGTGTTTTTTATAATAGCAGACAACAGGAAACACCTCAACGCCCATCCTAATAGTAAATATAGCTGCACGCACATGCATAGTCTTTTAGGAACTGGTGCTTGCACGCTCGTGTCCCACGTGGACAGATATTCCATTTGGATGCGCTGATGTCGCCGCAGCGAGGTCGCGCGGCCTTTGTCCGGCTCACAGATGAAAGCTCAGCAGGGTGTTGCGGTAGATAACAGAAAACGTTTTGATCTTTGACACGGGCCGTCTGCTGCTCACCCTGACCTCTCCTGCTCACTCTCAGACTACCCCCACCTCTCTCACTCAGGGTCAGACACAAAGCAGATGTTTACCCACACAGCTGCAACCGAACCTGACACCCCATGCATACTCCCATTCTGTCACCCCTGATTACATGTGTGAGCCTCTCGGGGAGGGGTTTTGTCACCTGCTTTATTGCTTCGCGGAACTGGAAAATCTGCAGAAACCGATTACATAAAGCCGCGCGTTCGGTTTAAAACCTCATTAAAAGGCTAATTTAAGTTACTTGCAGGTTAAACAGCAGCTTTTGTGGTCGGCAAAGATGCTCTCGACTCGTCGGGTGAGGTTTGGTCCCTGCCGCTCCGCATTTGATTCATGAAAACGACGCTGGCTGTTTGATGATGTGGAAATTTTCAATGAAATTGCTGTTATCTGGAAGTCTTTGTAATGCTCCAGCGGAGAGTCATATCAACGTTTGAAACTGATGCCATTTGATCAGCCGCTGTTGAGTCGGTACACAAGCATGAGGAAATGAAGCTGGGATCCATAGAATCAGCTTTGTGGCGCTGACAAAGCGCACTTGATGTGCATTAGGGTTGACAGGGAATTGTGACTTATAAGTGTAGTGAAGACAGCGGAGGGTGATTTGGGGACAGGGCTTGTGCACACACTTTATGAGAACATCACCTTCTTAAATAATTTAATAAAAACAAAAAGCACGCACCCTTGTAAATATGAGGATAATTAAATATGAATAAGGAAAAAACACAACATAATCAGTGACTCTGGGCCAAAAAGCGAGGCAAAAACAACAGTTGTACATAATTCTGGAGCCATGGTTGTTTTTAGCAGCTCCAGAAGGTTCAACCAAGGCACCATCTGCATTTCGGAGGCTGCGGATCCGTTAAATGGGGCATTACAGGGCAGCTCCTGTCCAGGTTGTGCACTGATGCTGACTAAAGTAGGGGGGAAGAAAAAATAGATGTTGTTAAACCGTCCTACCCAACTCCAGGATTTTAATTAGCTCGGTTTTGAAATGTATTTCCTCCATCGAGGCATCTGTGTTTCAGTCATTTGTCAAGTTTATACATTCATCTCTGGGGCTTTTCCCTTTTTTCTACCCCTGACAAAGAGCAAACTACAAGAAACTCAACATAGGTAATATTTCAGACAACAAGTAATGATGTTCGACCTTATTCTCACCTGGCTGTCTCTTTTAGATGCTGCAGTGCAGATTTAAATAATTCAGAATATTAAAGATCAAAACCAGAATATTTTCTAACTACTCTCGAATACTAAGCAAACCCTTCATTTTCTGCACAACTTGTAATACTGACAGCTGAATTTTGGGACGTAGGAACAGGAAATTATTACTCAGGAAACGGAGATTATTACCCAGATCTATTAATCTAAGCTGATTAGGTTTGAGAGCGTGCACACACAGACACACAGACACACACACACACACACACACACACACACACACACACACACACAGTGTATGAACCAGTCAAGGAATTCCGATCTTTAATATAGCAGCATTATTTGGATTGAATCCAGGTGAATTTGCCAAATCTCATCTGCTAACCTAACTGCAGATGGCATAAGGAAGCCAACAGTCACTGCTACCTGCCTTCATCTCCACCAAACAGAGCTTATCGGTGTTGATCTGACCCTCTCTGTACTTCTAACATTGTGCTTCATGCAGCACTCTAAATTGATTAAACGGTGCTTCAAGGGAGGATGCTTGCCTTCATCATTTTTACGAACTGAGGTGCTGAGCGATACTTCCATCCATATACACGATATACAGCAGCTGCACGGCTCAGAGTCATTTCTGTACAATAATAAGTGAAGAACTATCTTATAGTTTGCCTTCTTCATCCTAAACTTTTCCTTCTGTTTTGTTCTCAACATTCTTGTGTGGTGGTACTTCTCTAGCCCTATTGGGGGCTGACGGAGATCCAGAATCTACCACCACCTTAGTTTGTTCCTAGCTAAACTAGTAGCAAAAAAAGTTGCATAACACCGTATATTGTATGCAGATGTCTAACCGAGATAAGTTTCAGCAAGTCATGTTACGTTCCTGTTTCACGCAGTTAAACACAGAAGTGAACGGTGCAGATTCGAGAGGCCCGTGGGCTTTAAACGTCATTTTTTTATGATCGAGTGATGTTTCTGCTGTCATTTATTCATCATTTATAAGCACGAGCAACATGCCATATTTGTTCTGCTTGGCTACTGTCATTCTGCCATCATTTTGGGGATTTAAAAATCTTGGGATTTAAAAATCAAATGATGCAAACCCAGTTAGGTGCTTTAAAGATTCATTTCCTCTGAGGCCCGGGGGTGTGAGGGGAGGATAATGCCTTCTCCCACTGGGAGAGCAGGTCAGCCACCAGTTATGAACAGAATCAAGGAGATCAGAATAAACTGCAGGAAAACATAGTTTTGTCCTTTCAGCTGTGTTTACCAACATGAAATGCAATAAAAATAAAACGGCAGTTGTCAGTAATGTGATGTTTTTCTTTTTATTGCGTAACGTGCCGGCTCTGTCTTTAGAGGCCTCGCAGCTTTGAATGTGTGTAAATGTGCATAAACGTGTGTGTTTTGATGTCTAGCTGCTGCCGAGGTGCAGTCACTCATCCTAACGCGGGATGAGCCGGCGTCTAGAGAGCGTCAAGGTTTGACTTCCCCCGCTTTAAATGCCGGGAAACCTCTGGGGAAATCTGACGCTTCGGTCTCGACGGTCGGTTTACGCGAAACGCGACACGCCGGCGTGATTTAACGAACGGAATTTCACCTGCGTCTGAAAGACCAGCCTCGGCGGGAACAGGGGTGGGGGGGGCGGGTACACAACTCTGGTGGCGAGGGGGCGCCCGAGTGCCCCGTTGATGCCCACCCTTAATCTTGGTTAACTGAAAGCTGAAACAAGGGACGCAAAATTAACTCCATTTAAGACCACCACCTGATAAATGAAGGAGAACCAGAGCAGGCATTGATATTTTACTTGCACGTTTGGATTCCGAGAGCAGAAGTCGCACTTTTGATTTGTATTCAAGAGAAAATTTGACGGCATTCCAAGGTCAGGCTCATGAAGCATGACCTTCAAGCGATGTTTTCTGTTTTCCAATGCCTGTAGCCGCTCTGAGTTTAATTGGGTCTAGAATGCATGAGAATTGATTACAGATGTCTCAGCGTGTGACCGCGGAGGTAAGAGTTACGACCAGCAGCACCTGGGGGAGGCAGGTAATGGCAGGTGTCACAGGTAATAAGTACCAATGTAACAGCGGTGAAAACAGTGGGAATCTGAAATTATAATGGCACCTCCTCTTTACAGCTCAGCAGGCGCCCCGGAACACGCCAAGATCACATTTAACACACACAGCAAGGCAGCCAGACACTCCGCACCAGCGGAAAGTACAGTAGCAGATGCTGCAGACGTGTAATGTTCATCTACGTACTCAGAGCCGCTGAGAGTGATTCAATTAGCGCCATAATTCAACTGTTGCCAATCTTATGATTACAGAGCCACTTGATCTCCAGGGCCTCACTAACCTAATGCCTTCCTAAACATATTTATTCGCTCTCCCTGCAATAATAGGGTAGGGTGTTCTTAGCTGGGAAAATTGTTTGTAAAATCCATATTTCCTCCTGGAATTGAAATATGGAAGTCATTGGCGTTTTGGGAAAGGGTTTTGGAAACAATGCTGTAGTTGTTCCCAGAAGCCCGATGATGACATGTTGTAACTACTGATACACACACTCCATTTCTCTGACAGCCCCATTCATGAAAGTTCTTGATTTGTCTTGTGAATGAGGCTGTGTGCTATTGTCTCTTAATTAACATCCTCATACTGGGCCCTGATTGGTTAAAATGAGCTTCACTGGTTTCACAGGTTAGTTAAAAATGAGTGAGGGAAAAGCTTTTGGTGCTGGTTGTCACTCTAATAGGACACATGTGTTCAAAAGATAGGAGTTGTGTGTGTGTGTGTGTGTGTGTGTGTGTGTGTTTGTGTGTGTTTTTGGTGTGCACGTGTCTGTGTCACTCCAGTGGTTAATCTCGGCTTTGTGGAAAAAAGGAAGCAAATCTCCCTGTAATTACAATCTGAACATCCCTGACATTTTACCAAGTCTCCCCAGGTGTGTGCATGTGTGCAGGGGTGTTCGCGTGTGTGTAACAGTGTGCGCTGAGGGCCTTTTGTCATATGATGCCGTAACAGCTGGGTGCTCCTCGCTAATTAATGAGAAACCTCATAATTACTGTTAACTGTCCTACTAGAGAAGACAGAAGTGTGTGTGTGTGTGTGTGTGTGTGTGTGTGTGTGTGCGTGTGTGTGCGTGTGTGTGCGCGTGCGCAAGTGTGAGTATATTACCAGAGATGGAAAATTAGAATCAGGAAATTAGTCTAAATATGTTGTATTTATGATATAAATATATCACCCTTCACAGAAAATTTGAATGCTTTTAACAATTAAAATCATGTTTCTAGAAACTTCAGGGTAGTTCCTGACATCCCACAGTGCAGAAAAATATGTGTGTGTGTGTGTGTGTGTGTGTGTGTGTGTCTGTATGAGTGCGCATTTCTTTGTGTGTGTGTGTGGCCGGAGATGGCCCATTTGATCAGGAAGTTAGTGTAAAATGTTGCATTTATGATATAAATATATTACATTTCACATTATTTTGATTAAAAATGAATGTCAAAATGTAAGTGCAGTCGCGTCAGAAGCGGGCGATGGCTCTCTCTGGGCCTGGAACCAAGTTCTTACAAGTAAAACTGTAGCTCCGCAGACTGTACTTCTGTCCACCATTCATCACCACAACCTTTAAGCGGTGACATCATTCAAAACAGGCAACGGGTGCATTGCGTACTCAACCAAGGGGTGAAGGTGAAAAGGCTCGTTCAACTGATAAAAGTTGATGTAGAAAAGGAACAGTCAGATGAAGACGATCAGCCTTTATTTATATTAGCTTGGGCAAAGCTTCAGTGCCTTTATTCCTAGCTATATACACCGACATATACCTCATATTTATGTACAGTAGAATGTATTTCATAAGCTCTACCTCCTCATTTTGAAGTGCCCTCTGGCAAGTGAGACATTTTCTACAATACTGAGCACCTGCAGCTGTTGGAGTTGTTTTAAAGACATAAATGTATTCCACGGTGATTGTTGTATGAAATGAGAATTCAGGAGATCGATACAGTGCTCCTCCTGTAATGATCCCCACTTATTTGATTGGAGACACTGCCCTTGCGTATCGTCTCACATGCCTTCAGCTGGGGGGAAAAGTGTTTATCATGGTCTGTAGACCAGAGTGTAGTGGTAAGTCGGTGCTACCAGGTAAAGCTAACCTTACTGCAAAAAGCTAAAGCAAAACAAGCAAAACAATTTAAAATGCATTGACTGTCACCATTCCGCCACCTCCCAAACTGTGCGGGTGCGTCTCTTAAAATTGGATTTTCACTGAGCGCGGAGAGCATTTACACGTTCGGCAATGAATGTCAAACTGTTCACATACATCATTTCAGGCAGTGAAGCTCATTCGACTGGAGCTAAGAAAAGAAAAACATCTTTGTCTCACTGGAAACTTTAAAGTTCACATTATCTCACTTCTGACCTTTATCCGAATTATTTCTTTCCATTATTAGGCAGAGACGGGACTCTGTGATAGTGCCCGGCTGCCCCCTGACATGGTAAAAGTCATGGATTGTGTCCACGTGGAGCGGAACGCCATTTGTCCCGCCTCTTGGGAGGCCTCTTATGCGCAGTAATCGTTGACTTTGTTGCATGATTACCCCAAAACCTGCACGGCTTCCATCCGATTCCAGCTTTGTGATGTACAAGCTAAAGTGGAAGGAAACAATGACGGCATCTCACTTTCGAAGCAACAACGAACCTCGCTCAAGGCTTAAAAGTTTTGTCCTTTCGCACTTAAAGATTTCATTTAGCAGGTGTCCAAAGCCCACGGTGACCTTGTCACGCTGGTCCCGGTTGCGCGTCTTCTCCCATCCGTCTTGTTAAATGTGACAGCCTGACAACAGTCAAAGGTGAAGACGCACTACATATTTGCTGCGGCTCTCCCGTTCCCAAAAATCTGAAGGATGAGGACGTCTCAGGAGAGTCGCGTTGCTAACTCATACTTCAAACCCCCGTTGAAGCTCCTCCTCATTACCAGATGTGAGTGTTTAGAAAGCACACAGGGACATCATTTGCCTATGTACATCCCACTCTGATCAAAAGTAAATTAAAACTCATCACCAGGATATTCAGTCGGTGTAAAAGCAGTCACTGTGAGGTTTTCAAACACACTCCATCTGCAGTTTCGTGAGACATTACGATTATTAAGCCCGAGAAAAGACAATTAAAACATTTATAATAACGAACCAGAGCCTTATCAATAACTGTTGAGGTGGGGCTGTTGTGTAGGAGTAAGCGCAGGGCCGAAACTCAAAGAAAACCTCCAATAAACCACAACCTGCAGTTGTTTCTGGGAGATTTTGTGGAAGCGCGGATGATGCTTCAACAAGAGGACGGGGATGGGAGAACGAGTTATTTCAGTCCAGACTAAATGTCACCGGTGCCACGCGGTCTTGATCAATTACATCATAACAATGTACATTGTGTGCGTGTGTACACATTCTTCACCGCCACACGGTGTGTCTTTGCTCGTCCCGCACAATGCCGTCGCTGATTCTCCCAGTTTGCCTCCGATTTGCTGCTTTTGAAGGTCATGCGGGTGTAAGATTACCTTCAAAGCAGACAAAATTACCGCTTTACAACATTGTTAAGCAAAATACAGATATAATGATCTACCGCACCACAATAGCGTCAAAGTCCACTCTTTCTCTCGAGTTAATGAGAGGATGATACACTTCATTCTTTGCAGTTACACAACAATCCAAACATAAAATACAGTTGTGGAAAAAGTTCAGATCAAATGAAGTGTGTTTGTGGTTTTTCTGCTCTAAATCAAAGGAGATGCTCATTATTTACTGACACTTGGCTGGCTTGAAAATATAACTAAACCTGATGTGAATGCTTAACTTGCTCAAAATGATGGCTTCTACCATGGGGCCACATGATTTAAAATGAACTCTTAATCGCTTTGATGTGCTATGCATTTAAACATTATTATTGGCTTTTACAACCAATAGCCTGCCGCTGTGGTAGCCTCTGGTGCGTACCACTTTGTGCGTCCGGCGGAATGAGCTTGACTTGGCTTGATCAACCTTTCAGTTCATAAATCTGTTATTATTTTGATGCTCCATAACAAGATAATGCAGCGGTTCTCTGAGCGCTCACGCTGCTTTGATGATTCCACTCGACCCCTGCTGCATTAGCATGTAATGAAGTCGATAGGAGACGTTTGTATTTGCAAACACTGAGCAGCGACGTCCATGTTCTTGTTCTCGGCGCCGCACCTGGATTCCTGTGCCAAAGGCGCTACTGCCTTCACCACGTTTAAGCAATTGGCTATTGATCTGTGTGCGCGTGCATGTGTGCATGTGTAATGGTCATATCACACTGCGTTGATTCTCACATCAGACAGCAGTCTTCTCAGATTACTTCATTGCTTCTCATTTTGTCCTCTGTGTGTGTATGTGTGTGTGTGTGTGTGTGTGTGTGTGTGTGTGTTCCAGTCTTACAGCTGCTTAATTGTTCCATATCAAACAAACACACATTCTTGGTCACGCGCACATTAAAAGCCGAAGAAACACCTTTCCACATCATTATGCATGTGGACGGCGTGGAGTCACAAGAGAATTGTGAAAATAAAATTGTGAAATAAAATAAGATAGCAAAGCAGACTGTCATTAGTGGACAGATGGAAGCTGCCAAAGTATAAAAACAAGAGAATAAAAAGCCCTTTGTTCAGTTTACTCTGCCATAGAGAAACCTACACTTTTTATTTCCACATTAGATCCAACATCTGTTAAGTTTTCCTCTCTTTCATTGCCTTCCTTCCTTGAAAAAAAAAACATGGAAATTACAGTTTACAGTTTTTTACAGTACACATTTCTGACACCCTTTGCTGTAGATTCTAAATGACCTCTTACGACTTTAGCCCATAGAGAATGTAAGTGTGAAACTGAGTTTTATGTTGAGGCTCTTATATATTTCTGCGTAACCCACAATTGCTGCCGTAGAGCAAATCATTTCAGCGTCATGTCCCCGCTTAACTCGGATTCAGGCGGCAGTCATTTTCATGCCAGTGGAGCTAAATTGATTAGCTGTATTATTTCACATCTCCACCCTGTTTCGGTTCACAATGGTGCCGTTGTCCTCCCATCTGCAGTCTCCTCTTGTATTTGCACCCAGAAGTGTGCTCCTATTGCACACGGGACAATTAAAGCAAATTATCCAGCAATAGACTTTAAATAGTGGCTAATGTCTTCTTCTCCTTTAAATTAAAATAACAGAAATGCTTTGAGAATATTATAATAATAATAATCCTTACAGAATATTTCCGAGCAATAATAATACATCTAATCATCTTTATTCATGCGCTATTGTACCTTTAAAAGCCAGGATTGCAAACAAACTGAATTTCTGACAAACCGTTAAAGCAGCAGGATAACAAAATTAACCAAAGTTTAAAGTAGATACACTTTGTAAGAACTATAATACATCATGTAAAAGTCTGTCTATGAAAGTGAGGCTTAAAAAGAGACTTCAAAGAACTCACTGACTAAATCAGCCTAATCACATCGTGGGGGTTGTTTCAAACTAAAGTAGCCCTGACTGCCTGGTCATGGTTAGGTGTGTTTCCACTGAGGGAGTTCCTGATAAATGTGGAGGCAAATTTACAGGAACCGTTCCTCTCACTTGTTCCTCTCGATGGTCTCGATGTTTCCACTGCAGGGTAGGACCCCTCGCTCCTGCTTTGACTTTCGCGGAGTAGACCTCGAACCTCATCCAGGAGTCTTTGGGTAACTAACCTGGAACAGGGACTTGGTTAGGCCCCGTAAAAGTTCCTGTAAATGGCCTTTTGAGGTTCCTGCACCTGTGGGTGGCCCCATCTAGTAAAATGACCCCAGTTCCTGCAGTGGAAATGAGCCTATAAGTTCATCATTAGTCCTCATCCTCGACCCGAGTATCTCAGGCCACAGGCTGACTTGTATGGGGTCAATAATTCACTTAGATATCTGGGGCCAGAACCACAAGAGCTTTTGAAGTGGTTAGTAAAATCACTAAAAAAGATCACTTCTAAAGCGGGCTGACAACCAGTGGAGGCCAGTATGGGGGGGGTGAAGCACCTCTGCTGCATTCTAAAGCTGTTGAGGTGAGGGAGGGAAGACGGAGGAATGACTTTCCTCAAAGTGAGATGGTGACAGGATTAGTTTTAATCGTGATATCGATCTGAGATCTGTTGAATATTCATTGTTGAATTATTTTATGGAAACCACGCAACATCCAGCATCCGCTGGCTTGCAATAGGCACAGCTGAGATTTCATCCGACTTCCATCTGTTGTGTTGTTATCTTCAATATCCATATAAATGTTCGTGGAAGCTGTCATTCAGAGGAGGCTTATAAGTGGAGCAGCAGCAGGATTTATCCCTGGATGACATCACATTTCTCCCTGTGAACTCTGAGGCCTCTCAGAAGTTTCTCTGCGATGAAACATTGCAATTTATTTTGTTGGCACTTCTCTGTCTTGTCTTGCCCTCTTTGTCACCAAATGCCTTTCAAAATTGCCCAGACAACAAGCCCAAACCTCCTTGTTCGGAATAAAGATTTTGTTTGTAGGTGGAGAAAGCGCGAATAACAAAACAACCTTTTTTGTAGTTGTGCTGGTCACGGCAAAGGTCACGCAAGCAGTGGGATTTGAGGCTGCCTACGACTGTGATTCACAGATTAAATTGTCTTCATGGCACCTGAGGATCACCACCCAAATCGTATTCTGTCCTTTAAAGGCTTTACAATTTCGTCTCACTTTTGGACTTTACGATAAACCCACCAAAAGAAACAAAGACTCAAAGAACCTAGACATTTTCACCTATATGTCACCTTATATTGTGGTGCCTACCTGCACAGAACCAGTTTTTTAAAGTAAGCAATAAAGAAAAGTATAGACTGGCCTCGTGGCTGAGGGCTGCATAAGGTCTCCTTTTCTTTTTCTTCTTTTCTCAACACCAGGCATTCACTTAACTCCTGTCTCCTCTGCACAAATCAGTCCCTAGCGCTTCCACCAGAGCCACTCGCATTACTCTTCCGCGTGTCCAAACGTGAGGGCGATGCGGGGCGAGTGCAGCCGCGGTAGTGCCATTTAAAGCAGTTAGCGGCGAACCGGCAAAGAAGACCGCCGCAGCTGTGACCGCTGGGGCGGGTCGGGGCGTCGGGAGTTAGTCGCAGGGTGGGATCATCCATCATTTACCGGAACTGGAACTAGTTGTGTTGTGATGGTTACAGGCCGGAATCCCGGTGTCACGTTGACTGAAAGGACCTTTGCCGGAATCCGCTCATCGCAATAATCACAGATAAGATGCTGTTGTGCATGCGGGACTTCCGTGATTGATATATGAAGTTCCCTACCTCCCTTTAATAGGAAAAACACTCATTGTGGAAATTGCAAAGTCAAGTTGAGTCTCTGCGTGAGCTATCGGCATTCTTTCGCTGCTTTCCTGACGAGTATAAAGGATCCAGAGGCCCTAAACTAGTCTAGTCTATACACAAAGGAGTACTAATATATAGCGATCCCTTCTCTAAGCCCTTTATCACTGCAATTAGCTGGATGTCTCCTAACGACCGGAGGCGAAAAGGGGCCTTAAAGGGAGTAACACAGGTGTGTGGGAGAGGCGGGGATGATGGGGGGAGGCTGGAACGGCCCGATGGAATAAGTGACACACAGGGCGTGAGGCAAAGAGGTGGCCGGGCGACGGGCAGAGGAGCCGGCCGATAGTCTGGCCGATTCACGCTTCATAAAGGTCTTATGATGCGCCGAGGATTTGATCCTTATTACCGAGATGCTTGTAGGAATTCGGAGGCCTTGGGACAATCTGTCAGGCGAGATAATACCAAGCGCTCTGGTCTTGTCTCCCCTCCGCAGAACAAACAGGACGCAGGAGAGAATGTGACGGTCAGCAGCTCTGTGTACTTGGATGATGAGGCAGAGAAACGGCTTTGGACCCGAGACAAGAATGTGATTGAAACCATGACTGAGCAGTGACACAGTTGTACTTCCACGTGTCCTTTAGCTCTTCCCTCACGGCCCATCGATTTTTTCTTTACGTGCCTGCCTCCAAATTCCAACCCTTACCAGGATCATGATTGGATAGCTTTGATTTCAATTTTATTTTGGAGGGTGGGGGTTAACTCTACTGTGTTTTCCCTCGCGGGGAAAGAGCGCTGTGCTCCGCTGATTTGGTGCAGTCAAGGGTGGCTCTTCCCTGATTGAAGCATGCACAAGTGCTTAACGCACACAAACAGTCATTTGCTATACGAGGAGAATGTACTTGACTAAGAGACAAACGGTGTTTTCTAAATGCGCGACACCACATCGCTGTTAGCGCGCCCTTCTTGGCGTGTGCGTTTGTGCGTGCGTGCGAGCACTGCGGCAGACGGCTGGCGTGTAGAAGCTCTAATGTGCTGTCTCCAATCCGACAACAACATCAATGCTAATTGACCTTGGGGGACACGCGTTCACACGCCGAAGGTGCGCACGCGGGGACTCGGCTGTGGGATGAGATGATTTGTTTGTCGCCTTCTTTAAACGTGGACTGTCACAGACACACACCATCTGATATAGGAAGACAGGTACGCGGAGGCGACGAGACCGTCTCCGGCGGAGGGCCATGCGAACCACCAGCGACGGACAGAATGTGTCGCCAAAAGGGTGCTTGGGTTTCACGACGGAGTAAGCGAGCAGGTTCTCCGGTGACGGTTTGCTGCTGATAAATGCAAAGTTTATGTTTGTGATGCTTCTCAGTCCCTCAATATGTCTGACAAGATATCCTTCACTCTCACCGGTAGCTGTCCTTAGGTGAGGGCCATCAAAGCCAGTCCTGCAAGGGCCGAAATCCAGTAGGGTTTTCTGCCCCAGCAGATTTTCCAACTGGGAAGAAGGACAAAGAAAAAAAAAAAACATAACTTTCTTTGTCCTTATGCTCTTTGAGCCCCTGGTTAAGGTTAGATGACGAGCCAGCTAAGAGACAGGATAATTCCGGTGATGAAGAATAGCGGGATTGTTCCCCTTTTTTTAATGATCCGCCCACATCTGCGGCGCCCGGGGGACAATCAAGCAGACACCAGATGGGGAAAAAACACCAGACGGGTCAGGTTCTGAATCAGGACCTCCTTGCTGTGAGGCAACAGCGTGCTATCATCTGAGCCACCATGAATAACGCGATTTGATCATTTATATCGTAATTTAAGCTCAGGCGGGCGAGAGCGTGTCAGTGTTTGAAGATTAGAGGGAACCTTGGGCCTGTACGTAAGCGCTTACAGACACCTCTGTTGAAACGCCGTCGCCCCGGCTGTGTTTATGTTGTGACTGATTGCTTTGTCTTTCAATTGATTGTCGGCTGTGACATCGGGAACAACAGGAAAGTCTTCGGAGAGCAGTCCACATTGATTTGGGGGCTGTGCAACCTCTACCTCTGTCAGATTTGTGGCCCCTGGAGTGAAATTGATGTCTACTTTGAGCCTTGACTAGTTACAATCACGACAAATGTCCGTGTTATATATTCCATTAACATTTAGAAGTATGTGTAAGATTTACACTCTGTAATCCCGAGTGTTTTAATCAAGCGGGGTCATAAATACACAGATGATGGTCTTCACTCTGTCCATCTGTTGACTGGACTTTTCAGTTATAAACTTGAACCAAAGTCACTTCAATAACACACACAGACGCGCACACACACTCCCCAGTTACATCTCGTGCCTGCTGCATTAGGCTGATAAGGCCCTCTCTGTCTCTCCCTCCCAGTCTCGCTCATTTTCTTTGTTTTGTTGCTTTTTTTTTTCGTCTCCTGCTTCTATTCTGTTTTGTCCTGTTTTGTTGGTCTCCATCTTTTCCCCTCTATCTCCATATTTCGTCTCTCCATCTCTGTCTTCTTCCCTTCCACTGGACTATTTATCCGAATTTGACACACACACACACACACACACACACACACACACACACACACGCACACACACACACGCAGGAGTCTGCTGCTTTGGAGCCTGATGATCCTGACGTTCCTCGGCGCTTTTCCCTCAAGAGGTCTTAGATGTCATTCCTGGAATCAGTCTCCACAGTCTGGAGGATCATAACCCCAACTGCTCCCATCCCTCCACTTCCCACGTCTGCGGCGATGCCTCCTCCGGCCGCCCGTGTTCCCTCTCGCTTGGGTTGCTCCTCACTGGATCTTTGCCTTGACGCTCTCTGGCTTCTGTCTTGATGCTGAAAACTGTTGATACTCATCACAGATTTCCCTGATCAGTGTCAGCAGCCTCCAGCCTCCTTCTGTTGAGATGATCTGCCATTATCGTTCCCTTTTCTGATGGCTGCGTCTGCGTCTCGTCACAAGTTCCTTGACCGGAGCCGCTGTGATAGGCCACAGGAGGCTCCGAGCTGCTGGCGGGTGCTGTAATGGAATCGTCTCTGTCTGGCCGTCCTTGGAGATCAAGACTAGACTTGGATTAACAACTCTGGGCGGGTTTAATTCATCGGCTGCAAGTTCTTGTAAGGATGGTAAATCAACTTACTTCCCATAAGAGCTGTAGTTTTTCAGAGATGCAAATAAATACACTTATGTGGAAGACAAGTTCATGATTTTTGAGGCTTCAACTCAAGCTGGCAAAGTGACAAGCGGGCGTTTCACAGTATTTTTCCCACCCGCAGAAGGGTTTAATTTGAAAATATATCTTTTTCAGCTAATAATAATGCTTGTTTATTCTCATTTATAGACGTAACTAAAGTAGAAATTATATTTTTTATCCCTGGAACCCTGAAGGCCCCTGAAGACTTTTATGACACTTTTAAATCTCGTTTCAATAAATCAGTCCGGGGCTGAGATAAAACCTACAGTTTGGGGAAAACATTTAATATTTTGAAGATGGAAATTGCATGTTGTACCAAATGCCTGGATTATACCTATTAAACTGATCTGGAGTGGTGACATAAAGATTATGGTATCACATCAGTACGTCACAGTTAGTAAATAAAAGCACTGGCGTTTGAGTTTTCCCTCAGATAAGCTTCTTAGAGACGGCAAAACAAAAGAAAACAATTGCAATTTAATTTAACAGGTGCGTAGTTTTTGTTTTTTTTTTCTGCAGAAAAGACTTTTTTGCCAACAGTACTACGAGGGTGACTCTACCATACATGTGATTAAACGCCGGACTGAAACAGGAGTTTTATGCCCTCTTCATGCAATCCAATACACTCAAGCTCATGATGCTGACACTGCCTAAAGAATGATGGCTGGGAGCGCTGAGATGCTTTCTGGTTCACACATGCATGTCCTGGAATGACTGCTGATAGCAGGAGAGGTGATGGGAACTATTTATAGACTATAAGGCGCTCTTGAGCAAGTCCATCAAATCCCCAAATGCTCAGAGTAAACTGTTGTGGGTAGCTGACTGACATTACGTTGCATGTAATAACAGTATTTGTGTATGTGTCTGTGCATGTGTGTGTGTGTGTTTCTGCTATAGAAAGAGAGAAGAAAAATGTATCGGATGTCAGCGGGGTCGATTCACACTTAGTCTCCGACAAAAAAACACTTGGTCTCCGACAAATAAAATCACACCTCTTGACAAGCTCTCTTTCTTCCTTTTTTTTCTTTCACCCACAAACTGACACACACACAAAACACATACACACATGCACAGCTAATTAGGGGTCTTCATTATTTTTGGATTATGCTGTTTAGCTGCTGCAGCTACAAGCCTATAGTCCCCCAGTTTGATTTCAATAGTGGATTTATGCTTTTGCCTTCTAATGAAGCAGACTTTTGTTACCCCCTAAGTGCCTCACACGTCACAGGAGCTGAATGGAGTTCCAGGCGCGCTGCTTATGCGTCCAATGGCGTTATTCTTTGCTGTCGAAGGGCTGTGCACGTTAAGATTCCGTGTTTGTGGCTGTGGGGGGAAACATGTGGACAGGAGGAGCGGTCACTCGGACTGCCAGCATCGTGGTCGGGGTCAAACTTCTGAGCCCCCTCAATGTCATGTCCTCTGGAGCCACACGGTGGCAAGCTGCATTCACAGTCAGCGTTGAATTCGTACCACGTTCCTCTTCTGCCCCAGGTGACAGCTTACTGCCTGTCCCATCGCGGCGACGTCACTGAACCCACAGAAACCAATTCCGGTTCCGCCTCTTGTCCGAATATACTGATTAAAATAATCTGATTTATTCGTCCCCCTCAGAATGTGCTGCTGTCTTTCTTTCTTTCATTTCCTTCCCTGGGCTAATGAAGTGACCTCAGCAATTACCCGTCGAACGATTAATTGGTCCAATCTGCAAAAACAAGCCCTTGAGTTCTAAGACTTTTCTCCAAATCCAATTTGTTATAATTTTCACCCAAATTAAAATAAAGTGTTTTTGAGCTCACACCTGGTGAGGGCATACCACAGAGGTATCATAGCTCAAGGCCACTTCGGAAGTATTGGGAATGCTCCTTCTTCATTGTGTTTAGCTCTCGTAACCAATTTGCCGCGTGCAAGAGATCCTCTCATTGACTCTTCCACTTCTCCCGGTTTTGCTCCTCTCGTATAAATTATCGAGTGAACTTCCTTTTGTGTTGCGTAACTGTGCTGAATGTTTATGTGCGTCCTTTAGTGTATGTGACAGTATGTATTAGGGCAGATGTGTTTACTTCCCCATGGCTGGATGCCTGTGTGATCGCGTTGGTGTGTTTGAACATGCACGTGCTCCACTGTTGGTTTTTTATTCATTCACTTCTGAATTATTGTGATTATTAATCCAACTAAAGACTTTAATGTTCCTGTGTACATTTACACACAGGAGGTCCACTTACAAAATGTGTAAATAGATGCATCGCAGTCAAAATATTCGCTGTTTGTTTTTATTAATCATCCGAACAGGTTTTTATTCATTTATTTACACATTTACACATATCTCTTTCCACTTTCATGCAGAATATTTAAACTTCACATCGACCATGACTCCTATTGTTTGGTCAGGCCCTCTCATGGTGGCGTCTCCGTGTGGGCTGACATCTTCTAATTTTACCTCTCACGCCAAGCGGGAGCGCACAGCGGCCTTTGCTGCAAGACGTGAGATGCGTGTTGACACCGGGACAGTGGGTCGGTGATATTTTGCAGCCTTCCAAGAAATCCTGGACTGCTCGTCGGTTCCGGCAATGATCGTCCCGACGGTTGGTAAAACGCGGCAGGTTCAGTCAGACAGAACATGCACACGCTGTGACCTGGAAGGAGAACTGGCAGTCTGACGTTTCCCCTCCATTTCATACTGAAAATGTGCCTTCCATATGAGAAGAGGTGTTTTTAGGGCTTAATAATCGAGGTCTTAAGTTTGAATAACTGTGTGACTAACAAGGCATCGGAAACTCTAGACAGCTCCTGCTGTCTGCCCACTTTGACATTCAATGAAGGACCGACAGCCGTGCTGTGCCCTGTTCAACACAACCAAAGAAACCAACACGATTTATCAAGGGGGGGGCGAGCCGCGCAATGACGGGGAGGCGGCTGGCTTCGTTTTGGAGAAGGTGGGAGACCAAATGTCACGGCGCTCGTCGGGGCACGCGTGGCGCCGGCGGCGGAAAGCGGCGTCCCCGCCGGCCTCGCCTCGTCCGAGTGAAAGCGCCGCGCGCGCATCAGGCTTCGCGCGAACTCGCCTGCTGTACAGGTATTTGCGTTTGGTAAAGCGGAGCTCACATGTGCCGTATGTGATGTGGAAGAGAGAGAGAGAGAGAGAGAGAGAGAGAGAGAGAGAGAGAGAGAGTCGGGCTGTCTCACATGATTTACTGGATGCTGATTCAACCTTAAAGAACTTAGAAGGCACAGCGTGAGGGATTGCTCTCCACTGCAGCGTGGATTAAATTTTCAAGATATTCGCGTTTGCTTTAAACTTTTTGGGGGGAGAAAAGTGGAGAAAAAAAAAAAAAAAAAAAAGAGTAGCCCGTATTGCACGATTCAGTCATTTATAATAAGATACCTCGCGTCTAGAAATGTGGAATCCCATGGCATGTTTCTTCACTGAAGGAAGGAAGAAATAGTTGCCTGCAAGTGTCTGTGCCAGGATTAAGCCCTCAGGTATCATCTACCCTAGTTCAAGGTATGATGCATGCTGTGTCACATGCACACAGCAGCTTTCCTGAGGGCCAGAGTTGTGCTGACAGGAGGACTATTTATTTTTTTATTTTATTTTCTTCCTTCTTCCTCAAACGCGCGTTAGGCGGGGTTTTCAATTTTTGGCTGCGGCGCTGCAATTAGTTATTAATTTATTGAAATTGTGCGCGCAAATTGGTGTTTCAGGGGTCCCAACAGGGTTGTGGCCACTGTCTCAGCACTTGTAGAAGTTTCTTTTCTTTTTTTTTTCTTTTTTGTGCTGTGAAAACAGAAGCAAAGTTGCGGCAAAGCGACGCAGCTGCCGTTTCAAAGGTATCCCAGGATCTTTGTCCTATACAAACACTTGCGTCAGTATGTGTTAGCTGACTAGTTTGGGGGGGGGTAGATTTACACTGTGTTTGTGTACACTGTGTGTGCTGGTGTTTCAGAGTACTGCAGCTGAGATGAAAGGAGGGAGAAAGATGGAAGAGAAATATTCATTTAGTTCTGTCTCCCTCAATCCTCCTCTCTGTTTCAGGCCCAGTGGTCTCTCTTTCTCTCTCTCTATTTCTCTCTCTCTCTCTCTCCCTCTCCCTCTCTTTCTCTTTATGTCTTCAAGGTAAAAGCTGCTCCCTCTCTAATTATTTGTGCGCGTCTGAGCGTGCACGCACGTGACACAAAGAGCGATGGCTCGAGCTGGTGGGCCAATATTTCTGACCTGGATGGTTATGCATTTTGTCTTCTTTTTTTTTTTTTGTTATCTGCACTTTCCAATCGATGCGATGCACACATCCAGCATCTCCCAAACAAATACGTCTTTATAGTAAGAGAAAATCAATCAATACAGTGAAACAACGCGCTAACCTCAGGGAAGAAGGGTAGTTATTAGTGCCGTAGGGGCTTGTGGACCACTCAAATGAATAAATTAATGGTTTAGTCTGTGATTAATTAATATTGTAGGAGCCCATCAGACATGTCCATCAAATGTGCGAGCACGTTGGAAAATGAGTGTTTGGGTGATGAATGAAAGATGAGAGAGCGATTGGGAGAGAGAGTTCTCACATCGGGTTAAAATTGAGACAAGAAGTATGCAGGGAAAGCAAAAATTCATGGAAATAAAGAATATAAAGTGGAGAAAACTTTGACATGATTGATGGAAATGGAAAAAATGAGAGAGAAGTGAAAAACCGGAGCAGAGCACAGTGTGGTATGGGGGGGGGGCGGGAGAAATGTGGAAATGAGGGGAAAGAGACACCGTGCAGTATGCTCATGAGACAGAAAAAAACAATATTCTTTGATTTATGCATTAATGAGAATCTTCAGGGAGCGCGGAAACCCATCAGTGCGCTGTTAACATGTTGCCTGGGCGAGCGGGGAAGCCGCGGCTTGCAACACGTTTCCCACTAAAACCTCCCGGCGGTTCGACGCGCGCTTCCGCGCCGCAAATAAGCCCAGAAGCTACGGGCTAAAGCGCTGATAACAACGGCGCTGTGTTCATCAAAAGCTACACTTCACAGACTCTCGATTGGAATTTAGGTTGTGGCGCTCAACGTGAAACATCTGAGGAAAATGGGAGAGGGGGAAGCGGAGAATAAATCCCGTGCCACGTATGTGAGGGAGAGATGGCTGGAGGGAAGGAGGGGGAAAATGTGTGTGTGGCAACATGTTCAGTGCACAAACGCACTCAATTTATCCGCATAAATGCAAATACGGAGACACACACGTGATCGTTTTTAAGTGAATTCATTCACAGAGCTAAATTAAAGCAGCCATGTTATCCAAGTCTGCATTTTAAGTTGCTTTTACATTCATTATGTCTCTTCTTGCTACTCAACATGCAAATTTTTCCATCGTCTACTATTATGCAGTTCACTGACTCCGCTTCATACTGCATTTGAGCACGGTGTCATGTTTTGTACTGAGCCGAGTGTAATGCAGGAGCCTGATGCAGACACGGCACTGGAGGCCTCCGATTGTTAAACATAAAACGAGAGGAAAAACAACAGGGTTTACAGGCGTAAAGTGGGGGGGGTCAGAGCAGGTAGCAAACCGAGAGCAAGGAAACAATTGAAAGGAGCGGGGGCAACGTTTCAAGGCGCTTAACAAATGGAAGAACGGCAAAGAGGGCAGTCCACGGAGAGAGAGAGGGTTTCTAAGACGGGGACGGCAAAGTTATGAAGCTGCACGTTAGTGAGGGGGCAGCAAAAAGGACACAGGCAGCGTATTTGAAGTGGGACAAGACGCACGAGAAGGGGGAAAACCTGCAAAATTAAACAGGAAGCAGCCCTCTGCTGATATTTATGCATAGCTAAATTCCTGCCCACGCAACGCAGCGGCACACACGAGCATGGCAAGTGAGGTTTTATTTTGTTGTTGTTGTTTTTTTGTTTTTTTTTCTTTTTCCCAAAGGTGAATATGCCCCTATTTCCCCCGCTTATTCTCATCGGCCCCAACTGCTCTGCCTTTATGTCGCGTTTATGTAAGGAAAACCGACAAATTCCCACATGCTCCCGTTTCCAGACGTCATCCTCCCCTCTTTTCCTGCACAGAAACTTCATAGTGTGTGTTCATCCCCCCCCACACACACACACAGACACACACACACACCCCACCCCCACCACCACTCCCCCGTCTCCTGCTGGCACGTTTCTCGCCCCGCTCACTCGATCTCCACTCGTCCTACCTCCCATTGTCTTTACCCCTGTCTCTCTCCGCGTGACCTCAATACGCGCATCTATCGCTCTCTTTGCGTCGCTCCGCGCCCGCTGCCAGGTGGAGCTCTGCTGGGCTCTGGGTTAATGCGCACGAGCCTGCGCCGGGCGCCGTCAAGCATGTTTTGTCGTACGCGTTTGTTGGCAAGACCCTCTGTTTTTTTTTTGTTTGTTTGTTTTTTGTTTTTTTTTTTCTCCTCTCCGCTCTCTGTCCTGAATTCCCAGGCAGTCCTCGGCGCCCCTGTGCTTCTCCTCTTTACTCCCTCCATTTCTCTTCTTCACGGCATGCCTGTCTCTCTCTCACCAGGTGTATTTTGTTCTGAGCTTCAGGCTAATGTGTGTGTGTGTGCGTGTGTGTTCGCATGTGGTCGTGAGTTGAGAGGAGAGTGAGGGTGAGAAGGAGGATGCCCTAGTTCTCGCAATAAAAACTACAGAGGCAAATAAAATAAACCCGCAATCAGGGCAATAACAGTAAAAATCCTGCGCAGAAAACTGTCTTATATGCTCCTGTATGGATGTGATCTTAATTAAAAAGGAAGCTCGCACCCATCCACTCTCGGCAGTTACCGCTCGTCCCTCAAGGATCGTTCAGCAGGAGCCAACACCCGGGCGGCGCAAAGTAATTGAACGATCTCGAAATTTACATTAATCATCTGCATTCCTGGTTTTCTTTGGTCCAATCTGGGGGACTCTTGTGCACAATTTGCCAGCGTGTCTGAAGAAATCCCCTCCAGCCGAGACATCAAACGCGGGAGAGGCCTCAGAGAAGGGAATGTAATGGGACATGTTGACGGCGGGGTTATATTAGCGCTGAGGTGCTGGATGGGGTTCAGGAAGCTGATGGCAGAGGCCGTTACCATCGTCGGGAGGAGTTTTAAAGAAAAAAAAAAAAAAATCCTCCTGGCCTGGACTCCTGGGACTAAAACGCAGCCAATGACTGAGAGTGTTAATTAAATATAAGGGTCACTGTCCAATCATCAGGAGTGTCATTTAGCCTCAGCGGCGGATTATGGTGATTGTGAATGGATTGTAATTAGCCCACTGAGATAATGAGCCACTGAGCATACGTCTGATACTTCCCCCGGAGAACCAACAAGAACATAATGTAAAAGTCAACACCAAGTTGAGTGGAAGAAATTCGATTTTGGGGAGAATGGGAAATGTGCAAATTCATAACAAACACACAAAATGGGTCATGATTTGACATTTAAATTGTAAAGTTTATACTAATTTTGAGTATTATTCAAAAAAAACCTTGTGCGTGACTCTATTCTACTGGGAGTCCCAGTAGATCTCTATCCTTCTTCAATCAAGCTGAAGTAGATTTTTTGACGCTTTACACAAATTGCACTCTACATTTCAAGTGTAAACACAAGAGGGTTGATTCTGAAGTAAACTTTGATGGCTGTTGGTGCAACCTAAAATCATTTGATGTAAACACATGCCTTGCAACTGTGGTTTTTGAACCGTCTCCATTGAGATTTCTTGGATTTTCTGAGGAAAGGGGCTAACGTGCATCAGTTTTCTGAAAGGGGGACCAGCGACTGATGCAACCCAGTGTAATATCTGAATCAGGGACCAACGCTGTCCCGTCCTCACCCACAATTCTGGATCTTATTAACTTCATTCTCTCCCCGCCCCACGGTGCCTTTAAAAGTTCTTGGGCCCTTATCCCACCTTTTGCCATCATCGCGCTATTCTTTTACCCCTTTTCCCACCTTTTATCCTCTAATATTCTCCTTTAAATATTATCTCTTTTTTTGCCTTTTTTTTCAACCTTTTCATTTTTTTGAAATCCAAAAAAAAAAAAAAAAAAGATCAAGCAGAACGTAAAGGAGATGAGACTGAAAAGAGGACAAAAAGCTGTAAGGGAAAAATCGAAAGAGGGAGTGGACTGTGAAGAGGAGTGGGAGGGCAAAGCGTGGAGACGATCAAAGCAAAGGAGACTCCAGAGAGTTCCTGAATTAAAAAAAAGGAGATTAAATTGAATTAATATTGAATTGTGAGAAGGGAAGCAGCATGGGGGGGATGTGAGGGAAATGCCCCATGTAGCAAGCGTAAGTGGTTAAAAAGACTTGTTCCTATTCCACAAAAGACTGTGGGTTCCTGCAGCACGGAAATGATTTTTAAATTGAACTATGCAGCCTAATGAAGGCTCGGGCTGAAGGGAATTAAAAAAGTGAAAAAAAACAAAAAAAAAAACAGTCAGTTCTACCTCCTTTCATTAGCACAGTATCGCTTTGAGAACAGAAAGCAAGAACAAGGCGTGCCACAAAAACCAGCCCTACAGCGGCCATTTGCCAGAATTCACCCACAGCTTCCAAGTGTTCAGTAGCCAAGTCTGCATGCTGAGGAAGCTGGCAGGGCCGAAAAGCTAAACCAGAATTGGCTTGATTTTAGTTCAATCGCACTAAAGCTTATAGTGAGAATCCCCCACCCACCCACACGCACAGACACACACACACACACACACACACACACACACACACACACACACACATAGATATATGATCTAAATATTTTTAAATTAGAGTACAAGTTACACTAATGTGACCAACCTGGACCAAAACAGGCACAAATATTGATCAACAATCTCTACTTCAATATTTTGACATATATGCGACCTTTACTCTTGAATTATGGTCTAATGGACTTTCTGTAGCCATTAATGGGTTAACGGCAGCAGAGGGCGGCCATTTTTGATGCACTCGGGATTTATCTTCAGGGCTGATCTGCTCATAAAAATAGTTTGAGTCAGGCATCCAAGTAGCCAGTCGTGATTCCGGAGCAGATAGCCAACAAGCAGCCATGTATGGCCTCCTCCGTGGCTCCTCTACCCAACAAGAGTCCTGCCCCCCCCCCGACTAGTTGTATCCAAAGAGTTGTGGTCAGACCTGTCCTCTGAAGACAGACAGTCCTGTACGTGCAAATTCCCAGAGCGGAAAGTATCTAACTGAATTAAAAGATTCCCTTGCCCTTCAAAATCCTATCAGGCCTTGGTCCTCAGTCTCCGAGTGATTCTGAATATTTAAGTCCTTCACAAGTGATCTGAGGCTAACATCCTGACTGACAGCAGACAAACCCCGGAGACGTCAGCTCGCCTGGAATAACGATCTTTCTTCCGTACTCCTACCTTCCTTTTACTCTCCGCCGAATTGCTTTGCTGCCGAACCCCCCACCCCCTGCATCTCCATATCCCTTCATTTTCGCTCGCTTTCGATCTTGTCTCGGGACGTGCGCCCCCTCGCCCATGCCCTCTCCTCCGCTGACTGGCTCCTCTCTCTTTCTCTATGTCCCATCTTTGTTGATGACTTTAGGGAGCAGCGGTCGCTTTGGCCATCAGATAACGATGTCCTTGATCAATATATTCTGCGTGCATGCACCAGTGTGTTTCTGTTGTGTGTATAGACTTTTAAGGCGTATCTCTCTGGAATCACTGAACGCTGAGCCTTTAATACCCTTGCCAAAGGTGTGTAGAGCAACAATTCTCCCCTATCATCCCCCTTCCCTTCCTAATTAAGCTTTTAATACAACATAAAAAAAGCACAGAGGACAATGAAGCTACAGAAAATTGGTTATAAAAATAGTTTGGGCAGGTCCTGGCAGGATTATGGAGAGGTTTATGAAGAAACAGGAAAATGGCAGCTGCTCTATACGTGTTTGGAGTCATGGGGATCTGAAACAATGCACAGAACTTTCCATAATGCTGACAGGTGTAAAGCGCTGAATTAGCCGAGAAAAATGTCACCACGTCTCAAGAGATTCCCTAAGTGCTGACGAGGAATGTAAATTCCGACACCCTTTCGCTAAAGTTGCGAAGCTGTAACTAACTGAAAAAAGGCCTCTAAATGTCAGTGGACCTCTGAATTATCTTAAACATAATATAGAGAGCGCGGCTAATCTCGATGCGCTGGGCGGAATGTGTTTGCGAGTCGTCGACCATATTGAAAATGATGTGACTCAGAAGCAAATAAAGAGAGCAAAGAAAGAGATTTAACACGGTTCCCGAGCCACGTTGAATCAATCTGTGAAAATAATCAAGAAAAACCAAATTATGGACGCTACGCCACGGTCGCTAATCTGCTGAAACAAAAGTCTGTCTGGGAAGAAAGGGGAGATTTAAACTCCAAACCACAGAGGAAAAGTCTCAATAAAGATGAGAAATAGGTTTTCTCTTTCTTATTACAGTCAGGCGAAGGCGCTCGCCACCTAGCACACACATGCAGAGCGAGGTCCGACCCTTGTATACGCATTTCGTTTTTTTTCTTCTTTTTTACGTTCAAACGCGATGTAGCAGACGGGGAAGGCAGTGACTCACGCATCTACTCCCACCTCTGTGCTGATGCCTCTCATGTATCTATACAGGTGTGTGCGTTTATTTTAGCAGCGGCGGGGTTCAGCTTTCATCACAGCTGGTTGATGTTTGATCAGCTTTCTCATCTGGCTGTCTGCACAACATCAGACAGTGGAAGCCATCTCTCACGTCTGGGTTTCTGACGTCCTTGTGCGCTACTTACGCAAACGCCAGGCGACCGGTACAGGAAATGTGCACCTATAAATAAATAATCAGCTGATTTGAGGCTTCACACTGAAATTAAATACATTTTATTTTTATTTTAAAGGTAATTTTCAGTGTTTAAATCACAAAATCAAACAAGAGACTCAAAAATCTTTGGTATTTTTCCCTGCATCAAAGCTCCCTGTTATTCCTCCCTATATTCTGACTCCAGTACCATATTTAAAGATTACATCAAGGAGAAACCTGCTTAAAAATTCAACTTAATACACATCACTTAATATATGACTTTTAAACAAGCTAATTAAGTAATTATTACTGTTAAATGTGTCAGACTGTATGTAAATTAATGGGTCAAATTCAATCACAGCTCATGTCAGCAAATGTAATTACTTTATTTAAAGTAAAACTATGCCATTGTCATAATAATAATAATAATAATAATAATAATAATAATAATAATAATAATAATCATAATACACAGGCTTTAATGCCAGAAATGTTAAAAAAAAAAATAATCACCTCTGTGACCTTTGACATTGATGGGTCTCTATAATTTTAGGTATGTGCTCTTGTGATACCATTTAGTTGTTTCAGTGCCCTCAATGTAATAAAACAGATTTTATCACCCGACTCACTGCAGCTTAGTGAAGCGTCGCCCCTCTATTTCTATAGTGCATTCATATTCATCTCGATAATCTGCCGTTAAATGATAATGCTAATCTTCCAGCCCCTGACTGCAGAGGTTGAAAGGTCACATTGAGAGAGAATGGCAGAAAACAGGCAGAGGGCGGTAATTGATAAACTTTATATGCGGGGGATTTGTTGGCCATGAAGGGTTTTCTTACAAGAACTTTTTTTAAGACCACTTTGCACTCCACAAAGACGGCGTTTAACAAGATACACTTGATTAGCGCCACTATGAAAACGGGGTAGAGATTTCAGGTTTCCTTAATAGGCTTTTTAGTTTGAATTATTCAAAACTGAAGACCATCGCACACAAAGCTAACCTCTCAAGAGCAGGGCATTTCATTATTTTTGACTGGAAATCTCCTTCAAGGTAATTCCAACGCCCAATCCAGACAATTAATTAGCCCCTTTAAATAAAGTCCAGCTGAACTGTCGCCACTAATTTCCTGTAAATCACGTAAAATTCTCACTTTGGCCGCTTTTGGAAATGTTATTTTAAGAGCAGGAAGCTCAAAGACATTGACTTTATCCTAACCCCTGACATTTATCTGTGAGAGTGACTCATGTTAAACACACGCTTGTGCAAGAATGCACACACACACACACACACACACACACACACACACACACACATACTCACACACACACACACACACACACACACACACCCACACACTCTTGGTCTTTTTAAGGGCTAGTGGTGTAATATGTGCTGTCAGCTCTGCCACATTGTTTTGACTTGTTACAAGAGATACCACTGGAGGGTGGGGGGGAGGTGGGGGGGTGCGCTTGCCCGCACGACCCACGCGTGTCCTTGTGCGTACGGGCGGCGGTTTCTGCACCGTCAGGGTTTGAGCCCGGCCCGTGGTGCACGCGGTGGCCCCAACCGCGACGGCCGATACCAGAGGTGCGTCCGCCTCTGTGGGGGTGCGACAAAGCTGTGGGGATATGTAAAAACAATCAAAAGATCATCTTCTCCCGTGCTCGCGCCTTCACCCCCCCGTCGCTCTGTTTTCTTTCCAGTGGAAAAAAAAAAAAAAAGATTTGACATGGATCTCACACGGAGACATGAAGGCATTCATATACTCCCACACAGAAACACACTTACATGCCTTTGAGGCAGATTATATCAATTTTTTTTTTTCTTTTCTTTATCAGAGTTTCAAAGTGAATATAAATCGCCCAGCCTTATAGGAGCTGTAAACACACACACACACACACGCAAACACACAGTAATCTTCAGCATCTTGGTCTCTCTGCCCTTTTCCAGTAACCTTCATAAATTGGTCATCTCGCATCTGCATATGTGCAATCAGATGGGAAGCAGGAAGCCCTTCTTCCACTGATCACCTCCACTCCATAACGGGCCTTAATGCAAATTTTACAGGCTGATAAAATAAATGCGGAGGAGAGGAACGAAAAGCCCTTGAGCGAGATGGATGCATCTGCGGCGCTGTCTGTCTCAACGAGCTCGCCGGAGTCAAAGAGCCCCATCGCGAGCAGATTGAACGGCTTGTTGTACAGATGCTGCGCGTTTAAACAGTCGTTAAAGTCGCCCTCAAGATCGCTGTCACTCCTCGGCACGGGTCACTTGACTTTGAATGTCAAAATTAATGAGACTGTATGCCGGCCATACGTCGTTTCAGATCCCCGGATCAAATAAAAATATCCCCGCTTTGGAAGAGAGCATTTCGCGCCTGGACGATTGCTGAGAGCTGCGACGCGCGATCCTCATCAGGCCGATGATGCAACACGTGCAAAGGATGCCTTGGACAACTCACGGGTTCAAGGAGAAAATGGGTGGGGGGGGGGTCGGTGGGCGTAGTTGGTTGCAAGGTTGGAGAGCCAGATTTCCCCAATCACTGATACCTGTTTGTGGAATACACCGCTGCAAGTTTTACAAGTACGGAAATGCTGGTTCAGATGTGCTGAGTAAATCCCTTCCAGAACATGTAACCTTTTAAAATAATCTGTAAAGAAAAAAAAAAAAAAAACCCAAGCGCAAGAAGATTTCCGCAGCTGTGCCTTTGATTTTCTGCCCTTATAAAACCTACAGTTTAACAGTTGAAGGAGAACTCAGGTGCTGTATTACTGTCACTCTCTCCCGGCCTGTCTGATTTCTCCCTTTTGCTCTTTCTTTTCTCAGCGGCAGGGGCTTCGGGAGATCTCGTTCTGTCTTCAGGGTTTCCCAAACTGTCCTCAGCCATCCTGAGCTGTTCGAGCCGCGCCTCCCGCCGTGCATCGCTGCATACATTGTGCGTTGCATTAAGTAGATTAAGTGGGCTGCTCATCAGAATAATGATACAGGCAACGTCACAATATAAGCTTTTCAAGCCTGGGGTAACAAAAGAGTAGGAAAAGCCTCAATTAAATACTTTAAAGAGGTCAATAAACTGTGGATAGAAAAAAGAACAGATAGATAAGTTTGAGTCCAATCTATTCGGCTTTAAAAATCATTGGTGTAAGTTTAGAATCAATTCTAAGTAAGCAGCATAGTTCCTCAACCCAAATGTTTTCAAGACCAATTAAATGTGAGTTTGAGATGTTTTCTTCTCACTAGCCCACTGCGTGAAAAGCCTGTTTTTGACTCTCGCGCTTCACCTTATATAATCGTTTTTCATTAATAGGCATCAGAACTAGTTCATAATTGTCAGATTATGTATGACTTGTCCTGTTTCATCTGGTAGCCTCAGCTGCAGCAAACCTCTGTAATTCATGTTAATTTAAGCGGAGGCTCTTTAAAGTCAGAGTATCTCTAATCTCAAACATTTGCTCAGCATGTTCCACTCCTACACTGGAATATAATTACATAAATGAACTTCCATTGATGTGTCCACTGACATACAATGTAATCTGCCAGGTTACATTAAGCCCAGGAAAATAATTTCCTGACTGTCAGGGAGACACCTGGATTTCATAATCAGAGCGAGGGCTTATGGAAACATGATTTCCATGAGTAGAATTCCCTTGAGAGCAATTTCTGTGCCATGTATAAGTGGCTTTTTTCCCTTTTTTTTTTTTTTTTTTTTTACAGTTCTGTGGCTGCACAACAAAGACCAGTTAGGATCAAAGGACCAGTCATGACATGAGTAAGGGTGCTGAGATCTAACATGGAGTGCCCTGAGATTGAATGTAACAGTGCGTGTGTTCTCCAATTACCCTCGCTGGTTTCTTTTACTAACTTTTATTTTAATTGATAATCACTAAACCGACAGATACTATTAACAATTAGCTGCAGCATTTAGCAGTTAATGAAGCTTTTTTTCTTCCATACTACTCCTAATTATGCACTTGAATTGTCATGTGGCAGAAATATTCTTCTATATGATATTTATATGTGAGACCAGGCCTGGGTTTGCCCCCTGGTGGCAGGCTGCGGTACAGGGGGAAGCACCCCCTCCCCTGATTGTTTGCACTCTCATTTGAATTTCTTGATTGCTTTTAAATACTTCATCTTAACTTAGATTTACCAGTAGTATACAACCCACTTGACCTCAGATTTCCGTCCGGTCGCTCTCGGACCCCCCCCTGATGTTTGCGCCCGCACCCACACAGGAGGTCCGTCTTTGCATTAGCATTCATGCAAAAGCATGTCATGTTTAATAGTCTCCCATTAGTGTTGTGCATGTTTGAAGCATAAATGCACTGACCATGGTGATTTCTCCCACGAACAACTTACTTGAGCACTTTAGAGGTAGTGAAATTAGCCTGCTCAGTGTCGGGAGGGGCCAGCATTAATGCGCTTTAATTCATCTTCTCTCGGCAGCATGGCCATTTCGACATTTTCACCACTGAAATGCTACTTTTGCACACATTTGGAGGGCGCTAATGGAGCAACTCACTGCTTAATGTATGTTTCAGAGAGGTTGATGGGAAATATTTTGTATTTGCAAGTAATTTGGGTTATTGTTAGGATGCTGCAGGATGCCAACAGCATCGCTTTATGACACACCAGGGCCTCATCAAGGTTATTAGACATCCTCTGTAATGCTGTCCGAGTCTTCTCCGCCCACAGAAGAAGAGTATTTGCAGGATTATACTGGAAGGACTCAAAGCAGGTGTTTCCACACAGGTGTAAGCTCCGACGTAATTAAATTTATTATGTTAATTGGTTAATTAAACAACAAATTATGCCATCATCCTGTCCCATATGTCATTACGGTCAGCTCGCTCCATTTGGCCTCGCTCCAAGTCCTGCACTCCACTTCAGATGTGCGCCTCCGTCTCCGAGGAGGGTGGGTGGAGGAGCGGATGTGCTAAACGATGACACAAAGGGGAGAAATGCACGAGGAGAACAATGCATGAAGGAGAGGGAAAAACGATTTCGCTTAATGACCGCAAAAGTGTCCTCTTAGGCTTTTTGTTTGTCCGTTTTTTTTTTTTCCCCCCCGATTTTCATGATGACACAAACATCCAGGAAAAACCTGTTAGCGCTGTACCGACAGCGTGAGGCACTGGCACTATTTTTAAGTAGAAATCTGTGTTCTATTTTAAGGGCTCTTTCTTTTCCGCCCTCTTTCCACCTCCCTCAAACAACCACACGTCTCTGTACTCGGCTCTGCTCCTCCCTCACAGTATCACCTCTGTGGATATAGTAGTCATTCAGACAGCTAATGTCAAACCACCAATTACACAGTCAGTTGCCTTTTATGTTCCTTCTCTTTCCCTCTTCCTTCCTCCCTGCCGAATGCACCGACATCCTCCCACTGACACACACTTGGCTACTCACGGAGGATCATATGTCAGGCATTTTTGTTTATCAGCGTGGTAATTACCCGGTGCCTCACCTCACGCCGATGCTGCTCGTACGGTTAAACCCCCCCCCGTGCTCTGCCGCTATCCCCTTTAGCTGTTACCGCATCGCCTCGAGTTTTTGCAGAAGTCAACCCGCCCCCCCGTCGTGTAAGATCCGAGTGACGCTGCAGCAAAGTTGCAACAAAAGTGGCCAAAACCAACTCTCACCAGCCTCCATCCCTTTATCCGCTCTCCGTCTGTCTGAAACCTCTCCGTCATTAGCCCACTCCAAACTTCACGGAGGATGATAATGACCTTCAGCCACAGCAGGCAGGCTTTCCGCTTAGTTATATAACAGCTGTGCATGACACACTTTATTAGCAGACCCAATATTCATCCCTTTTTACATTTCTTCGAGGCTCTGCCTCCTGAGCATCTGATCAAACTCTTATTAATGGTCTCAAATCCCAAATGCTGATAAAGGTGTCCCTAGAGGATGAATGAAATATAGCAGTGCTGTAGTAGTGTCCAGAAACTGTATTTACTACCTTTTTGTGAGGATAATTCTCCACTTTGAAAATGAGGGTGTTTGCTGAGTACAGTCTGGTAAAATTCACGTTTGTCACCTATAACTATATATGAGCAGAATGTCATAGGCTAGATATGTTAGCTGCTTAACTGGAGAGTTTCTAACCGGCATTTCTTATAGGGAGCTTTCAAAAGTTTTCCAGGCCTGTGATGCAGGAAACCACCCCCACCCCTCTCTCTCTTCCTGTGTCTGTCTGTCTGTCCCTCTCATGTTTGATCAAGCTGATTACTTCTGGGTGATGGCGCTGCTATGGTGAGCACTGCTTTCCATCATTAAAATGTTCTGGAGAACTTTCAGGTCAGCTAGTTCCTTTTTTGCACTTTCAGTGGTTGTGTTGTGGAGAAGTGTGTGTGTGTGCGTGCGTGTGTATGTGTGTGTGTATGTGTGTGTTTTCCCCTCACTCTGTTCTGTTTTCACAATCTGCATGCAGATAAGTTTAATTGGGGATTCTCAGGAAGTTTGAAAGTTGTGAGAACCTATCTATCTATCTATCTATCTATCTATCTATCTATCTATCTATCTATCTATCTATCTATTTATCTATCTATCTATCTATCTATCTATCTATCTCAGTGAGATTGCAAGTACAACTGATGTTATTGACAATACCAACATATGCTCTCCCTCTCTCTCTCTCTCTCTCTTTCTCTTTCACACACACACACACAGGATCTGGGCATGTTGCCCACTTCATGCTAAGCTAATTAGATTGGCATTGTGCCACATTGCCAATATCAGCAGTAACCTTTTTCCATTCACTCTTAAATACATACGCGTACACTCATGCGTGCACGTAGACATGCACGCAAACACACTAGAAGGAATTTTTTAATTCAGTATCAGCACTAGATGATCTGCAGTGATCAGATGAGAAGAAACGAAGCAAGCGCACAGTTGTGTTTCGGCTGTTAAATAGGGAACAGACTGACAGAACGGAGGGAGGCATTCACTGGCAGGAGCTGCGAACGAAGGGAGCGGATGGAGGAATCGCGGCAAGTGTGTTTTGACAAGGATTCCTAACAGATGTAATTAATGATGCTGTGTACTGAAATAGCCCGCTATGAGCACGAAAAACATTATTCAGTCTGACAGAATCGGAATTTCATATTCCGCATCTCCAAATTTAAGCTTGCCTCCACGAGCGTTGGCTGATTTCGCTGCTCCTCCGCTGCGAGTTACACCACGTAACTCCAACTTGGAAACAATAGTTTCAAATATCACAAAAAAAACAACTGACCGCCTAGACATCCTTTCTACCAGGGACACCGAAAGTGGGTGGAAATCACTTTGGATTTGCTTCAGTGTGCTTGAGAGTGCTGGCATGAAATTTTCATGCTGCGGTGGACGAGAAATCTATGAAAATTTGATTATGAATCATACACTTGTTGTGGATTGGATGGATTCCTGGTGGGAGCAGAAACACAGGTGGGTCTTGAGGAAAGCGGTGTTGAACATTAAGTGCATTTATCCTGTCTTGTATGAGTTGGTTTCTCAGGTGGGTAAACGTTAAACCAGTAAAGAAATGGGCAGCTGAGTGAACAAAACCAGTCGGTCTCTGTTTCGATTGCAAACCTATTTTATCTTGGCTGTATGGAGATCGAAGGGGGACGGCCATCGTTTTGATAAAACTGAGTGAGGGACACTCGCAGCGCCTTAATGGGGCAGATAAAATGTCACCATCAAACATGTTTAAGACAAAGCACATACGAGCATGTCACAAAATTACCTATATCGCAACCTCATCTTGATCAAACCTTGATCAAATAATTGTGGACACAAGTGTCTGTAGGGGACGCCCACAAACAAAGTCAAATGGTTTATACCCTCTCTGCTGAGGGTCTGCCTCTTTGGCCCGCCAAAGTGTTCCTCCAGATGGATCATTTTTTAAGTCATTCATCATTTACTGAACGATATAAATGTTTCACAGTCATCCTGCAGGAGAATAAAAGGCTTGGAAATGGAATATGGCTCAGTCTTGGCCCAGAGCTGAGTGGTTGCAGGCTGCGGTTTTGTATCATCAGATATCGAATACCGCCATCACATGTCACCCTGAAACACGTTAACATTAGTGAGAGTGCACAGTGAGGTCACTGGTTACTTAAATTAATTCTGAAATGAACAAGCCAGACATGTTTTTCTTTGGGTTTTATTTTGTGGTTAAACAGGTCAGCCACCCGTACTGCATTACTCTAATATATAACATACTTTATGGTTAGAGGGAGAGGCGAGGAGGTGGATGTGAGGAGTCAGGAGGTGATGGGACTGTTAAATCACTGTCTAGCCCCATCTTTCGTCTTGTAACCATCCCTGTTTTTTCCCTCACTTTCGCCTCAATTCATCACAAACACTTTCGCTATTGTAGAGTCTGTTGCCACGGTGACCACACAAGTGTGTGTGTGTGTGTGTGTGTGTGGGGGGGGGGTTGCTGGATAAAGAAAAGGAAAGACTTTAAAAGAGTGGATAAATGCAGAAAGAGGGGGAGTGAGATGGATGTGAGGTCGAGCTCCTAATTTAGACAATCACAGTGAAAAGTTTCAAACTTTGCTCTGTCAGATCAGGAGAGTGAGTCACTCCGGCACAAACTTGGTTTTTTTTTGGTTTGTTTGCCCCAGTTTAGATTCCTCTGCTCACCTTTTGTTGAAGCGATTTCATGTTATAAGCAAGCATATCACTGAGAGGTTAGCGTGGCGGTAGGTTTATGTAAATTAGGAATAGGACACCATAACAATACAGGGCACACACACACACAACAAATGGAAGACTCTGTTGACTCAGTTGACCTAACCTTGCATGATTTTGGGGGGAGTAAACTGGACTACTTGGAGACAACCCACCAAAGGTCCTGAGCCCATAACCGAGGCTTATAATCACCAGCTAGCCCAGAATAAATGACCTCATTGGGCTTTAGAACATGATGGTAGCTGTCCATGGTGCTGAACAGCCTGTTGGCACCTCTGGAGAGTAGTTTCAATATGCCGATTGACTCGACACCTTCGTTGTTAACCTTCTCAATGTATGAATGTGTCATTTTGTAGTTTGTGGGGTAATACGCATTAGTTTAATCGGATGAACCCCGTGGAAACTCGCCGCTCCATTTGAATCTGAAATGATACCTTTAAAGCATAATTATTCTATTCATCGGTGGTGTTGACTTGCCTAGTGATGGGTTTGCTGTTATCTAAGCCCCCCTCCTTTCCTTTCTCTCCCTGTTCTGCCGTTTCTTCCCTGTTTATCTGCAACCAGAGGTTAGTTTCTTTTCCCGCTGTATACACTTTTGTGAAGGGGTCGGAGGTACAAACATAATTTCCCTACAGAGATCAATAATGTCAAAGACTCCCTGCGTTTATAATGAGCTTCTGAAAGCAGAACTCCCTGGGGTGACTGTATTTGATCCAGGCCAGCGAACTGCTCATTTTCCTTGCTGCTTTCTACTCGCTAACCATATCAGTTTCATAATTCATTGGTTTGACACAGCTGTCTTTGAGGCTCATTTTCTTGGATTAATCATTCGCCTAGAAACAATCAATTTTCAGTCTAGACTGTGATCAATCACAACAGCAACGAGTTGCCTCACCCCGTACTGACAGTGTACAGTAATCGGCTGGAGTCAATACTTCAAAAGAAGAGTCTTCCCAATTAAATCTACTTCCAGGTTCACATCGGCAAAATGATAATAAAAGAGATTCTTTTTTTTTTTTTACCAACTTTATAAAGTGACAAAGTGAGAAATATAGGCATAAAGAAAAGTGAGGGTGACATGTTTTTTTTTTTAGTCTACAAAGTTTTATTTTTTGTTTTCTTAAGTAGTTCTGAAATGTCATAACTGTGCTTCATTCCAACCTGGCTGTCCTGCCAGAGTTACTTTTACAGATTTGGAGCCTTTCAGTGTTCCTTTTTTAAGCTTTCAGATCTTGCCAGGTTGGAACGAGGAGAGCAGATATGAAATCTGTGAAGAAAGAAAGCGATCGCGAGGAGTTGCCGCGTGGCCTCATTACGCTTTTCATTTGCCAAGAAAGATTTCTCCAAGATAGCCCCTTAATATAAGAGGGGAAAATGAAAGTCGGCCTCTGCTAACACTGAGGAGAGAGAGCCATTTCAAAATAAAACACATACCGTGATGGGGACTGTCTGAAGCTGATGATGCAGATTAGGTGGGAAAAACTCATGTTTCTCCAAGCAACTCATCTGCAAAACAAAGTTCTCTAGAAAGTATAAAAAAAATAAATATGTGTAGTGGCATGAAACGTTTTAGTCTGCTCCTTGGCGTACTGCAAAATCTAAATTGTTGCAGAGAGGGGCTTGTCTAGTTCTGCTAGACAGCTAATGAAGCCACTGGGTTAGAGTGGTTTAATCAGGTGTGGATCACTGAATGTGGCTGGAACAAGCATCACGAAAGACTACCATCCTTCATCTCTTTAGAAAGTGCTGGACATACGATGCTCCACTGACCCGGAAGACAACAAGGATGCTTCTTGGAGGCTGTGTCGGATGTGTTTGTGCAAGCACATCATTTATGGCCTGAACAGGACATTAAACTTTGCATATTTGTTCCCTCCAACACTTCCGAGCTGCTGACACCAGGACATTTGCGTGCTATTGTGGGAGGGGGGGGTTAGTTCTGTCTCTTCTATAGTTCCAGTGTGTCCCACAAATGCTCCATTTCCTTGAGAAGCACTGAGTTTTGAAGGCCAGGTCAAAGTCTTTGGCACTTTGTCAAGTTCTCTGACGCATACCTGAATGAAATGAATGGGGCGTCTGATCTGCAATAGTCTATGGCAACTATACAGCCCCATAAGCAGGAGGAACTATTGGTTTTCAATAGAACATTGCATATTAATGGCTTTAACTTTGACATTCATCTATACATCCATCATTCTTTTCTGCATTCATCCATCCAATATTCAGCATGTTCTGAAAATACAATTGAACTTTATTTTTGCTTTGTATTTTGCTGCAATGCAGCCTTCACTTTTATTTAAATAGATCTATTTATTTGAATAAATTTTCCTTGAGCAAAACAGCTTTGCCGTGCAGTGAAAATATGATGTCATCCAACGTCAAATCCTTGAGCCGCTCGGTTGACATTAAATAATGAAACATCTCTGAGCCCGCAACGACAGCACCAGTGATGATTTTACTGGCATATGGAAAGAAGTCACAGCTGTAAGCCCTGCAGCCAGAAACTGTGCAACTGATTTGAATTAAATATATTGTCAAACCAACATTTTAGGGGGCAACGCAGCCAATTCTGCGTCGACTGTTTTAAAATCAAAATTTTTCTGACATGACGTAATGACTTTTTTATGATTCAAATGACCAAAATAGACCAAGTAAATACAATAAAATCACGAGGGAACAATGCACATTAGTAAGTGACGCATACATCACCCTTCTTGAAGATGCATCACTCCCTTTAGCCGGCGCGTCACTGCCCTGGCAGATGTGTTTAATGGCAGTTCTGAGTCACCTCTTAGATTATGTGGAAGTGGATAAGTGTATATGGGCTCTGCTGAATCCCATCTTAAAGTAAGTATGAAGGCCCCGGCCCGTGGGTGACATATTTATGTGTGCGGTGCTCAGATATGAGTCAACTAGCTTTAGCATTTCTACTTACGCATTAAACATTTCTGTAAAGTCCCATCCTTAGTCTCCTCATAAAGTGGCACAATGTCCAGGATTCCTACTGTTTTCAAGATGAATAATACTACTTAAGACTAAACTGCTCTCTTGAGGCTCTTTATTGGAGACAGTTGATGTAGGCGTTTAGCCTCTTAGTGTAAGACTCTGTCTAAAAGAGGGTGAAATGTTTCCTCTTTTATCTTTTCAATGTATGCCTAAAAGTTTGGGACTATTCTGAAGTAGTGCCTATAGCTGTGTCAGGCTTTACATCTCCAAGATGCGGGAGGAGGGGGGTTGGAGCAACATTATTCAACGAGACCCCTGATTTCCAAAAGCTTTGGATGTTCTGTTCAAATTGAAAAAAAAAGATCTCGACCGATTGTCTTTAAATAAATCTCTTTGAGCCCTTTAGGGTACTGCAAGCAACATTCATAATATTCAACAAAAAAACTAGGGCACGGACAAAATAAATGTGTGAGACACAATAAGAGTGGCCTGGGGGCTGTTTCACTTGGCTTTCACTGTTAATTTTGCATACTCTTGCCCTTTATGTCACTTGTCATCAGAGTGCGGGGTCGCGCTACGACAACAGGACAATATCGTGTTTTACATGTAGTTTCATTAGATCACGGCCAAATCGATTGCCATGATTTGATTACCGCTTTGTACTTTGTGTGCAAGTGTGTCTGCGTACGGGTGGTTGCCAAGTTTGCTTCTCAGGCGCTTCATTGATCTGTTCTGGCAGAGCAGGGTGCTGGATCGCCGCTAATCTGGCAACCCTGGAAATGTCAACGGACGAATCTGCACGTGCAAATGGCATGTGTGTGTGTTCATGCCATGGATGGAGCCAATAGGCGTACACACACACACACACACATCCTTGTACATCTATCTTTGTGAGGACTTTTATAGCCCCTCAACTCCTTACCCTAACCAATACCATCCTAACTAACCCACTAACCTTGACCCTGACCCTAACCCCAACCTAAACTCATTTCTAACCCCAACTATAAAACCACATGCTAACCCTGAAATAGTCCTTTGAAGTTGTAACCAGCCAAAATGCTCTCACTTCCTAAAAATGTACTCACTTTGCTAATAGAAGGAGTTTTGGTACTCAATATGTAGCAAGTACAAGAACACACGCACGCGCACGCACACACACACATACAGACACACACACAGAGGAAGAGACTGGTTGAATCTGACATGATTAGTTGAGTGGAACTTGGCCTTTCATTCAAAATGAACAACCATCTCGACTTGAGTGATTTAAAGGGCAAAGTCACGAAGTCGGAATAATTTCAGCACTTCTATTAGGCTGATTGCTTTCCACTGAAGTGTGAGAAATAATGAAAGAAACAAATAAATAAATGTGATATTGCCTCATTTTCATTTTCAATTAAGAAGCTCTTTATTCACCATTAGGGGTGATAGTTATTTAAGGGCCAACTCATTATCAAACATCTTGAAAAAAATGCAAGTGTATTTATAAAGTTTGCAATGACTCCTCTATGCATGTTCTCTGGCAACATGACATTTCTCAAATTAAATGAAGCTTAAGAATAAACCCAAGAAATACCTTATTTAATCATGTCTATTTTTATTTGATGTCTGTTGTGGTAATGTAACAGGAATATCATTCATATCCATTTACAAGTTGTTAAATCCAAACACCCTTTTTTCTTTTAGCATGCAGTACATTGCTGCCTGATGGAGTACAGTTTGTTTTTTCTTCAGACATTATAGATTATAGCGCAGGCATCTTATGTTACAATTTGTCTGTATAGGTTCTCAGTCATCCAGGTCATGGTAATTGTGGTAGTTGAATCATAGCAACTGGACCGTTTGAGTTTCACGAAGACATTCCGCTTCTCATCCAAGAGGCTTCATCAGAACTGGAAAATATGTTGCAATTTGCGTTCAAAAAGTAGTCGTGATTTTGTGGGTTTTGTAAGTATTTTCTAATACGATACACCGTCTCATCAAATCTGGCATTTTGTGTCCTGCAATTTTATGGTTGCTAGTACACAGTGGTATATTTTTGGTACCGTGTAATCCCTACATGCAGCATTTGCCAGCATCAGCAAGTCGCACTCACGTTGAGCTGCACATGCAGGTGCTTTGAGCTGGCAGGAATTACAATGTGCTTCACACATGACAAAGACATAATAGCCTGTCAGCAGAACACCCAAGACCATAAAGATTTAAAGGGTATTAAAAGACAAAGTGCTCAGAAACCACATGTCTCTAATCCAGTATTTCTCAGGTCTACTTCTGACCTGCCCACTCTGCTCTGACATCATCACCGCCGACGAGTAGTTGATCGTTTGGTTTCAAACTAGGGGATTATCAGTCAAGTCTTGTGGAGCTCCGGTAGGGCTAATTGTACCTGTGTAGAGATACATTACATAATCCCTGTGAGAAATAATGATTTCATGATCCCAGGTGTTAAAATCCACTTGTTTCCAGTACATTTTGCACAGCTTTCCAATTTTGCCCAATCAACCAGTTGGCATAATCACATTTGCAACCGGTAGTGAAGCGAAAGATTAAGCCAGTCCATTTCCTGATGAGTTTCCTGAAGTACCCCAAAACCTCCTGCAGTTTACTAAACCATCACTGGCTAGCATCTTCCCATTGCTACACACATGAAAGAGGGAACAAGACACTGATTGCCAGATAAAGCTCGATTTATTGAACAATCTATGCTTTGTTCACTGTTTACTGCATCAGTATTCACAATATAGTCACACCCAGATGCTCACGAATAGAAATGGTGCAATTGGAATCGAGGGTTTTGGTTTAAGCAAATGCATGGTGCAGTGAAAGTAGTTGTGTTGTCTTAGTAAGATAAATTGCACCTGCAGTGTTTTTAGGAACAATACACCCTCAAAGAATCAACTTTGTAAGAATCTGCAGCAAAATTACTCAAAATCCTGACAGGACTGTTTATGTTTCATAATAAATTCATATGTGGGTAAAGAACCTTTTTCAAGTAAAGTGCATTTCCTCAGACCTGAGGTTAAAGTTACTGTGTGTATAATTTAAGTTATATTATAATGAACACAAAGCTTTGTGGTGGCAGTGAAAGCCGAAGTTTGACTGATGGGTGTTAAAACATTAGCACATTATATTGATGTGTTATTCACTGAAAATCTTGCTGGTAGAGTGACCTGGCTGGGTTCATTGTAGTGAGCAGCAGGATTGTTTTATAACAGAAGGACATTGAGCCAATAATTGAGACTCCTTCTCTTAATGAAGTCTCCAATGGGGACAGTGAAGTATGTCTGCATGTGAGTGTTTGAATGCCACTTCTTGTATTAGAGTACGCAGTCCCTTCAGGATGTGTTCGTCCATGGCCCTACTTACTTCTTAAACTGTGTTAATTGATGACAGCTTCACACATTCAGAGTAAATTCTATTATCTCAAAAAGGTTAAGTCATAAATGGTTTGCAACTGTAATTACCCAAGATGTCAGATCCATTAGGCATTAGATACAATACAACATCCAAGTAGCACAATTTTTTTAAATACATTCTAATGAAAGAGAGACCCAGCACTCCCCCAGCATCAGTGATGAGGAAGGAAAGTCATGCTATTTGGTTTCAAAGCGGCACCTTTCGCCTCAGCCAAACTCTGTCCTTCCAGTGAAACCCTAATTGTAATGGGAAGTCTGCCACGCTGCTGCTTTTGGTTCCCAGCGTGGTGAGATGAGTGGAAGTGAAATAAGTATCTTGAGTGAGTGACCCCCCCCCCCAGCTTGGCCACCCTGCAGAGGATGCACAACACCGGCTGTTGCTACTGTATAAGATGGAAGGATGGAGGCAGGGGTGAGGCGCGGGAGGTTGAGTTTGTGTGTTTATGACTCCTGTGAGGATTTCCCTCAAGGAAGGTGACAAAGTTATTCTCACCATGTCATCATTCTTTACTCTCGCAATCACTTTCTCTCGCACAAAGGGCGGGCGAAAAGGGGGGGGTTAACAATGAAGAAGAGCAAAGAAATGGAGGGTGGAAAACAAGTTGAGGTGCAGTACAACACCTGAAGGACGGAAGAGAGAGAAAGAGAGAGTGTGTATGTGTGTGTGTGTATTCTCAGCTTGGGTGCACATGCTCATTAGTCAGATTGGAGATGATGACACTCAGCAGTCTAAAATCAATAGGAACCCCTAAGATGGCAGTTGTCTGCCTGTTTGTCTCATTAATCCTTCCAGAGTGCCGTACATGCCAGGTAGGGTCGAAGGCTGCGGTTTATATACAGCAGACTGGACATCTTTGCCTCTATGCAAACATGGGAGATGTGCAGTCAACTTTTCCCCCTCTTTTCTCATTACTTGCATTAGTCTTTATGTAGTAAATGTAGGCTTAAATTCAAATCATCCGCCTTTCACGCTCACTCTGTCGCTCCAATACACACAACTCTCCTAAATTGCCCTCTGCTTAGCATTCATTCTGTGCTCCCGGTGACCTACTTTCTTGGAAAGCAGATTTTTTTTTTCAGATTTATTAGTGAAAGTGAGTGCTTGCTCACCCCCCTTCTTACTGTTGTGTGCACCTTTTTCCTTCCAGCTTCAAAACATACCAAGAAAGTCCATTTTTCATACTTCAACTTACATTTTTTGTTCCTCAAAGACATCCTTTGAGTTTTTTGGGGATTTTCTTTTTTCCTATTTTAGACACTAGAACAGTGTTCATCCTTGGTTAGACTTTTTCTTCTCTCTTGCCCAGAACTCCAATGAGGCTGAATAAATTTGAATTATTTTAAGTTGTTTTAGTGCCATGATTGCTTCAAACACCCATCAATGACAATTAGGGTTTAAATTCAACTGACCTCAGTATTTATATATTATTTTGAATCATACGAAATGATTGGAATGGAATGGAAATAACTTTATTTTATTTATTTATTTATATAAATTTATTTTTATTTTTTTTGGACATTTTACTTTTCATTGACTTTTAACAATACAACAATAGGGCCAACATAAAATTAACTTGAACAGTAACATAACCACAACAATAAAATTGTTAAAATAAGAGAAAAAATAAATATCTGTTATCTAAACTGCCATGGGAATCCTCTGACTCACTTGGAATTGTCTTATACGTGGTCTATGCAGGAGCCCCGTGTTTTCATACAAACACCCTCTCTATTGTTCACACTAAAAATCAACTGTTCATAGTTGGTTAAAAAAAAAAATCTCAACAAGATCCAGATTTTTCACCTTTTCATCCAGATGATGGGTGACAGTGAGAGTGAAGCATAGGTGAGAGTTTGGAAGAAGGCGCAGCGACAAAACTAGACAGAAATATCATTTCAAAACAAAAAGGTGGTGCCAAACTAAAATCAGAACAATGACAAGACAGGATCCGGGGAAGTGGTTGTTGTTTTTCTTTTTTTTTTCTTAAACAGCGTCTGCCTTTGTCCCTCTGTAGACGAGCAATCTCTGCCATCAAAGCAGCCCTCTCCACCTGCCACGCCAGCTCCTTCTCACATGGGCGAGCGGTCTTGAGGGAAAGAATTTCTCCTGCATGCTCAGCCCTTCCCATGCCTGTGCCAGTTCATCATCGAGTCTGCCTTTGTCTCGTTTTTAGCAAGACATATCCTATCTAATTCGCAATTGTGTCTCTCCCTCTCAACATTCTCTTCAGCATTCCTAAACCAACAGATGAACTCAGCTTCTGAAGGTATGAAGGGCAGGTTGTTGATCTCATCAGCCTCTTCTTCATCCTGACATTTTGCCGCATCCACAGCAGAGTCCTTGTCTCTTTTTTTTTTCTTTTTTTTTTTTTATTGTCCAGGACTGAGGCAGCATGTTGTGGTTTCACAGGTTCATCATCTGGACACTGTAAGTAAGTCGATTTCTGTGAGCTTACCAGTCTCCTAGATGTCTGGACTCTAGCTGAGCAGCTGGTAGGAGAAGGGTTGGTGAATATTCTTCTTGCTGGTTTCTGTGTTTCCTGAAATGTTTTTGATGAGCCATGAGGGAATGATGCATTTTTAAAATATTCTTTTTTACTCTTCATATGTGATATGAATTTTCTTATTTATTGTTACTCAGATTTACTCTCTTTCATCATTAGAGGGATTCAACCATCAATATTAACCATACCACGATGTGATGTAAGTTACCAAAGGTTGGCTTGAACCCAAAGGCAGTGAGGCAAACTAACGAGGCAAATTAATTAATGTGGATTTATTTGCAAAATGACCACCGTACAAAACTAAATGTTGGGGAATATCATAATACTGATAGACTAGATCAGAATTAACAAAGGACAGGAAAACCAAAACCAAATTCCTTTAGCTTAGACTTACTTACTGTACCTCTGTGAATTTTCAATATATCCAATCTTAGTGCAAATAAAGTGCAGCCAATTATCCAAGGCAATATGACCTACTTAGTCAATTACTGATTCCCTATTATAGATGTGCACTACAGTATGACCCAGTACAGTATGATTCAGTACAGTATGATTCAGTACAGTATGATTCAGTACAGTATGATTTAGTATAGTATTATTCTTTAAGGAAACACAATGTCATATAACACTTGCACAGCAGTGCAATATGTTGTCTGGAGACCAGGTCAAGTCGGGGCACGAATTGTGATTTTGAAGCATTCATCATATTTTGAATCTTAAAAAGTATTAAGGTGAAATTGAATTAGTTGAAAGCAACAATGAATCTTGGAAAGTGTTTTAAAGGGCTCCCACTGCAGATTTATGCTTTTGCAGATCAAGATGAAAGACCTCTGGGTGTCTGCAATCTGGTTTTAAAGACATTCCAGTGTGTATATGTAGGTGTGTGCGTGGGTGTGTGTGTGTGTGTGTGTGTGTGTGTGTGTGTGTGTGATCAGGTTACAAATGTTCAATTTCAATAGAAGGCTTCAAGAAACATTAAGGCCCCAGCGCCTTTGAAAATCTCAAAAGTGAGTCCTGGCATGGAGCCACGTCATCCACTGTGCATTTGCCGCGCAACAATCACAACATAACACACCGACAGAGCGTCAATAGCTTTTAAGCCCGTTATCCTCACATTAATGTATAGTTCTGCTGCAGTCCGTCACCTGAGCACATCCACACCTTAAGCAGCCACCTAAAGGTCACAACAAAAAAAAAAAAAAGAGTAGAACAAAACAGCAGTAAAACATTTTGTGCTAAATAAATGTTTAATACATCCTGATCAATAGCTTGACTTGAACTACAGATGTATAATGCATGTGGCCTATTAATAGTTGATTATAAAGGGCTAACTGGAAATCATGGTCCAACTATTTCATGTTTACTCCAGATATTTGCACATGTTAACTGGACCATATTCTTTGTTCTACAAGCTCCCATGTGGATCCCCCTTCATTTTCTTTGTAACATCACACTTCCATGTAAATATTTTATGGGTATCAGTAGGAGTCACATTGTTATTTCTGTCTGAATATGTTTTTTTTTTTTTGCCATGATTTGATTGCAGTGGCTTTTTTAGAGCGGGATCCCTGAAACCGATGTGGCACGTTAACTACATTTCAGAGACAAGTGCAGATAATTAAAACGTCTCCTTTAATATCAGACATTTCACGTTGGAGGAAAATGAGTCATAAAAAGTAGCAATAAAGCCCCCTATTATGTCTGAGCAAAGTAGGTGAGTAATAATTAGAATTGCAGTCTACCGTCTCCTCGCTCGGCCTTTCTTGAGTAATAACAATTAAAAACTATCAGTGATTACAGACCGGCTTATTATTATTTAGATGAATGCAGCAACAGCATCAACTTTGATCATTTTAACAGCGGCTAAAATGGGACACGAGGGAATTTCGAGGTTGAAAGTGGAAGCCCCCCCTCTTATTAGGGTCACAGCAATACTAAAAAGGAGCATGCATTTTTAAGCTATACCTCTTCCTCCCTCACAGGCAGCACAGCGCTGAAGTCTCTAATGAGTACAGTCGAATATTATTTATTGGATACTTGCTTTCTTACCTTGCAGCCCCCACTCCAACACAACATGAGCCTGTATATCAGACTTGTTTACAAGGCCCCAATCAGTCACATTTATCTTTATATCTCTCTTTTCCCAACCTTTATCTCTCCCCTGTGCCCGTTCTCTTCTTCTCTTGCTGTATCTCTATCTTGTCGTCCCCTTCTTCCTCTGACTGACAGAGCTATAAATTGATTTTCAGCCCCGGTGTGTTCCCTCTGCCTCTCTCCAGGCATTTCCCTTATTTAGCCTCTGCCACTCCAGGGTATAGTCTGGACCAGGGGCCAACTGTCAGTCAGTGGCATCGCGGAGCGGTCTAATTCTTGGTTGGCAGGCGTCGCTGACAGTAAGATCCAGTGGAACGTCTCAAAGACGTTTAGTCTCCTTTGTTGCACGTCTGCCTCGGCACACGTCCTCATCTCGCCGCCGCTGCTCTTCGCTCCTTTTTGATTGTTTTCCCCAAGTGTCTCATACCATTCTCTACCAAAACAAGATGAAGAAAATAGACAGATACAATCGTTTTCGCAAGGCAGAGAGCTCTCCTTGAAATTAACTAACAACACATTAATACACACGCAGGCACACACATCTCATTTTAGCCCCTGAGCTTGAGTGCTGCTGTGATCTGAATACTGATTGGATGGTTTGTGTGTCTACAAAGATGTGATTGGTCAGTTTGTTCCACTGGGAAAACCGTGCTTTAATCATAAATGAGAGTCAGGGAGATTAAATAGAATAGCCCTTTAAGCGAATCTGGTATCACTGACATCCCAAGAGAGAGAGAGAAGCTGAGATGCGGGAAGACGATGAGGAAGATGAAAAAGGGGTGGGGGGGGGGAGAAAAAAAGAAATAGTGTGAGAGAGAGAAGAGGTGGGGAAGAATCAAAGGGATATTTTGTCTGCACTGTAAATGTTAGACTTTACATTACAGCTTGTGGCGTACATAACTTATGACTTCTACCAACCAAGGGAGACACCACGGGTGCCAAGCAACCTTGAGAGGGTGCTAGGGGTCCCATTCCACTGAAGAATGAGCTAATATCACAGTTTCCTCATTTAAGAGTCAGTACCATGTGGAAAGAGATATATTGATCACAGGGCTCCTCGTAGAAAATGACGGGCCCGGTAATTGATTTCACTCCCTTTTCACAGCGCGCGGAGTCAAATTATCTTAGTGTACGGCGGCGGCTTTTTATTCATTTACACGTTCATTATGGTGTGGTCTAAATGATTTCACTCACTCTGCGATAATGTTTCTCTCGGTGTCTCGCAGCGGCCGGGAGGAGTGGGCGGTGCCCGGGCTCCATCTGCTCACGTTCGCCAAAGCGGGCGTGGCCCGCGTACCGACGCTTTTACGGGCAGAATTTCTAGAAAGTTCTAATGGCAACATATGTTTCTGTTGTTTGTTTGTTTGTTTATTTATTTATTTATTTATTTATTTCCCCTCTCATGCTGATGGCACACATGCCACAACACGATAGAAGCTGCTTACCGGTGCACTTTAGGCCATCTTTATTGCCGCTCTGCCCTGTGCCTTATTGTTTCCGCCCTCTGCATCAGCTCTCTGGCTGAACCCAACAAAGTGGTATTGGAGGTGATGCGTGCCTTGCATGTTTGGACCTGAAGAAATTGAAAAAGGCTCAGTGCGAGCCTAATGCAGGTCATATAATACCTCGAAAAGGTCAGCAGCTTACATTAGAGAGCCCGCGGAGACGAAACAGAGAGACTGATCTTCATAGATGCAACCCAGAGGCCTCCCAGTGGTCCTCACAAGCCTTCAGAAACTCCAGTTTAACACCAAATGGTCCAGAAACTCTACACCGGGATGGCGGCGGAGCAACGTTATTCCTTATTCAAGACGTCCAAGATGAGATATTTCTTTGATGAGAGCAATCAGGCATACATCGCAGAGTAGGGGTTCATTAAATCCACTCAATTCAAGAAGCAGATTTTCGTCTTTGTCTTTAAGCTGCTTTTATCCAGGGAAGGTTTTGCTGAGCATGCACGCTCTTTTCCAGTTAAACCCTTTTCCTCATTAGCACCGGCCCACATTGTCACACCTGGGAGCTAACCATGTCCAAAAAAAAAAAAAAATTAAAAAATCGTCGGCGTCGCTCTGAATTCTTTTCTGTCAGCGACGCCACGGCTCAGTGTCGCGGCTGCGTTCCGTTCCGCTTGAACCCGCGTCCGCTCCAAACGCGTTTAAACCTGACGCGACTGGACGGTGACAAATGTCGAGGATTCATAGAAGTTAATTAAAAGAAAATAAGTCATTTGTTTCCCGAGGAAGAGCTACAATTTCCAAAGGGTTTCATCAATAAAAGGGGTGGGATGTTAATAGCTTTAATTTAAAGGAAAATATACATTTACTAACCTTAAATTAAAAAAAAAGGAAAACAGCAATCCCCCCTACGTGTTCTCTCTGTGGTGGAAATGGGCCGCACAAAACATCAATGAGTTACTGGGTGGCACCTGTGTGAACACCTCGTATCCGGGCATGCCTCTTTAGTTCCTTTGACCCTACGTGCGCGTGCGTGTGTGTGTGTGTGTGTGTGTGTGTGTGTGGACTGGCTGTCAGTTTCGGTCTGGTAGTCAGGATAATTAGAAGTCTCTCTTTAAGCCTTGTCTCCTTGCTGTTTCTCTCACCGCCACCGCCACTCCTCCTCTTCACCTCCTCTCCCTTCCTTTCATTCCGTCCTCGCACATTCTACATTTCTCTGTCTCCCTCCTCTCTCTCACTCTCTGTCTCTGCCCCCCCCACACACACACATATCTCTGTGCCCGTGAGTGATGAGTTTTAAATCATCCTTTCATTCTTCGCGCAAGATGAACAAGGAGAAATCTGTCCTTTTCTCTCTGTTTATTCTGCACTCCATCTCTGTCCTCCTGTCCCTGTTTCACTCTTTACTCTAACCCCTGCGTATCTCAGCTTATCAGTTTAATGAAGTTACTTCATTTAGATTAAGACATCCTCAATTCTTTCTCTGCAGCCATTGTGGGTGTCTTGGTGATATGTGAGATGAATTAATGAGAGCTTTTAATGATTTTTAACAGTATCAACTACCACTTTAGTAGTCATTTTCAAATGAGGAGGACCAGCAAATGTCCTATTTGCTTTGACTTGTGCACAATATGGTCAAATCTGAGTTTTGGGCAGAGATCAAAAGTGAACCTTTGCTCCAGATGGTTCAAAAAAAGCTTTTAATGAACTAAAATTAACAAACGTTTAGCCTGAACCGAGGGACTGGAGGCCGACTGTGTGACTGTTACTACCTAATCATCCATGTAAACAAGGATGTGTCATTCTGGTTGCATTTGGAGCCCTCGTAGGAGCTGTAAAGTGGTAGGAGCCAGCGTGATCCTGTCTGGTGATTTCAATATGTGACTCTAACTATTACATATAAGCACTGACCGTTGTGACTACAGGGGGTGGGTGGGGCTGCAGGTCCTCGTGCTACTGTTTTCAGGAGCCCAAGAGCTGTGTAGAAAGTTCACTCGGCCCCTCCATCACATCGCATATGCATACATAATCAGCTAGGTTTTAGAATCTATTTGGCCCTGTTTGTACATTTCCCAAATTAAAGGCTGTCCTCCCACCTTCCCATAGCATGATTGACGGTGGACAGGCTGCAGAATTCACATAAAGTGCCACCTGACAACAGGAAACACTACTCTGTGTGGTTCAGCTGAATATTACACTTGGGTATCTTCATATATCCCGATTCCAGATGCAAAAATAAAACATTCGTTTTTAAGCTGTGTTAACACCTTTCTACAAATACAGTCCCAATTGGATCATATCCCTGGCTCCAATTGTAACATCACACTATAAATAAGACCATTTACTTGGTTTATACATTTATTTGCTTGGCAGAGGACATCATTATTCTCCAATATGGCTCCAGTTCGAGCTTAACAAAGAGTCTTACTGTCATAAACTCTCTCTATAAGGTAGTATTGCGACTAATTAGACTGGGTGGATGGCAAATACATGACTATTTTAATGTGTTAATGTTACTCACAGGGGATTCAACAATTCCATACAAGTTACAACCCACGAAGATTAAAGGACATCATTTTACATTGTTGTACCTGAATGTTATCTCACACACACATACACAGTGTTACTCCAAAAGGACTTTTATTTGAAAAAAACAAAAACAAAACAAAACAAAACAAAAAAACAAAAAAACAAAAAAAATTCTATATATATATATATATATATTCAATCATAGGGTGGTGCTGATGTGTAGGATCTACCTGTGTTGTCCTGGGCTGAGCCACTGCCCCATGAAGCGTAAATCCTGTTTAACTTTAATCATAAAATTTAATTCCTAACAGAGAGCACTCACATCTCCCCCCTTGCTGTGTCATGTCTGCTTTGCAGAAAAGAAAGGAAAGCAAAAAGTAATGTTGTCTCTCTGTAGATGCATTAGGTGTAACATTAGTAACATTAGTAACAGCTTTAGAGGACTATCTAAATCATTTTGTTGGAGATTTTTGTGCCTGCATGTAGGTGTGTGTGTGTGTGTGTGTGTGTGTGTGTGTGTGTGTGTGTGTCCTCTGCCTGTCTCTCTAGTTGTCAAGTTTAGTTTGAGATGCCACCTTTAATTGCAGAGTTTGATGCGGCTGGTTATTATATGTCTCTGTGATATCCTTGGAAGGCCTCCGTAAATGAGGATTGGACACCAACTTTCTTTTTTTTTTTTTTTGGTTTGGGTTCTGTCCTGGTTAATTGGCTAGAATTGTATCCAGCGGGATTGTTCTGCTGTCCCCGTGGCCTCGGCTGCCATACTAAATAACAAGGCTCATAAACATGAGAGGGAGGAGGATGATCACCCAGATACGATTCGATCAGGGCCCTTTTCTTGAACCGGGGTTGGGTGTAGGCGTGCGACTTCCTTGTCTAACAGCACAGAACAGAAGCATTAACATGTTGGAGCCAAAATTAGAAGCATTTAAATCAACTCTCGGGTATTTTGATGTGATTGTTTCTTGATGCATTTATGTCCCAGCATTATCAGAACCTGTCCAACATGTCGTCCAACAGCTATTGTCCTCTACGCGTTAATGTCCTTGGCCGTGCTGATGTTGAATTCCTCTTCAGCTTCAAGGTTTTCTCTAAGCTTTTCCAGCAATCCATCTCCCCTGAGAAGTGGAGAGCCTCTCCATCAGGGATCAATACCACACCTTCAAAAAAAAAAAAAAAAAGTTTCAGCTTGACTTCCCTTCTGGACACTGCAAGGTTTTCATCCGACACCTGCGGTGTGTTTGATATAAAGGCTTCATTAATATCAAAGGGGGATGATAATGGTACTGATGTGAACTGGGGAGTCTAAAGAGATCATTTACATTTAACAATTTAGGCATTTAGCAGCCTCCATAATCCAGCGAGATCTAGTGTAAGTGCACCGAGAGAATGAGCTCCGCTTCTAATTTATCAGAACAAGCAGCTTTTAAAAGAAAGTCTAAAGGATTAAATCTAATTCCACACTCCCCTTCCTGACAATCCTTTTCAAACTATGATCAGATTGAGCCCTAACGTAACCGTCGACATGCCCGCTCGTACCATTTTCTCACTCTTGTACTTTTGAGAGGAAATTTTATTCCAAAAAGGGAACCTTGGGTGAACCTGACCTGAGCACAGGAAATCAGATATGTAAACTTAGCATTCTCATAATCCATTTATAATCCACTTTTCGTTGTTCTGAAATACTGTTGTGTCACCGTGACATTCAATCGGGACATGGCGTTACGATCCGACAGCGCCGGGTGGCAGCCGTGGAGCAGAGTCACCACAGTGTTGTTAGAGTCATTTCAAATTCTGCCTCTCCTCGTCTCCTCCTTCTCTCATCGCACTCTGTTCCCCATCTCAAGCCCAGAGCTATAATGAGGAGTCCGCAGCAGCTCATTAGGAACGCCACGCATTTCCCTTCTTCCTATCTAAAGAAATCATTAAGTGCTCTTCATGTTGCTCCGCGTGTGCAAGACCTGTCACATTTGCGCCGTCTCGCTGCCATTTTCTCTCGTAACAGTCGCAGCGGGCGCTGAGAACTTCCAGAAAAAAGGAGTCCTTCATCGTAATTGCTAATTGCTAAGACTGACCATCCATCCATCTGTCCATTTTAGAGCAGCCACCAGACAAGAGCTCCCACACACACACACACACACACACACACACACACACACACACACACACACAAAGGCGCATATTTTAGTCTCTAAAACACTCAATATGCGTGTTTTTTGGGCTGTGGAAGAGACCAGAAGAGAAAAAAATAAAAGCACATACTTGAGGGAAACGTGCAAAGTCCACACCGATGTGAGGTAGAGGCGAGGTGTCAGCCTTGACACAACTGTGCTAACACCTGCACCGCCATAAATGAAACCTTTAAAGCCACGGGGGAAGTTGCATGAATCCAGGAGCTGCCCGAGTGGGGACGGGCTCCCCAAAGGAGTGTTTTCCCCCTGGGTTTATTTTTCTTTGTTGTTGGGAATGTGAAGTGACATAAGTCGGCCTGGTGGAAACATCGTGTTTTGAGACTAGACCAAGATTTCCGGAGCTTTTTAAAAATGGCTTATGTCTGTTTTTTTTTTTTGCAGTCTCCCAATACACATTTCTGTCTCTGGTAGTTTTATAGAAGATCTCGGTATTGTCACTCAGTTTCCTTAATTTTTATTGAGTAGGATATGTTTGTTTTTTTGTTTTTTTAAATGCTTTTATTACAATGCAATCTAAAAGCAACACTTTTATTTGCATATCAAAGTAGTCGGGGTTGTTCTCATTTGCAAAGGCATCATGCCAAGCAAATGGTAGAGACCATTTTTATTGTTGTGCATCTTGACATATCAGGAACTGATTAGCGAAAACAAAGAAGTAGCTAGCAATTGATCTTGTAGAGGCACACTCTGTGAATCCAACACAATGTTCTGGTCGTTTATCGATCTCACCCATTAAGTCAGGAAGACTGATAGATCTGGGCTAACCGAGTTTCTCCGTAGTTAGAGGACCTGGGTTCAAACACCCCACCTGGAATATGAATGTTGACCTAAAACAAAAGTGGCCTTTGTCCCTGGGAAGAGAGGACACGTACAAACTCACAGCATGGGAAAGAGATGTGTGTGCCACAGTAATTACACATAAATTGTGCCAGCTAAAAAGATTATGTGATTCTTGGTTACACTGAATTTATATAATTATGTTAGTCACCTAAATAAGAAACAAATATATTTACTTTGCCTTTGTGACTCTCGTCGACCAATGGGAGGGCCACACATCTACACTTACGTAACGCTTGTGTGTGTGTGTGTGTGTGTGTGTGTGTGTGTGTGTGTGTGTGTGGTAGTGTGTAAAGACCCCTGAGTATGGAATTGATGGGTTGCTGTTAGAAAACAAACAGACGTTCTGCCAGGCAGCCGCCTCGCTTCGGTTGACATCACTGGAACTAAATGATGTGGATCCTGTGACTGTGTGTGTGTGTGTGTGTGTGCGTGCATGTGGGTCGATACGCGAGCATTTCTGCCGGTTAATTCAGGTCACCCAAAATGGTCAACAGCGACCCAGGCTTCGGTTAAAGACCCCTCTCTTCTCTCTCCTTTAGGTTTCATCTACACGTGCGGCGGCGCTCTGAAAGGCAGGAATGGCAGTATAGAGTCGCCAGGGTTCCCCTACGGCTACCCCAACGGGGCAAACTGCACCTGGGTCATCATCGGCGAGGAAGGAAGCAGAATCCAGCTCATCTTCTTGTCATTCGCCATTGAAGAAGAATACGACTTCCTGTCCTTGTACGATGGACACCCACATCCTGCCAACTTCAGGACCAGGTAGGACCAGTTAATTCAAAATGCCAATTCCACTAACTTTAATTCGCTTACTGGGTAAACGAGAATTAGATTTCCCTAGATTTCCCATTTAATCTGTTGTCCGTTTACAACATCATCCTCCTGTAATCATGTAAAAAAGCGGAACAGAAACACAACGGCTGTTAGAGCACATTACAGTTTAATTCAATAATTACAATTAACATGTGGTGCAGCTGCTTCACAGCTGAAATGAAACTAGTACACAATCTGATACTTTTGATACACATTTGCTGTGTGGGAGAGGAAAAAAAAAAAACAGTGCTAGCTTAAAATACCATCACACAAAAACAAAAAGGACAGTATTGCGTTAAAGTGCTCATCATAAAGAGCAAGACTGTGGGAGTAACTCAGATTCCTTAAAGCCCGAAATTCAACCAAAGCCGGAGAAAAAAAAATCATTTTACAGAAGCTATTAGACTCTTCTTTGGCTTCTATCAGAAAAGCCATAATGGCTAATACCTTGTCTTTAAATCCAATAATATTACACACTTTCTTTCATCCTTCAATGAACATGAATTCACAATAAAGCGAGAAGGCTTGTTCTGTTGATATGCTACAGTTAATGTCTAAACAGTGGTGCAGAGCTTCACTTCAGGGACCCTGCAGCCAAAGCAACTTTGACTCTCATTTGCATTAAGTTATATTTGTTGGTATGGTTTGGTTCTGGGAGATAAACACTGATCGGCTCAAACGGGGTTGTCGGGAACTAACGGAGGTCAAGGTGAGACCCATATTATTAGCAAAGAATGCTGTATTAATGCATTTTTTTATTGCGTTTATTGCGTAATTCCATACAGAAGAGCCACAGAATTGACAGTTTAATTAAAACATATCATAGCGTTATTGATATTTACTGAAATACTGATTCAGTTCATTCAAAACATTTTAAACGTTTCATTCAACATTTCATTAAAACATTTTTTCAATGAATGTAGAAGAATGTATATGTGCAATAACATGCCCATCATTGACCGGAGTCAAAGGTCACTGTTAGGCCATTATAAGCCAAAGCTTATGAATGTGAAGATGATTTAACATTTTTACTGATTCGCTGCTTTGCATTGTTAACATCGGGGTGTAGCTTCCAGTGTCATGGAGGTTCAGGCCTGAAGTTAGAAATTAGTTACTTTGATTAGATCAGTCGTGTGAGGAAACTGCCACTGATGGTGCTGTAGGCAAGCAAATCTGCTCCGGCTCAGTCCGGGCAGACAGATGTGAATTGTGAGATAAAATTAGTCCTTTTATTCTTTTGGTTCAAGGAGGATCATTTTAAATTAGCCAACTGTAATAATCTAACTTTCTCTGGCTGTAGAGAGGCTTTCAGTGCTCTGATTGCCACACAATTAAACAAGGGTGTGAAAAAAATATAATGAAATAGGATAGAGGAGTGTGACCGTGTGATTTTCCTACTTTAATGTCATACCAAATTCTGCAGGGGGATGGAGAGGGAGAGATCAAACAGATAGAAGGAGAGACAAAGTCAAAGATGCCCTCTATGCTCTTATTGGCTGATCTGGATTTCCTGCTTATCTAAGATAACAGGAAAGGATGCCCTATCGGAGTCCACAGATATGCACACAAGTATTCGCGAGTGTGTGTCAGATTTATCGTCCCCACAGTCACAATCGCCCCGCTAGTTAAGCTAAATTACCTCGGCTCCCCGATTCTCAATCTCTGCACTCACACAAGCACGCCCAGGCCGTGGACACAGGGCAAAATGGTGATTAAAAGGTCCAACCCATTAACAAGAAAATGGTAATTATGGGGAGAGTGATTAGCAGGGATGGCGCAGATACATGGATGTGTGCTCACAGGGCGCACAGGAGGCAGATCTTTTCTTCCTTTTTACGTCTCTGTGCTGGAAATGGGCCGGGAGTCATTATGGCTTCAAGGTTGTCCATTCTTTCATTTGTTTATAGCATCCTTGTGAAAGCCATCAACTCCAAGGATGAACTGGGGAGATGGCGTTCAGAGGTCAAAGTTGCTGTGAAATAATGATCGATGGTGAAGGTCAAAAATCAAAAAAAAAATCTGACCAGGTCAGTATTTGCTTTAACCCATCATATCATAAAGTTCAGCACTGTTCATGTTGGACTAATTCTATTAGACTCTAAGGACAGTAGCGTTTATAGAGACACGCATTTCTGTGAGAAAGAAGGAAAGAGTTATCATCCACCTCAAAGATCATGGTTGGGTTCAGCCAATATTAACATGTCACTCTTCTCAGTTTTTGTGTAGAGGTAAAAGATGTAGTAGGGCCAAAAGGGGAATGAGCAGGCACCTGGGCACGGATGAGTCCAATGGCTACCAGGCATCCATCTGAAACCTGTCTGACGCTGCTCGTATTTTACTGGAACGCAACCATTAGTGCCGCTGCTGTCACTGTCCCTCATGTTATCTGGGGACTCCTGTTTAAGTTATTGGCAGCCGTGTTTCCTTTTCTCACCTCTGCAACTTTTTGAATGATGTTGACTGCAACAAGCGTGTGGATAAATAGAGTGAAAGCCTTTAAATAACAGATTTTACATCACGCAGTAGTGTTTCCATGTTGGTCAGCGGGGAGGACAAGTGAACAGATATTTCTGTCTATATAATTCATCATCATAATCTACCAAATGAGGTACCCCCATGTGGTATGTAATAATACCAACATTAAGGTAAGGAATTATAAATCTCATCCTTCTAGATGGATCTCAAGCTGATAAAATTGCTACATAGAATATATAGAAGCATTAAAAACTCCAATATGAATCAGCTTCTTAAGGGTCTGTGTAATTTTTTGATGATTATATGATCTTTTGAATGCCTCTCCATTGACTGCTTTGTGTTTGGAGTAAATGGTTTGTAATTATTATAAACTAAAAATCGAAAAGTTCGACAGATTGATGGATGGATGGATGAATGATGGATGGATGAAAATAGTAAATTTAGGGAGAAGAAGTTTCACTCTGTAGCAGACTTCCAGAATTAAAATAGATTGTGAATCAATCCAAATGGCATGGAGGGGAATTAGTATTTGTTTCTGATGTCCAAATAAGCTCACACACAAATTCAATTTATGAAATTATTGTAATTTTCCCAAATGTAAGCAATAAGATTGTGTAACTAGCCAATTTATTAACAAATCGTATCCTGATAATTAAACCTCTGTTGAAGTAAAGTAACTGGATCAGTTTGTGATACATTGCATCACTTGTACAGTTTATTTCCATCTTTTTCCACTCGGATGTAGCGCGTCTGTCCTTTGTACGTGAGATTAAGTCTGCAAAGTCAAGCTTGCTGAAACTGTTACTGAAGTTGTGCCAGGGAGACTTTATGAATATTTAACAACGCAATCTGTCAATGTGTCTATTCAATCCATTCCGTCGTCTGCTTACTCGTTTTCTGCAAGCAAATTTGTTTTAGAAGAGTTAAACTTCTACTGAAACTTTGAAGCCTGCAGTCAGTTTCTTCCTGTAGCCTTTAAGTCTGAGTCCTTGCCAGACTTAATTGTTACAGGACCTTGATAATGTTTTGTTAATTAACATGTCGAGGGGTGCGTGGTCAACACTGGGTTGCCTTTGCCCATCTCCTCTGTTCGAATCTACAGCACATGCACTTAGCTCATGGGTCACCCCGACAGAAATTTGATTTAGAGCTAATCTTTGAAATGCTTCCATTAAGAATTTTTATTTCAAGAAGCTTTTGGCCCACAGTCATTCCATTTTGTGCTCAGAGCGACTGGCCTGCAATATTTGGCCTGGATTCACTGCTATTTCTTAACTACTTTTTGTTAATGTTTTTATTCCTTTTTTTTGTTGAATTTTATAGTGCATCAAATTTTGAGAGAATAAGTTGTGACCTTTTTTATGTTCACAAGATAAAGAATAAATGGAAGTGCAGTATATATTTAGAAGACAACTAGATTTCAGGACACTAGCCTGATTGAAATCTTTACAATTTGAGCTTCTTCATGCAAAACAGAAAAATAAAAATCAAATAACGAAACTAAAAAAAAAACAAAAAACACTGGAATGGAACTGATCAATGTTGATGTGAAGATGCACCTCAGGCTAGTTGTTAACTTGTGTGTCTACTTGTTTATCTCAGCAACAAATGATTTAAAATTCCAACCTGAAAAGAAGAGCATAGCTGTTTGCAGCAGTAAGATGTACGCATTTCCATTTTAGTCATTTAGTAGATGCTTTTGCCCAAAACAACTTACCAGGAGAGACACAATCAAGTCACCAACATTCATTTGAGACCGATGTGAATGAAATACTACCTTACAGTCGCAGAACGACCTCGTATAAATGCAACTACCAAATAATAGTGCAGCATTACAGAGAGGGAGTGAGGAGGGATATAAACAGGAAAGAGGGAGGGGGTGAGGAGAGTGATTTTTCCACCATAAGACCTCTCTCATTAAAATAGTCTGGATTGTCATGCCTTTATAAACAGCTTTGCTAGACAACACTCGTTTGTGGAATGCAGCGAATGAGGAGTAGCATGGGCTCGAACAAGATCGTTAAAGTTAGAGGGAGTAGATGCAGCCAGTGCTCTGTAGGTCAGCAGAAGGGAATTGAAGTAAATGTAGGCAGCTACAGGTAGCCAATGGAGCTATGCCAGCAGTAGGGAAGACATGGGCTCGCTTCGGTTGGTTGGAGACCAGATGTGCCTCCACATTCAGGAACATCTGAAGCAGCTTCACCGCACACATCAGCACACCCATTAGGAGGGCATTGCAGTAGTTGATGTGACTTGTACCAGCAGCTGGATGGCATGCTCAGTTAGGAACCGAATGACTTTTCTGATGTAGACGAAGGTAAAGCAGCACAGCCGGCAGACTGAGGCCACATGATCAGAAAAAAAGCCGGTTGATCATCAATTGCGAGGCCAAGATTTCGCTAAAGCTTTGGTAGGAGCAAAGGGATGAAGGGATTGGTGGGCTAGGAAAACCAGGAGCAAGGTTAATTTGATGGTGGCGGTCCTGCATCCACGCGGATATGTTTGAGAGCCGCTAGCGATCTTGTCCAAGACTGAGGGTTCACCTGGGGGGGGTAAGACAGGTGCAACTTGTTTGCTTGCTCCGTGAGTAGGAGGAGTGGGGTTCCGAACTATGACCCGATCAGGGACAGGAAGTCAGCCGAGCTCTGGCTGTCTAAGCGGACTCTGAAATCCCCCACCAGGATAAACACGGGACACTCAGGGGAGGTAGACCCTTAAGCAGAGCTGGATATTCAAAAAGAGGCATACTTGTATGAGGGGAGTGCTGGAGAGAATGTCCATATTTATCAGAAATGATCAGACCAGCCCCACCACTGCATCCTGAGGAGAGGTGTTCAGTGAACGTGGAGATGAAGTCACCGTCTATTGAGAAAGGTCCAATTACACATCCTACTCTCATTTTATAGTCACTGCATATAAGATATGTTTTTAGCAACATATTTGGTGGGATGAACTAACCTGCTGACTACCTACATCAGGCTGAAGGTTATTTTTCTGAGCCATCACATGGGAAGCTCTGTGTTGTGTGAGCTGCGAGTCCAGAGAGGCTGACAGAGTGGCTGACGCAGAGGCACTTACCTTTAGGCAGCCACGGCGAGCGACGAACAGCCTGTGGTTAAAAAAGAGGAAAGCACAGCTGCCGGAGAGCTGAGAAGTTGTTGAGTCAGGGCCCCGACAACATCAGGACGAGTGACTTTACAAGTAAATGCAATGTCACACCTCATCGTCAGACCAGAAACTCTTCTTTTGTTGACAGAGTAACCAGGCGTACAAGCCCCAAAACTTTGAGTGCATAATGAAGTGCAAGGTTTAAATGGAGAGGAGCTCATAAGGAAGTGTTAACGGTTTCAAAAATGCATGGAAGAGTAGAAAACAGAGAGAAGCTGAGAAGATAAATACAACATCACAAGAAGAACCTGCTGTGTATATGTAGAAAATGCATATACACGTAGAAAATGCATATATATATAGGATATTGTTATATGCATACCTGCATGAGTATATGATTTAGTCTATTAGAGATATGCACGCAATCAGAAGGGAATAACCTTTAAATGGTAGATGTTAAATAAGGTGAAGTGTATCTTGTCACCCAGATCATGTAGTGAAATATATCAGCCTAATCTTTATAGAGATTGATTTGAGCTGGTTGCAATTAACCTATTTCTACTTCCTGATCTTTAATCATAATAACGAATGGGCCTGAGTAAAAAAAAAAACACACCCTTCATGCCACAGAAGACAGGGCTGTTAAAGCCCATGCTTTATATTGGTGAGTTTATTCCATCTGCCCTGTTCAAACGTTGACCCAGATAACATCAGCAGGCCTCCACAGCACCAATTTTACACCTGGCTAAGCCACCCCCACCTAAGAAAGAGGAGTGCGCTGACTACACCAAACTTCTGTGCAACAGAGACACCTTCATACAGGGAGGTGTACATGGTTTAGAGGTGAAATGCATAGACACAAAGGCCATGACAGCACAGAGTGCTTGATGGGAATGTAAGCCTTTGATGGTGGGATGATGTTCTGTAGTGAAACCCAGAGCTTTTTTTTTACTCCCGGAAAGAAACCAAGATGTGTCCGCGTCAATGTGTGTGTGTGTGTGTAGGTGTGTGTGTGTGTGTGTGTGTGTAGGTGTGTGTGTGTGTGAGAGTGTGTAGGTGTGTGTGTGTAGGTGTGTGTGTGTGTGTGAGAGAGTGAGAGAGAGAGAGAGAGAGAGAGAGAGAAAGAAAGAGAGAGAGTATCTGTGTGTGTGAGTGTGCACTGAGGTGTATTTATCCCTGAGGTAGTGCTATTTCATCTTTTCCCGCATCGCTTCTGCCCTTTAGGGGGTAAGGTGTGTGTATGTGTGTGTGTGTGTTTGTGTGTGTGTTTAAAAAGGGCCCAGGTTGACAAGACAGGAAGGAAGAGAAGAGAAAAGGAACACTTTCCCGTTAGTTTATTTTTTCCCTGTTTCCCAAGGCTGGGAAACATGTGGATTTACTGCTTTATCATTACCACATACATAAATAGAAGAATGATAGTGTAACTTGTGTCAAATGTACAGTCAAGTGAGGAAAATCGGTGTGAAGAACGCTGCATACAAACCACATGCATAAGCAATAACTTGCAGAAATTGGCAACTTTGTGCTTGTGCAAGCTCCTCGGTCATAAACAACATTTTGGCACAGTCAGTCTCCACCGGGGGTCTTATTTCTCATAAAAGATTGCTGCTAGACAACTTTGAGGAGTGAAAAGTGAGGACTTTGGTTGGAGCTGTGCATAATTGCCGAGCGATACGCAGCTTGTGGGTAAATGGTGTGGGAGTGAGTGTACGCCTGTGGGTCACAGACAGACAGGAGAAAGTGTCAGCCGAAGCAACAAACATCTCCTTCAACACTGGTTTTTAATATGATTCCTTTAACCCCCCCTCCCAAAAAAGGAAAAAAAAACCCCAAGAAAACAGTCATTAAAATCTGACCTCCTGATGGATTGAGCGAGTTTGTCATACCTTATTTTCTTTCAGTGGCATCTTTTCTCACTCTGTGTGAGAGACTATAATTCACAACCTCATCTCTGTTCCTTAATGTCTTTCTCTCAAAGCTTCAGTGTTGCTCTTTCCGCAGCATTAATTCAGCCCCTCACATCCCACTCCATCTGTTTCCTCTCTCGATTCCTCCTATAAATGTCATTAATTTGGTACCGATAACCAGCTCCGTTCTGTTCAGCTAAGTCTGGCACTGAGCGTAATTATAACCATTACCGTGACGTTAGTGGTGGAGAACAATATTCAGTTCCATCCTCCTGATAGAGTCTACCTCTCTGCAGGCTTCAGAGCTGCTGCTCTCTGTCGTATTGTGGCTACTGTACAGATTATGTCTTTATGTGTCTGACACTCCTGGGGACGGTCTTAATTGATTTTCACTGCTCTTTTTGCCCGAGGTGATAATTCTCATTTGAGAATTACTGCTTTACATAATATACATGTGCCTGCTGTATCTAATGGCTGCACACTAACCACGTACATATTTACATTTTTTAAAGAAAGGGGTTTTTTTTATGTTAAATAATGCAGCATTAAAAATACAAAAAAATAAAACATCTTCTATGATGTGTCAAGACCCGAGAAAGGAAATTTAATGAACTCCACATTTTCAAAGTAAAAAGAAACAACTTCTTTTGGCCAAGGGAAGATTCACAAGGTCAAAAATCGACTCTTGCATTATCAAACCCAAAGGCCATATTATGGGTGACAGTGATGATGTTTTTTTTTTTGTGCTGAAGTTTCAGATATTGATCGCATTTATGTGAAACTTTGACACACACGATTCAGTGCTCTTTCCGTACCAAGGGAAAATAGAAATGCACTCGGTTTCTGCAGCCACATCCTCAGATTCTGAGGGATGGCGTGTGTTGTTGTTGTTCAAAAGGTCCACAGAGTTAGTGCTTTTACAAAATGAATAGTTTCTTCAGAGGGTTCTTTACCTCATTATTATGGTATTTTCAGCAACTATTTGGACTCTGTAAAACACAATTTACATTTGTTTACCTCTTCACGGTCCAAATGAGAGCAGCTAATTTTAAGCTGTTTCAAATTTTAAGCTTTCCGCACAAATTGGGAGGCAATTTAATGTTTTATTCTAAAGAAATGTTCACATCTTTGTTTTTTTTTTGTTTTTTTTTAAGTCAATCTCTATTGGATTGATCCACATGCAGCGGGGAATGAAACAAATGTGTATTCTCCAGTTACATTTTTGGGGAAGTGCATGACAGGATGTGGAGTCTGCACGGAGGTCCTGACCCCTTCGTCACTACCGGCCATCATTCAGTCCTCGTTTGTTCAGGACAGAAGGCTAATGATGGTGGGCTAAGAAGTCAACCAACATACCTCAACTGTCTCTACGATATTGATGGACTCAATTATGTCTGTGTGTGTGTGATCTTTTGTGTGTGAAGGTCCAGTAATCCCAGTGGCTAAAATGATAATCCCCACAAACTGTCCATTAGCCCCTTGACACTCTACCCCCCCCTCCCACACACACACACACACACACACACACACACACACACACACACATACAAACACACACTGCTCCACCAGGGCAGTCACCCAGGAGTTAGGCAGACGGTTCCCCAGGGAGGGATCTCCATGATCAGCCACAGAGCTGGCCCAGTGCCCCTGGAGGAAGAAATTGAGATACTGACTGGCAAAGCATACAGATAAAAGAGCAGAGTCAAAACCAAAGGAAGGTGTGGAAGAGGGGGAAGGGGAGGGTGACTGAGCAGTGCTGGGATGCTGAAAGGGAGGGATGCTAGACTGGTTTGACTGGAGTGGAGAAGAGAGGAGAGAAAAGTCAAGGGCAAAAGGCAAGAAGGGCAGCAAAGACAGACAAAGATGGAAAAAAGGACAAGTCTGTGTTCTTCATTGCTCATTGACCTTCTCCTCTATGTGTGATATTGGTATCTAGAGGCTGTGAAGCCATGGGAGATGTTCCAGTCTAGTGTGCCAAACCACTAAGGTCGTTTTTGTGGGGGGTTTTTTTCCCCACTTCAAATTTCATGCCCCCTTTTATGTTTTTGGGATTTGTCTGCTACTCAATTGAGATCTGTGCAACACCTCCCTGCTTTGAGTTGAGAGATAAAACAATGAAAAAAAATGTGTTTCTTTTTCTCTTGTTCCAGTTTCTCTTTGATTGTGACTGGACAACTTTTGTAACTGGATACACATAGATGATCATCCGATGTTCGATGAGCAAAAACCCATTTAACAAAAAACATAATTTGTGAATCCCTCTGATGCCACTGAGGTTTTAGATGTCACGTTAAAACGTGACAGATCAACCCTAATCTCTCCTCCAGCAGGAGACAGAAGGGTGTGTTTCTTTCTGGTCTGGTGCTCTCTCCATTATCCTTCTAGACTAAAAACCAAGTGTTCAATTAAACTGTCGTGTAATTAGTTGAACATATATGATATGCATTAAAGTGAACAGACACAGTGTTGATGAATCTTCACTCCGCTATGCTTGAGTGTTTAAGCCCCAAGGACCCCAATAGATTGTCTGATTTATATAATCTCTGGGTCAATTTCATGACAATAACTGTCTCTCTCTTTCTCTCTCTCTCTCTCTCTCTCTCTCTCTCTCTCTCTATCTGTGTGTGTGTGTTTGTATGTGTTTGCATGTTGGTGTTATTAGTATGCAATGCTGCCCTGGCCTCATGTTATTAATCATTAAAACTAGATGAGAGAATATGACCTGACCCCCTGGGGTAAAACACAGAAGCCTGCACACACCACACACACATATGTGACCCACCAATAATGCTTTCTTCAAGGATATTACAGCACCAAACTGTGGAGGTGGCATAATAAAAGATGTTGCTGGTAGTGGGACTCGTCTCTATTGGAATTTTGGTGACATTTTGAGATTAATTTTGCAGTGATTATGTGGAGTTTCAGCTATACGTCTGAAAATACCAGGCTGGCTTGTTTTTTTGCTGCCAAGAAACTTTTTTTTTTCAGAAGTGAACCTTGTTCATTCTCATTCCACCGCAGATGGTTCATTTTCAACCCCCCTTTTCCCCCTTTTCTTTCACCAATAGTTTGGCTTTATACTCAGTCCACACGTACAGCATGGTAATGTTGTCTTTGTCAAAGTTAATTATGTGTTTACAGTTAAATGTATGTGGTGTAAACAGGGAAAGTGTTAGAGAAGCCCTCAGGCACACACAGTCCTCTTAATATTCAACAGTTCTCTCAGTGTGCATGTGTGGGTGTGGACGTGTTACTCTATTGTCTTTTTTTTTTTGTTTGAGCATAAGCCAGTGTAGCTCTGACATTTTGCCTTTGTTTGTTCCTTTTGTCCCTTCATCAAGTAAAAGAGACGTATGGAACCCCAGGCAAAGTTTAACATCTCCATGTAGACATATACGCACAGAGGAATGTGAGGTTATTGCAATAAAAAAAGAGAAAATCAGTGTGCCAACATCTGACCTCTTCATTGTTATGCTTAATATTATTTTGTTATTATTCTCTATAAGTTTAATTCAAATCCAGTTCACTACATTGTGACACAGCGAGGTGGTTTGTCTGTATGTGTATGCACGTATGCGCATCCCACCATAAATCTTCATATTCTCCCTTTGCCTCTCAGTATCCCATCTCATCTCCTTCCCTTGTCTCGCTCCATCCATATATCTCTCTATTGACTCACCATTTAAGATGCTGTCAGGCCTGACACCTCCCCTTTATATGCCAACAGACACATACACTCTGTCTCTTCCTATCAGTAATACACAGGTGTGTAGACTTGTATGTGTGGGTCCCTCATTAATGTATGTGTGTGTGTCTATGTCTTTTCCGGTACATGCTTCCATGTGTTTATGTGTTCCTTTATAAGTATGCATGTCAGGTGTAATGGTAAGTGATGAAGTAGCCAGCAGCCTAAACAAGAGTTAGCTCAGGGGGGCAAGACTCGCTATCTATCTAACTGCCTGGGAGGGGGGAAAAAAAGACAAAGAGAGAGGGGGAAGGTGGAGGTATACAGCATTTATCATTTAAAGAGGAAAACAACTATAGCTTTGTTTGTGGTAGAAAGATGATATTTACCAAAATGGGTTTGTGACCCTAGCCCAACATGACCGATACCAGTGCTCACTGGTTAATTTCCAACATATGTTTGCTTAATTATCAGGGATGTCTCAAATAATGGGAATAAGCTTGTTCAAACAGATCAGATAAGCAATCTTACTGTTACTTACTGTTTACATCTTTAAGGCCCAGGCCTTCAGCAGGCTGCAGTGTCCTCGTGCATTTTATGAAAGCTCAATTTCTGAAGCCCTAAATGCAATCGCAACAATAACCATATGGACAAGCCTACTTATCCATACATGACTCATATTTATTGAGCAGCCCCAAGGATGAGAAATGATGCTTGAGGACTATCAACTTGTCCTTGTGTAAAGCCTAAAGTGGCACATGGCCAGGCTTCATTATCTAATGAGCTGGAGAGAACGTGTAGGATTTACGTACATGCCACAAACTCCTGCTATAATTACATTGTCAGAATGTATTTATACAAGACTAATTTACAACAAAATGTTTGCCATGGCACCATATTACAATAACATGTGGTTTAAATATTCTACCGAGAAAACCTGCGTGGAAAGCAAGCAAGGGCGGCTGGTTTTCTGCAGCATTATAATGGATTAAGCTTTTATTTCAAACCCGTTGCTGTTGGTTCAAGTCTTTGCATGTTTGTCTTCGAACGCCTGATGCTGACAGGAAGGTTAATCTACTATTAAACCCCACTGAAAATGTCTCTCCGGAGGGTTGCACAGAGAGTAGCGATGGCCCCTGTCACCTCCAAAGCTCTCGGATGAGAACACCCCCACCACCACCAGCACACTGAGCCTCGCCATCGTGACACACCACAAAAGGGGCTTATCGTCTTTGGGCATCGCGGAAATGCTGGGAAGAGTTGGAAGGAGTGAATGTGTGGGCTATTTGGTACCACACATGTACACAAACTGCTCATCTTTTTTTTTTTTAAGATGGGCCAAAGTTAATGGATGGCATGCCACCGCGGTCAAGGACTGAGCCGCACACATATGAACATGCGCACAAACACGTGCAGACACTGACATGCACAGAGAGTTCAGAGTGAGCAGGGAATGACTGATGTACAAGACACACCAGAGACTATTGACCACCTGTACTGTAACCTGAAAAATGACAGTGTGCGCATATGTGTGTGCCACATTAGAGAGAACCGTTAATCAATCACTTACTGCAGACCCTGAACTTAGGACACGACTAATGGGAATAAATTCCGAGACATAAAATGATACAGCATGGAGGAGAGGAAGAGATGGAGAGGACCGTGTGTGTCATATTTTCATCTGTATCTTTTCCAAGGCGCCTGGACCCATATGTTTTGGTGATTTGCCTTATCAGATGAGCTCCCAGGGCAATCAACCAACAAAAAAGTAATTTTAAGTTATTCATGAGTAATGCCTATACACTTAAATTTTACACAGAAACACATCTGTTTACACTGGACAGTTGACCTTGTCATCTTTCTGGTAATTCTGCCATGACAACAGCTTCACCCAATGGGCAATTAATCTAAGTAGTTTGTAGTAGCTTATGCCCCAGACACACCCAGTGTTAAATATGTAATTAATCATAACAAAAAGCTTCAGTATAGCAAATAACTCTTTTTACTCTACTCTAAACCTCTTTATTTGAACATCCAAGCCAGTGTTAGGTAAGTCTATATATGTACATGTAACACATTTATATCCATTGCAATGGAAACACATGTATGTCAACAGGGAAGAGGTCATCCAGACCAATTTGCAGAGAACGAGAAATAGGAAAAAAAGTGTTTGCATTCCATTCAAAGCACTACAACAAAAAGTCTGCTTGTATTCTTAATTCATGAAACACATCTAGTTAAAGTGATGGTAATTATTATGGAATTTATTATTAGCATTGGTCACAGTGTCAGCTGCATATGTGAGAATTCTAAATTCTAACAAGATAGAATCTTTATTGTGAAGTTAGCTACCAGTAACCAAAAGGTGTTTGTTTTTTTTTTGTTTTTTTTTTTTAAAGAAGAAAAACAGCAGGCAGGACACCCAAATAACCAACATTTGTTATTTTATATGTGACATGTAGCTATTGTACTTTCTCAAGGGAAAGAAATTAATGACAGGAAAGTATATGACTGGAAAATTGACACCTAGGCAGGAAAGATGGATGTAAGAGCTTTGGGTGATGCTGGAGTACAAAAAGCGCTTGATAGAATTCCTTTTTGAAGGTTTCAGGTCTCGAGTCAATATTAGTTCGATGAAATGTGCACAGTCTGAAATACTGACATGCGCATGATCCAACACTCTCTCTTGGCATTGTTGCTTCTTTTTTAGGGAATTGGACCTATACTATATACACACAGTGTCACAATGGTAATATCTAAAAATAAAACTTCAGAATATTAACTGTTCTGTATGAATTGGGTTGCATGGTGTAAATTAAAAGAATGAACACAAATACAACCATTTAAGTAAGATTTCAAACCATAATCGGCATCTACATTATGTCTATTAAATCACCATGGACAAAAAAAACATTAATGACTTAATAAAAGCAGTCCCCAGAATGCAATGCTTTGATTGGGTAGACATTATCATTAAGGTTGGATACATCAAAACTTGCTGATAGGCTGTAGACTGGACCTTTAACACCAGAATTACCATGAGGCATCATGAGTCACCATGACACAGCAATATTCAAAGCAGCACAGCTTATTAAAACACCAAAGCAATTTAAATTACACCGCTATTTTTGTCAAGTTTAATCTTGAAATAATACAATTATTTGAATTTAATTTCATATTGATAATGTATCGTTCCTATTTTGCAGTGGTGCTGTGGAAGTTTTCCCACCAAACACCCAGTCATAGTTGTGAAAAGATGGAAAAAAAAAGTGTTTTTATCTGCTGTTGGCAATAAAGAGACTATCAGATATATAAAAAGAAGAGAAGAAGAGTAGGCTGGCAATCACATGAAGTCAACTGCATGGTTGCTTTTTTTTTGAGAAAATGAGTGAAAAAGAGAAAGTGTGTGCGTGCATTTGTGTGTATGTCTGTATGTGTGTGTGAACACAAAGGAAGCAATCTCCCTGATACTGGCTTAGAGCTTCATTCACTTGCTAATGTCATTATCCTCTGAATATTCCACACATGCAGACACACACAAACACCAGCATGACAATAACAGATAGAGGCGAGGGGCATCTGACTTGCAAACACGCTATTTCATCTGGCTTTCTGTAAAATATACCTTTTACCTCGTAAGTCTCAAAAGCACACAAATCAATAGTGTGTTACTGGGTAAACATTTGTGTGCATGTGTGTATGAAATTGATCTGGAGGAGAGAGGGATTACAGATAAGAGGAAGAGGAAATGGAGGGATTGTTTTCTTAAAAAGTGCTAGGTTGTGTTTTGATCCTATTCAGATGTTATGCAAACTGAATAACTATGTGTGTAGCTATTTAAATAATGTCCCATTTTATACAATACAATCATGAAAACAGCAGACAGAGCTGCACAGCCCTGCTAATAAACTTTTACATTAAAAAAAGGAAAAAGATCTGGGTGTCTTCTGTTGTCTAATATATTATTTGTACTGTGAAAAGCAAAAATGCAGGTGAGGATCACGGTGCATCAAGAAGCACAAACAACAGTGGAAAAAACTGGGAGGAAGTTTGTAAGTGTGGGCGAAGTGAAGGAGTTGGAAGAAAAAAAAAAGTAAGACTGGAGTTAAGGAGCGATGACGTATTTTCAGGCCAGGGGAAAACGGCGGAGGGGGAGTCGAAATCAAAGGAAGAATGATAGATGATGGCAGCCAGAAAGTCTGGCTCTTTCCTCATTTAATTCAAGGAATCTATAAGCTGAAGGCACAAAGGGGCAGCCGTGTGTGAGTCCAATTTTAGAGGACACATTAAAGCACAGCCTGGCCTTGCCTCTCTGCCTGACCCAGTTTGGTACAGCTCTTTAGCTGACTAAGGCTCTCATTTTGTTTTAAATTTTTTTGGATCTGGGCTCCTTCTAATGCCCATTGTTCATTTTTTTAATGCACTTCCAATGGAGAGTTGTTTATGAGCTGCCTCAGAGGCTCCTTGGCAGGCACTGGCTCCAGCGAAGGTAGCATTGGTGCATAAATCATAAACGTAATCAATGGAATTCATGTTGAAGGTCCCAGTGCTATGCAGTGAAAAATGAAGCAAATACTTGTTTAATCTATGTGTTTTTATTGAAATCGTTAAAATAAAGTGCAATGGGATTTTCGATCAAGCCAAATATTCATAACATCTGTCTGTATACTTCAGATGTGTCTTTTTTTTTTTAATTTACTTTTGCGTTTCCATCCTAAAGGGCTGAAGTGTGTGCTAATTGGTGGATGTTCTTCTCTGTGTCTCCACAGGCTGACAGGTTTCCAGGTGCCCCCACCTGTCACCAGCACAGGCAATGTCTTCTCCTTGAGGTTGACCAGTGACTTTGCCGTGTCTGCTCACGGCTTCAAGCTCAACTACGAAGGTCAGAAGGTGTCTGGGTGCATTTGTGTGAATGATGCGCTTTAGCAATGTAGCGTGGAGCAAACAGGAAACGAACACTGAACGGGGGGGGGGAAATAAACCATCCCACATGGATGGCAGAAGGTGTCATGTCACGTCTCAAAGGACGCTTAAGAAAGGGGAAAAAAAAAAAATCTTTCAGGTGCATTTCGCCCAGGGTTATATATTTCCTATTGGGTAAAACTCAACACATCAGGGGAGTTTGGACACCGCTGAGCAAAGTTTGAAGAAGTGTGGAATAGCTCTAAACTGACCGTTCACTACTCGTTTTCCAAAGCTGATGACAGAAATGTAAAATATGATAGGAAGTGGGATGCATTCCTTAGCATGAGAGGCAGGGGGGATATAAAACGAAATGAAATGGGAGCACACTGCTGTATTTCATGGAGATGGATAGGTGGAGACGGATTTATTAACGTCTCAGAACACCTTGAAGAGCTGCCATGCCGTACTGATCTATTTTGAATTTTTCTTTTTGATTTCTCGCTTTAATTAGTATTACGGAGGACCTTTCTGCAACCTTGAAAGATCCTGTATTTTTATTAATTATTGAGAACTGTAGCATTATAAATCCTGACCATTAGCCACACCGGCTTTCTCCCTTTGTTTTAGCAGCCTGATACCAACTTCAACAGAGATATGAATCAGTAAAGCAAAGGTTAAAATAGAACCTGGTGCATGTTAACACAGCATCCTCTGTGCATTTCAGATTGGATTTAGATTAGAGAAACTTTGAAGTCCTCAGCAGAGTAGTTAGTCAAAGCGAAGAGCATGAAAATGTCTGCTGGAGGCACACACAGGCTACTACGGTGCAGCACAAGCAAACACATATTTACGTAGCTCATTGCTGCTCGCTGGGGAGATTCAATGAAATTCAAGAATGGATACACAGCTATCGTCACAAATATCATCACAGGGATACATATGCATTTAAATGTAGGTGGATCATGGAGATTCAGAATATAATTCTGTTACCATTTTACACTGTACTCTAGATACTGTACAAGGAAATGTCAATAGTTATGGGGAAGTGCTGGTAAAACTGAAGAAATTCACAGCATCATTTGGTTGAATTCACTTTCACGCTGCTCTTTTGGAAGCGGACCATATCACCAACATCACGCAGTTTCAATAGCAGCTCATTTGGGCCCCAAAAGGAGCCCTGACCAGGAAGAAAATAAAAAAGCACAAAGAAGATAATAACATAGCTCCTTAATTTGCCAGGAATAAATTGAAATCCATACCCCTATAGCTTGTTGACCACAAAAACAAACAACGGTCCTCTGATCATATATTCACAAGTGCGTGCGCGCCTTCGCTGCTCCGCGCCTGCCCGTGAGATGGGTTCCCAAGCTGGTCCTCTTCTTAAGATTCATGGAAGCTTCCACGCCTGCTGAAATCAAGCGGACTATACTGGGAACCGGACCCTGGTGCGTTTAATTTGGACCCAAACCACTCTGGGACGATGAGGATTCCATCAATGGTGGCACCACAGCAAAATTCTCACTCAGACCTACAAAATAATAGAAAATGAAAAATAATAAATGTGCAAATAAGGAGAAAAATGGCTAGAGGAAAAAAAAAGGCCACTGACAGTTGCACGATCACACCTTTGTGTTGCTGTGAATAGTGTTTGCACATATACAGATACAGATCAGCCCTGATTCTTTGAGTTTATACACATATTCAGTGATAAATTTACCATAATTCATTTTACTTTCAAGGCATGCAGGGAGAACAATATACATTGGTATACATTAAAAGTGTTGCAGGCATTTTCTGCTTCATAGGGACAGAAAAAGCTCATATATGGTGTCACGGAAGTGCCACATCTGTCCAATGTCAGCTGGAAATAATTTCCATCCTGCATTGGAGTTCTAGTCAAACTTGAATTTCACCCCCAAGGTGTACATAAAAGATGCTAGGAGGCTTTCACGTTGCATCTGGACTGTGATTCTTACTTTTAAAGCCCATGAGTAATGACTGGAAGTGGCAGAAATGGACATCTGCTCTGCTGAACCTGCTGCTGTGGCACTTAAGGGCCCCATTCTCCACGAGAATGACGAGACACCTGAATCCACGTCACACGCTGTGTTTCACTATAGGGATCAAGGCAGAAGTACAGATGTAGTAGGCGATATTTCAACAATAAAATGTAGAAGAAATAGGTCATTAACGCCTCCATGAGGAGGAATTTCCTAGTTGTAAGAGGTGAAAGTCCAGCCGATTGGCAGCGGTCTTTATACCTTTTATAGCATGGGTGTGCTGGTGCGCTTGTTGGAGTCCTTCAATATTACTTTTTCTCCTTCTGTCAGGTCATGACTAATTCATAAATTAGCACATATGCGCCACACAGTGTGAGAGAGGAAGAGGGTCTTGTATTATTTAGCATGATGTTGAAGGCAGCTGTACATTGTGCTGATGAGACAAAATCAAAGATTATCTCACTCACACACACACACACTCGCACGCAAACACACAGAGTGCCATTTCCTCAACATGGATCTCTATAATTAATTGTTGTTCTTATTTGTTCTCCACCTTGTCACTGCTCCTCATCAGTTATCTTCACTCATTCAGCTAATGAATTATTTGACGAATGGAGATGAAACTCATTCTAGAAGTGTGTTATCAGATTTTTTTTCCGGGCAATTATTGAGTTTTATGGTGCTTAATACCATCCTACGTCTTCCATACAACACGCGGTCTTATTAGACGTTGTTCCTTCATCTTCACACTGGCTAACTAAACATTTGAACGGCTAATGTTGATCGCTGTGGTCGGTGCATCCCAGATTCTGTTCTTTTATTGGAACATATTGTAGCATTCTATTTGAAAGCAGATAGTGCACATTTGTTGCTCATGCTGCTATCCTCATGCTCCAATATTTCCGTGCCATGCCGGCACGCATAGAGATTCCCAGACTAATGAAACCCCCAGAAAAAAACAAAAAAAAAAATTTTAAAAAGGATCTGTTAATCCTTTTAATGCAACGACATTGACTCAAACATGGTTGCAGTACAATATTAAATGCATTTCAACAAATTAAGTGTTGTAGATAACCAGCACTATCCCCAATGCCAGTGTCAATGTCAGGGTGTGGCATAAGGGTTTTTAGGTACCGCCTAGACTTGATGAAACATCCAGTGTGTTTGCATTTGCTTTTGCATGAGGCAACGTTGCATTTAGTATGTATATTGCATGTAGAGAGAAAAAAAAATATGGAATATAGATATGTTGGAATATGCAGACACATGTTTTACTATAATCCACACATGTTAGTAATATGGAATCAGATAGGAAGCTGAAATATTAATGCACATTACAAATGTTCACGCAGAATTTTCACTTCCACATGTTCAAAAACACAACTGGATCACACGATACAGGCACACGTCTCCCCCGTGTGATCAGCTCCTTAATATATCGACAGGAGAACACGGTCGTCCTGTCATGTGACTAACAAGTCCGCAGAGGCTTCAGTCCCCCACCCGTCTCACCCCCCTTTTGCACGTTTAAGGAAAGACCTCCACTGTATAGCAGCCCGCGTTTCATTTAATGGAAAGTTTTGAACATTGTCCCCCTCTGGCCTAATTTCGCTTCAATTACATCATTTAAAACGAGGATCAACATGTAATGAAAAGCAATTACTAAAAGTAATCAAAATGAACTGAACAAATCACTCAGAAAACTCTGCCATAAACTGTTACAACTTCTTTGCTGCCTGTTTGTTTCAGAAACAGAAATAAACATCTTCCTATTTCCATTTCCTGCGTCATTTATATTCAACTTAGATAAGCGCTTGCCAGTCACAGCAGTAAACACAAGCCAACAGCATTTAATCCCCCATTGATGGGTCTGATCAGACTGATTTCATGGCCACTTTAACTGCCTCCCTGGAGGAAAAGCTTTATAAATATAAAATCTGAATGATCGTAGAATTGATAAACAATGCCCTGACTAAATAAATAAAAAACAAATAAAAGAGTAATGAAAGGGCCTTTCACCGCTTCTCTGTAGTTTATTGATTATGACTTTTCCCTTTGACGTGAACATCATCCAATCAAAAGTGTGTGCGTGTGCGTGTGCGAGTGCGTGTGCGAGTGCATGTTAATTGCATTTACATTCGAGGCTTAAATCAATGGCGCGTGTGTTGCATCTGGTGTGTGTATAGTGCGACTGATGCACTGGCTCTTCAATCCACTTGTCCATCATCCGTCCGTCTTTCCTTCTGAGCGCGTGTCTTCTCTCATCAACAGCCATGTTTTCCATCATTCAATCATTCAGCACATTTCATTTCATTTAGTGGCCTCACGGGGGGAAAAAAAAAAAAAGCTGATATCTGTTGTGTTTTGAATCGGCTGTTTCGTCACTGAATCATTCAGTTTCCCCATAACCAATATATTTAAAAGTGGAGTCTCATTAAGGCTGTTCTGTTTCACCAAATGTTTGGTTTAAGAAAAAAAAAAACAGCTTCAGGATAATACATCCGCATTTATATGATTAGCCTTGAAACCAATTATACATGTTATACAACTTTCAGCCAAAAATTGATCATGACTGAGGAAATTAATGTTTCTGCTGTTGTGTCTGGCCTGAAGACACACGAAGGCAATCAGAGCTTTAATAAGCTTTCCTTTTGATGAACTTAAACAAGAGATGGTTTCCAACGTCTCGGGAAATTACAAGAAAACCCGACAAAATGGCAAAGACATGTGAGCTGTGAGCTAAACCCTTGGCCGAGGACGCGGGTTCCCCTTTATTTTTAACGCTGTCGGGTGACATCGCGAAGATATGATGGGTCAGAAAATGCAGCGGGAGAGCCCATGGAATGGAGAGAGGCCACGTGTGACCTGCGAGGACAACCAGAGCTTGTTTGGGCCTTCTGTTGAGGCGAGCTGACGGGTGCAGGTTTGTGTTCCACGAACTGTGGCTGTACGGCACACGGCAGGCACATCTGATGACCGGGCCGTTCGTAACGGGGCGGAGGCTTCCACTGATTGCGTTGGGTTCTTCCGCCTCAGAAGCAAAGCGTCTCCAGTTGAAAAGAATAGACGAACTCGGTCGTAACAATGCAGGAACACCTGCGAGGAACACCTCCAGATGAACGAGGGATGAGGATCAGCGAGACTACCGGAGTTCTTTGAAGAAGGCAGCTAAAGAGGTTTTCAGTTGGGGAAACATGTAACGATCCCCGCCCACCCAACCACCCCCCCCCCCGAGAACCGCTCCTCTGCCACCTCCTCTCCAAAGAGGAAACGGCAGTGGGGGTAAAAAAGGTGCTCTGTGAACCCTGAGCATCACCACGTTCGGAATAAAAAAAAAAAAAAAAAAATCTGTCTTTTGCGATCCCGAAGAAGGAGCGATCGTCGTAACCGGGATGGTGGCGGCGGTGACAGACAGCCGCAGCTGAAGCAGCCATTTGTGTCTGAGCGGCTCCGCTGATGACACGGCGGTCGCCCGCAGATCAAACAGACAGGTTGACGTCTGTGGTCTGCGCCGTAGCGGGAGGAGGGTTTCAAAGGAACAAACAGCTTTTCGGGAGGGAAAAAAAAAAAAAGAAAAAAAAAAACGTTATGTGAACCTGAAATTTTCTTCTCATAGCTCTTTCTAGGGCTTTGACAGAAACACAGAAATGTAGCAAACTCTTGTCGCTTTGATTTGTTATTACATGAACATTTCGTGACAGAACATTTATTAGATTTCTCCCACGGCGTGGACCTTTTCTTTCTTTCTTTCTTAGTATTTTAAGGCACCGACCCAAACCAGTGTTACCAGATGGGAAAGGTTGGATCATTGGTATATTATCAAATGCACCCCATCCACAGCCTCCACTCACCACCGGTTGCGGAATAACGATCTGGAAGTCCGGCAGGACCAGAGCTCATCCCATCCAGCTCCGTTGCCTATATTGGGCGTTGGTTTAGCTCAAGGCCACTTTGGTTTGAACTCTGCTGGTATCTGGGATCGAACCGGTGACTGTTGTACGACTGTTCAGACCGAAAAGGCTGACATTTCGTTTTGGGTTTTTTTTGTGTGTGTGTGTGAGTGTCCATTCACGAGACGTGTGTAACTGCATTTACGTGCCTTTTGATTTGGATCTCCTGGTTCTTGGTCTCCTCCTGACTTCAGAGTGTTTTTTCTTTTGTCCTGGAGCATATCCTCGAGCTCCTTCTCTCTGTGAACCCGCTGTCGGGCTCTTGCCTCCCAGTGGTGTCACCAGCCAGTCAGCTCCTGTCTGACCTGGCCTTTTTCAGAGATCTCCTCCGTGAAGCTTTCCTCTTTCTCCTTGAGGCTCTCCTTTTTTCCTTTTTTCTTTTTTTTCCCCCACCAGTTTCATGCGGAGCTCTTCTTCCAGACCGACACACTTCTTCTGACCGTCCTTCAGAGCAGTTTCAGTTTGGGTCAGCAGAGCCGGGCTTTCGACATGAGCTGCGGTACGCCTTTGCCTTCTCTTGTTTACCCTGCTGATCTATTTCCTCCAGGAGCTGGCTGACCTCTTCTTCTAAGCTCCTTTCACAGCTCTGCAGCTCTCGTGGGTCACTGACTTCCCGCTGAGAAGCACTGATCTCCTCTTTCTGAGGTTTGAGGCTCTGAAGGCGGACAGTTGTTCTTGAACCTCATCCAGCCGCCTCTCTGAGCCTGATCGGGAATTTACCACTTTATCCAGGTGCTTCCCAAAACCAGAGAGTTAGCGTTGAAGAGAATCTGTGATTTCATCCCTTTTATCGATCATCATCTCTTTGGCCTGCTGGAGATCATCTTTTAAGTGTTTCTCTTGCTCACTGTAGGACATTTCTCGCCGCAGCTCCCTGGATTTTTCCGGCAGCTGCTGTATTTCTTTTTCACAGCCCTTCTCTTTCAGAACCTGGTAGTCCTCACCCTTTCTTCACTATCTTTAGATCCTTTCTTTCTCTGTTTAAAACCCCTCAGTATACAAGGCAGACATGACATTTTCTTTTATTATTTCATTTTCGTATTTTCATTAAATTATACTGGAAGTGTGAATGTAAATTTAGAAGAATAAAAATATCCAATATTAAAGTTGCCTACAGTAAAACTTTTCTTCAGAGTCTGAATCATTAACCCAAATGACTTTGTTGCAGAAGTCAAAGTCAAAGTGTTTGACGGCATCAAACGATTAGTAATTTGATCTTCTTACTAATTTGAAGACACCTTCTCTTTGTTTATTTGACATAAATCGGCAGCGTCGAAAGAAATGATTTTTTTTTAAATCTGTAAACACACTTTTGTCTTTAACATGCCAGGCCAATGATTTCTGTTTATCATTGACTTACATTACATCTCCAAACCACCTCCCAGCATTTCCGATGATGTAAGGTATAAGACGTTACCATAGCAATGGTACACGGCAGGAGAAACTGATTATCCATCTCCTGATCTGAACATTATAATTGACATGTTTTGTTTTTATTTTCTCTCTTTCTTTTTTTTTTTTTTTTTCTTTTTAAAGAAAACATGCATTTTATGAGTGTGTGCATGTGTGTGTTCATTATCTATAGTGTGAATGTTCCTCTTTCTTACCACTGCAAGGTCAGCTTCAACACAGGGGCATAAATCAAACCGAAACAGCCCCACCATAGACATACACACATGCGCGCACACACACACACACATACATACACACACACACACATACACACACACACACGCACATACACACACTCTGACAGGAGATGCAGAAAGCAGATTGTATGGAACAAATTTAAAGGGTAATATGTGGTGTTGAATTGTCATGAATTTTAGAAATGTCACTGACCACCAGTGCCTCCGTGTAAATAAATCAATGCCGTTGAATTGCTAACATATTTCTCAGTGCAGCCACACATTTAGAACCCACCTGGCAGATCAGGAAACTGTAATCATATGTTAAAATGGAACATATCGTTTCCAATATATATTTAAATGTGTCTTCTAATCCTCTTGTTTTATAAAAATTATCAAATGTCTCTAGATCAAGAAAACATCCAACGCAAATATCACAGTAAACGCTTAGATATGATAAAGATATGTAAAGACATGATTTCATAGGAATCAGAGTCACGCTGTGTCTGTCCCAGTCTGCACCAGTCTGGACAAGTTACAACCAGTTGGCAGGTTGGCACAAGACCAGTGGATGAGGGGTCCACACTCAAACCGGCAGGTGTGTGTGTGCCTGCGCACGCATGTGTGTGTCTGCATGTAGAACAGACCGGAACACACCCCTAACAGGAGTCACGCGTTCATACATCAAACACAATTGATTTCTTTTCAAGACTCAGGATGCTCGTGCGCGCCTCACATCAATCTCCGATAAAACCGCTACAAGCTCACAGTCAAAGGCCTCCACCAATCAGAAGCTTCGCTCCAGGCTTGAACACCCCCCACCCTCCCCCACACCTCCCCACACCTCCCCACCCCTCCACCCCTCCACCCCTCCTTGCCTTAAGAGCATGAATAAACTGTATGTTTTTTAAAACAAGGTCAATATACCTTTTCCTCCTGCTGCCGCATAAATCATGATTTCCGACCAACACCAAGTTACAGCTTTACATCAGATTGAGGTGGACGCGTCACGTCAGCAGAGGTTTTGGGCTCACTTTTGATTTGGATCACTTGCTAATAATGTGTTTTTGCTTTATTCATTGATGCTTACAGAGACTGATGGATACCCTGCACCATACCTTTCATCTCTCATCGTGACGCTTTTAAAATGACTGATAACTTTCATAATTGCTGATCATCTATGAGTTTTGTCCCACGAGTGACTGATGCTAATGCTTCGTTTCTGAATAAATCCAGAGTCTTATAATGGAACCGAACAAAAATAAAGTTGCCAGATTCCTCAGTCTCGGGTCCTCAATCACTGTCCACTCAGAGTATCAGTTTGATGTCTGGATAATGTAATTACACTAAATTGCTGCCAAATGTCCTTGTATGTGACTGGGCTGCCAGTCCAGTTATATCCACACGCTGATCTCTTGGTGCAGCCTCTTGGTGCATAATATATATGTGTGTGAGAGTATGTGTTGATGATAATGTGGCCTCTTGGCCAAAAGTTAGTCCCTTATCTTGCTATATATCAGCCAACCAATCAAACCGACTTCCGCCGAGGTCGTCACCTCAACCCATCCAATCAGCTTCTCCTGCCAAGCACAAAGGTGGGCCTCCTGATTAGCACAGCCACGGAAAGTTCAGGGTCACGCAAGCATGTTGGTTTCTGATCATCAGAAAGCGGAAGCTCTAGCTAGAGCAATCAAACACGACGCACCTCACAAGGCCTTCGTGGCAACACTGTTAAAAAAAAAACAAAACAAAAAAACCCTGAATAACCTTGAGCTATCTATTCTAATGAGATTTCATTATTTATGGCTATTCTATAGGTTTTAATAGCAATGTACTCAGTATTCTCCCCTGGCTTCTTCCAGCAAATGTCATTATGTCATTTTCCAGCAGTGTTTAGTGCCAGAACTACAACATCAATAAATACACTCAGGATTCCAGACAGCAGTCTTTGGAACTTTAACTGAAACATTTAAGCATTAATAGTTTGGTCTTGATTTATTACAATGCCATACCACACAAAGACTTACCCACAGCACAGTTATGCATATCCCTCAGTCTTGTGCCAAGCACACACCCCTGTCTGTGTGTGTGTGTCTGTGTGTGTGTCTGTGTGTGTGAAATGGTGTATTTCATCAGTCATAACGGCACAAAGCCTGGTGGCAGAACACTAAAAAAGCAGTTATAAAGAAAAGGGATTAAATGGTTGGAAAGCTTAAAGAAGTCTAAAATGTGTGTGAAGTGCGCTTCCTGTTTTTCTTGGCTCCGGGAACATCACATACTGAACACCAGTCAACACAATAGTGACTTTGCAGAGACAGAGGAAACACGGTTCCTGGATTGGTCCTGTGCATATGCTGCAGTTTTGTAGATTCTGTCTGTAAGCCTCTGAAATTTTTATCCCATGCCAACTTTAATGTCGCTCCGCCTCTTACTGAAGAGACAAAAAGGCAGCCGTATGAGGGTCAAGACCCTTTTCATACAGCTGTCTTTGATTTTCATTATCATTTTATCTGTTGATTATATTCCCCGTCACTGATGTAGTCTATAAAATGCGAAAACAAAAACATTTTGATGGCATCAGATGGCCTCTTTTGTCCAACCATCAATCTAAAGTTGGCAAAGAAGATGAAAAAACAGAATTCTAGCCTCAAGCTTTCTTTGTTTTCAAAGAACAGCAATGCATGTGCACATTAGAATATGTGCTCACTTATATACCTTGTTTCTGGTTAAGTTCACATTTAAGTTGAATTATAGCTAAATTGTGGTACCAATGCCAGTTAGGGCCTTTGTGTTAAATTTAATAGGTTGTGCTATGGTGAGCACAGCTACAAGACATCATGCACATTCTTTGCCTGTGCAACCAACCAACACACGCAGATGTTATCAGCACGCAATGTTGACTCGCACACAGACACGCGTGGCATCTCCCACAGTGGGACTGAGGTTGTCAGTCATACACCTCAGTAGACTGTCCCTGGAGGCGATAGTCCGTATATGTGTTAGCATTTAAGGTTTCAGATAGAACTTATCTGCATTAAACCTGCATGACCTCATATAGCTGTCTGCTCACTTGGTGCCAGCCGGTTTAAAAGGAGATCTTTGAGGTTATAGGAGATATAGAAGAGTGACAGCGTGGTGGGGCCCAGCACCTGAACCCTTAAGATAGCAACATTTTCTTATGTCTGTAATAATATCTGTCAGAAAGAATGCTATTCAGCAGATATGTTACACCGGAGCATCAGCAGCAGACCAGAACAGATGGTGCTCCTTCATGTCTCCAGAACCTGCAGAAATGATGTTGGCAGTGGAAAATGGAGGCTCGCTGTACATCACTCTGCCGAGTGTTGGCCCGTTTTAGCTCTCGGATGTATAAGCATTCGTCAGTAGTTGCAGCCTTTGTGGATTAACTTGAACAACTTCAACAATTTACTTAAGCACAGACACTTCTAATAAGCACATATGTACAGTGTATAATTTAGTGTGCTTTGTTAAAAGCCTCTTGAATCGCTGCGATTTTCTTACTGTTGGAGTACAATCCTGCAGTTCTGAGGAGGTGCCTGGGCAGAGGAGCCCGAGGCATCAGAGGTAGAGATGCACAGCACGCTAATGGAACTGCTAATGGAAGCCCAGTGTGCTAAAGGGACAAGGATTTGTTTTCTGCATGAAATAAGGTCTAAACAACACCAGGCCAACCGTTAAAGGCTATTATTACAGCCAAGAGTGTTGTGAGAGGGCAAGTTCAGGTCAGGTGCAGTTCTGAGGTATTCAGTTATTTTTATGAATGCCTAAGTTGAATAAACAGGCAACTAACTTTTGCCTCACGTTCTTTGACACCGACATGACAAGACCATTAAAATCGCAGTCTGTGTCTCATATTTATTTAAACATGGGTTTCCTGCATACCTGTAAGATAGAAGAAGGTGTAGTGCAAATGTAAGTGTGCAGTGAGTAAGGAGTGATAAAACACTGTAAGTATTTAAGCTCCAATCAAACAGCATGTACATTGTACCATCTGTGCCATTGTTGTTCTTGTGGTAACCACTTTGAGGCAATATGTGCTCTATGTTACGCAACGTATCTAAACACAGCACGTGGCTGTTTCGGACCTCTTGCAGTACAGTTGAATCTATGTAATTTTGCCCAAAGCAAATAACATTTTAACTGCAGTGCGGGAAAGTAAGTGAAATACTGCAAAGAGAAGAGCAGCGAAAACAGGAAAAGTGTATCATCAGTGCTGTTTAGAGAAACAGCTTCTCTTCCTTTAACAAATCTGAAATAGAATGTAATAATAAATAATAAAAAATGAAAATGTCACATTAGTGCTATTTCAAGGTTTAAAATAACTGGAAACACTGTGCATTTCTTTTTATTCTGTACTTAACCAACAAGGCAAATAATATACAAATATGACAGGGAATAATTATATGCTTTTTGGTTTGAATGCTTTTTTTTATTGCAACATCAAATACCTTTATACAACGAAATTAAGTACAATATTCAAAGACATGCTTTTTTATGGCATATAATAAACTTGACAATTAGATGTATGTTTGTTTCACATCAAATAATCAGCACTGTATCACCATTTACAGTAATGGTCAGTTACAGTCTCAGTTCATACCATCTTCACAAGATCCTCGTTTCAACGGCACCAAAAAAATAGCATTTTCAGAGAAACCTATACTTCACGTGAAAGCGAGTTCCGAGATCGATCAATACAGGGTCTGGCACAATCATTTCCTGATCTCTGTCTGATGGCTAACTATGGCGTCTTTTTTTGCTTTTGTGGCCGGCTCTCTTGTTTCCCTTAATGGATATCGATTCATATTTTGGAGCAATGAGCTTCTACCTCTTGGCCCGCTTGTGTCTCGCTAACCTCTTCCACCTTTGAAGAGAGCCTATTTTTCAGTTCAGTAATATTGGTACTAGTGTGTGTGTGTCTGCGTGTGTACCTGTATGTGTCTGCGTGTCACAGACCAACGCAGCTTTAGCGGAGTGACAGTGATGTCAGACACGTAATGATTTCCTATTGGCCGTTAGCCCTTGAGGCCCAACGACCTGTTATCGATCTGACCAATTAGCATTCACACCTTTAATTAATACTGAAGCTAACGTACGCACACAGGCTTGCACACACACAAAAGCATACACACTCCGACCCACACTGGTTTAATTAACAGTGAAGAGAGGGGTGGCTGTGGAAGGAGATAAGAAAAGAAGCGAGAGCATGAAGCTGGGAGACAAGTGTGAGACTGAGAGGAGGGGGTCATTTTGAGAGAGCCGTTCCTTCAGCAGGCTTATATCACAGCACAGCTCCTTGATATACAAGAGCTTTATGTCAGAACTCGATGGTTTAATGACATCTGACAAACTTAATATCGCACATTAGGAAGATCGCTATTAGCGTCGCCTCCGTAGGTGTTGTTTGTTCTCCCAGTGTGAGACAGGACTGTTGGCCAAGGAGCGGAACGTAGTCCACTCTAGTTATTCAAATCAAAATAATGCATGCAAAAGAAAATAGAGCCACTTTGATTCCCAAGGCTTGTAATTGTCAAAACTCGCAATGCTTTCCTTTCCTATGACTACATGAGGTCATGTTTTAGCCAAGCATGTAAACGCCGGACCTCGGACCGTCCCCTTTGATCGTGAATATGTGTGTGCGCAGATCTAATGAAGCCCCCATTGTAGGGCAAATCCAAATGGCCTATTGAACCAAGGCGCAGAGAACCATTGATCAGCACATCAAGCGGGGGCACCCACACAGACACAAAACAGCAAAACAGACACATTTGTCTTCTATGCACATGCAGGGATGTACACGTGTTCCCCGTGCATGAACACGCATTTGTGAAGGGGAGATAAAGGAGGTGTAATTGACATCCCTGTTTCTTTGTAAGCCGCCAAGCCGCCGCCATTATCTGCCCATTCAATTACCCCGAGTGAAAGTGTTAGGGGTGCACAAAAAGAGGCATCTTTTCAACTAACCTACTTAATGACGAAAATTCCATCCATAAAAAGCGGGTAATCGTGCCAGACAGAGTCAGAGCTTTTTTCCTTCCTCTGGAACTGAGATTTCGCCCAATCCTATCAAATTGAATCCTCACCCACCTTGCTCTGACTCTTTTCATTCCTCTTTTAATGAGGAAATCAATATTGAAATAAATTTGCCCGAGTTATCGGACCTGTTGATGATAAACAATATTTCCTGCAGACGACGTGCAGTAGACAGCGAGTGGCCACACAGGTGTGGACGCCAAGCCGGCTGATGCGTCGCAATCATATTGAATACAGATTATTACTGATCGTGCAGAACAACAAGGTAAACCTCGGGGGAGAGCTTTGTGTGTTTGTGTGTTTGATCGTCTGTGTTGCAGGGCGTAATAAACCCAATGAGACCTCCGAGGTCTGCTGCCCTCGCTCCATAATGTTTGATCTCTGGAAGTTGCGTGCTTTGTCTCGGCTATTAGGCGATCTCCTTTGGCTGCCGCGTGATCGAGCGCTTTAACCGCTGCTGCTCTGTCCTGGTGCATCCCAGCTTAACTCATTCTTGCAAACTCGTTTCCTCTGACACGCGGTGCTACCACTTAGTCCATTATGAGGGCAAAATGAAGATACAGGACAATATTTTTAAATGACAGAATGGTGGCTGTAAATTTTCCAGATCTCTGAGCCCCCTCTTCACTTGATTGGGCCACAGCAATTGACAAAATGAATGAGACTGAATGAAAAGCTGCATATGAACCACCCTTTAATGGTCTCAATGGTGTAAGTGTGGGGATTTTTTTCCTTAAATTCTATTAATATTATTAATTTGTGCTGATGTAGTGGGAAAAGATTTTCTTGGGCTTTCGACATCCTTCACATTTGGTGAATAGTGTTCTCAGTGCGCATGGTAAATGCGCTAAACCACTATCATTTAATAGCTATTGCTACTTCACAACAGGGAGTTGAGTCGACTCAAAAAAAAAAAAAAAAAAACTTATTGGAAAATAAATCCATAGGCTTTTAAACTCCTGGAGAGCTAAGATCTGTTTTCCCAATATTCATTTCAGCCTCTTTCAGTGGTACGCTGTGTTTTATCCCAGTGCTTTAAATTGTGTCTATAATATGACACAGCCGTGCATAATAATTCCATATCATCCTATCCATTATGTTGAGCTGTCATGGCTGGAATTTGAGGAATTTGCCTGAATCCCAGCAGGGATGACAGTTTATTTGACAGCTCCGCAGCAGCTTTCTAACAATGTTAGAATTGTTTCAGGCAGAAAAGAAACTCTGTTGTCAGTTTTGTCACGATATGGATGTATTGTCATTGAAGGAAATGTGGACAAAAAAAATGCTTGGTTTTGTTTCATGTTGGTAAAACTTCTGTTACTCCAACAGCTCATATAGAATCGTTTTCTTTCATTGACATTCTGTTATTGGGATTTGGGAAAAAGGAACCATCACTCCCAAAATGATCTTCTCACCATCTATACTGCATGACCTCTGGGAGAAGCTCAAGACTTTGGCAGACGATTAGTCCCTCCAGTGTGTTCTGGATCTGAGATCTCCTTCCACTGGATGAAGGCCTCTTGACCTGCCTGAACTCCATCTGCTGATGTTGATGTTGAGGATCCTCTCTTAGCTCCTCTCCTCCTCGGGGCCCTCTCGACTTACTCCTTCAGACCAGAGCCACAACTCATATTTATATAGGTGAAGGTTTGATTGTAGGCGGACTGGAACAGTATAGGCAATCAACATCTCAAGCTACATTCCCAAGACACTTGAACTCCTCAACTTTATGCCCCTTTATCCCCCTTTGTAGAAGATTAACAGTAGCCTCAGGTTAAAAGAGGATTTTTCACCACAGCCAGAATGGAATGCATCAAATTTTGCCCCATGCATCTTTACAAACTGTATTTTAAACAATATAGTTTATGGAAATTGGACTACACTGTTCTTTTTCACAATAGTTTTTTCTTTCAAGCAGTTCAGCCTCTGTGCAGTTCAGGCATTAAACTCGGGTCATCTTTTGCAGAAGTTACTGCTGACAAAGGTGTAAAACTACTAAAACTACTTAATCCACGCCACTCTGACTCTGTTTTATCTCTCTCCCTTTCTCTGCCACCACCCCCAACCCAACAGCATTCTGGTATGCAATGTCATCCGTCTCACTATAAACACTGAAAGTGCAATGCTGTTCCTTCCTTTTTCTCACACTTTGTTTTCTGCCCACCACTCGGTTATTTTCTCCTGCCTCACTCCTTGCTCCTTGTACTCACTGTACCTATAATTGCTCATCTAGGGAGAAATAGACCAAGGCAAATGTGTGTGTGTGTGCATGTGTGTGTGTGTGTGTATGTGTGTGTGTGTAGGCTTCAGAGAGTCACTGCCTGCTGCTCTACATACCGCCCCTATATGTGTCTGTATTTGTGTGACGGATGCAGAGAGTTCTACAGATGGCTCATAAAAGCAGCAGATTGTAATGAAGCAACTGAGACTAAAATCATGGTTATGGTGAACAAGGGAGGAATGGAGAGAAGGGAAGAAAATAAAAAAGAATGGAGAGAAAAAAAGCAAAGGAGGGAGAGAAGAAAAGGCAGGTAGCAATAAACCATGAAAAGCAGTGCAGTATAGCCAGCGGATAGTAAATAAAGCAGTATAATGAAACTATGTAATGTTTACAATGAACAAGGGGAAGATAGAGAGTGGGGAGGAAGAGATGAGTAGAAGCGTGGATGGATAGAGCAGGAGTGAGAGATGGAGAAGTTTAAAGCTGGCATGTAATCATAGCCTTTTCCCTGCAGGGAGAGGAAGGAGGACAGGAGGAGGAGATGGGTGGGGTGACATAAAACGACACTGAGTGAAGAGTAGAGAGGGATTAAAAACAGAGAATTTATCAATGAGTTTAAAAAAAGGACAGACTGTGCTAGACTGGCAGATAGACAAAATGGAGACAGAGTTGCGAGATATGGGTAGTGAAAATCAGGAACAAAGAGAAGATGGAACTGGCTGGCAGGGTGTGAGTGTGTGTGTGTATGTGTGTGTGTGTGTGTGATAGAGAGAGAGAGAGAGTGAGAAAGACAGAGAGAGAAGAAGAGAAAGAGAGAGAGAGCGAGAGAGAAGTGATGGGTGAAATCAATAGGCCAGCAGGTCGTGACACCGGGCCAACCTGACATCCAATCACAGTCAGAGGGAACGCTGCATGTGTGTAAGCAGGTGTGTGTTACAGTCCACGTGCCTCGTGTCATTGCGATGGTGTGTCCAAATGCCAATGTGGGTGTTGGTGTTTGCCAAAGTACTTATCTTATTGTGGTTTTCTTTTTCTTTTATATCCCGGCCCATCTCTTCAAAAATAACCACATTTTTTTAATTTGGTCAGCACCAAAGAAATAAGTAGCTAATAATGATCAGCGTAAGGTCTCATTTCCGGGGCACAACAATATTTGTCTGCCTGCACAGTCAGAATTGCAGTGTTCGGCTAATCCTTATAGCAATCAGAGACACAGGGCCGACATCAGATAGAACCAGTTCATTTCCTGACATCAACTCTGGTAATTACACATTTTTAACCTCTAATTCTTAGCATCTGATTATTTTCAGCACTTTTTCGGGACCAACCCCCCTCCCATACCCCCCCTCTCTCTCTCTCCTCCCACCCCTAGTCTCCTCTCCCTAACCCCCTATCTGTCTGAACAGTTTCATAGTTGTATCAATCAAGTTCAAACAATAAGATGAGAGCTGGTCCCAGTTCCCCCATCTACTTCCTAGTTGATGGCTTGTAATACCCTTATCTGACTCCCCCTCTGCCGCTCCGTTGCGTGTGTCTGTGTTTGGACGCTTACGTGCACATTTGTGTATATAGTACGTCTCAGGCAAACAACTGTAAATATATCTGGAGGGAATAATGTAATTAACTATGAACCACTCTTATTGTCTGTCTTCCTTTCTCCGGAGCTGAGGTCCTCCTGCTTTGGGAGTGTATTCAAAATATTGTTTTACAGCCCGGGCACTTGGCAATTTGTAATATAAAGATCTACAGGCGTAAGTAGCTGGTTGTATGTGTGCTCAGGGTGAGATTTAAGAAGATACTTTGACAGTGAGTAGGTGTTTCAACTGCATCATCACCATAAGGCACAGCTGTAGTTATCGAAAGTTTTCTTCTAGGAAAAGTCTGTTGAAGAGGCCTCTGATACACCTCTTATATTTGAGGACGCTGATTGACGCTGATGACCCCCCCCCATGTTTTCGCCATCCACACCAAATCCTCCGAATTGCCGATGCTTGCCTGAGCGAGACCTTCATCCCTGCCCCTCTTTCCCTTCTTCTCCCCTTCTGTGCAGAGCTCCACAGCACATCCTGTGGAAACCCTGGCGTCCCGCCCAAAGCGGTGCTAAGTGGCAGCGGCCGTTTCGCTGTGGGCGATCAAGTGCAGTACAGCTGCGTGCCCGGTTACGTCTTAGACGGTCACGCCACTCTCACCTGCATCACCAATGCCGGGAACACTGCCGTATGGGACTTCCCCGCACCAATCTGTCGAGGTATGTACAAATAAATGTGTGCCAGTGTGTGGTGTTATATGAAGTGTTTCCCAAAGAGGAAAAAAAAAAAAGAAACACTCAAATTGATTCCGTCTGCACTTCCCGAATATAATATTCTACCACCGAAAACATAAACACTTCATATCATTTGTGTGTATGTGCATATCTGTCAATGTGCGCACGTGTGTAAGAGACAAACAGACAGACAGACGTCACTTTTTGTGGCTACAGAGTGACGGACAGTCAGTTGTTTTTCAGCTCCGAGCGCGCGCGTGTCTTTATATAGGTTGCCGTATCATCAAAAATGCATGTAGCGACACTTCAAAGCAGAGCTGGGAATTTTCTGAGTCGGGATTCAGGAAGTAGTCACACCGCGGCAACAGTTGCCATCGCAGGTGGAGGGGACGATGGGGAATTTTTTCTTAGCAGGCGCGACTCTGCTCTGCCCCCCCAACCGTCCTCCCTCGGTATTTCGGTTACTTTCGGGTGACTTTCAAGCAACATTAATGACTTGACATTTACCAGTCAGAGAGTGATTTATGTAGGAAGATTCTGAACTTTTGCTACCCCACCTGAATGCATTCCAGTTGTCTATTTGATGAGCGCCACAGAGTCAGTCACCCAGAGGAACACCCTCCCTTAAAGCAACAGAATGCACTTATGCTTCTCCTATAAGTGTCCCCCCCAACATCCACCCTTCTCCCAGGAGAGCTGCTGGGTTTACCGCATTGACTCCGGACCGCCGCGCGCTTTGCGTACGTGCACTCTGAAGAGATGCGCCGCCAGCTCAGTAATGGGGAGGAAAGAGTAACATTAAAAAGAAAAGGAAAGATGCGAAATCTCCGGCGCCGAAGTGCGATGGGAGAGAGAATGGTGCTACCGAGGCACCCTCGTCAAGTCGGCGTGGCGTGTGTTTTAACATGTTACAGTTCCCGTGTTATAGTTTCCTCTTTGTTAAAAAAAGAAAAGAAAAAAAAAAAAATCATACTGCACACCAAAAAATACGTGTCACATGACCTTTGCTTGCAGAATGGGCCATGATAACAGCTGACAGGGAACATGAGAAAGGAGAACAGTGGACGACAGCTCTAATAATAGCCTGCCTCCTGCACATGTAGGCAGCCACGGTAATAACTGAAACACCAAGTAACGCAATAAAAAAAAAAAAAAAAAACGAGCCGCTTTAAAGCAAAAAAAAAAAAAAAAAAACCTCTTCAGATGTTCCTCCTTTGCAGCATGTCCCGATGAATAACACAACAGCAGAAAAATCTGATTTGCAGGCGAGCGCGCACGACTGTCGGCAAACAAGCGCGGCTTCTGCTGTGAATGAACAATGGAGACAGTCGAAAATGTGCAACAGTGTAGAGTGAAGTGTTATTTAGAGTTGAAGGGAGGATGAAAGAAATCCGGGAGGAAAGGGGGGGGATTGGGAGGGGTGGCGCTGGTGGTGGTGGTGGCAACGTGTCACTGTTGGATTAGCCGTGTCTCTCTGTCACTCTGTCAGCGTGGCTAAGAAGGGCTAAGCTACTAAAGTGTCAGGGAAAAAAAAAAAAACACACACACACACACATACGCAATTATTCACACCATCATCCCACATGCACACAGAGTTGCGTGTTTAAGTGGCTTTGCGTGCTGTGAAGCGCGTGTGTGTCGGTGACACCTATCGAGGCTGTAAATTTTGGAAATCAATTATTCAGGTTTTCAGCGATTGACCCGAAATGTCCCGCTTTTAGCTTATCTTTTCACCTCTTCCCCCAGAAAGGCTTTGCACTTTCACTTTAGCTGTGAGCTGCAACGCACATCCAAAAAACTGTCCTGATTATTAGGGAAACAAATACAAGACAGATCTGGAGATACTAACTCAGAAGCTAAGATACTGCTCTTATCGCCGGCTGAGATGGAATGAGTCGAACTTATTTTCCTCCAACACTGAGCAAATGAATATTCCACTCATGGAGCTCAGGTGCAGTACTTGTCTTACCTTTGTGGAAAACAAATTCAACCTCTTTGGGGTTGACTTTGCAATTTTTAAGATCATGGCTCTGTCTACTACACTTGATTTTGCAATAGACCTTTGAGATTTGGCTTTGCTGTGTTTCTTGTTACTGGACGCATACTGGGATGTTGAATCCAACGGCATAACACCGCCAATAGAGAGGCCAGCGAAGTGTGGGATTGTTCATTCACTGATCCAGGGAAGTTGAATAGACTTGGGAAACTGAGTAACTGAGGGCCTGTTGATGCATTGACTCATTCTGCGTGGATCCAAATAAAATTTACTTGACACGCTGGCATGTGGTAATAACAAAGCCAATCTTTTCCAGACAGCATTAGGAATGGAGCGAGCATTGTGAGGCAGCTGCTCCAACACCCTATTATTGTAGTAATATGTGTTACTGTATATACTTTTATGAGAGGAAACATAATGGAAAACAGACTACAGTACACTGGGATGTCCTAAGCGGATATATATTACACATATATTTGTGCTGTGGACACATTGTGTGGATTGTATTGCATGAAGTTATGGATGTCGGTGTGTGTGTGCGTGTGTAGGTGTGTAGGTGTGTGTGTGTGCGTGTCAGCTTTGTGTATGTTTAAAAGAGAGCGTTGACCTTTAACGTTTAACACATCCATGTTCTCTCTCCCTCCTGCTCTCATCTAACAGATTCTGAGGATATTTCCTGGTTCACTCAGGGGTGTTTGTGAGTGTTTTGTGCATTTTGGGAACACTTAACCAAAGTGAGGATGTTTTTGGGGAGTGGGGACATTTTATGTTCTGATGATTGGTGTTAGGATATAAGGGTATGCTTTTTTTAAAAAAAATAATAATAATAATCAGAAAGGATAAAAAATAGACTTTGCAAATGGAAAAGTGCGAAGCTGCAAAAGATTTAATTCATTATTTTTTTAAAAGATTAAATAACGGAGAAAGAGAATTGCTTTTTTTTCTTTTTCTTTCAAGCTGAAATAGAGGATGAGTTGGGGGTTATAGGGGATGTTGGAAGTGGAAAAAGCAATAATGCGCCCAGACAAACTCAAAAATTGACAGGCGTGGTAATGAAACAGGTGTTTGCACAATTATTTGCAGCTTTGCGCTTGAGTGGGGTCAATATTTGACAGCAGGCTTGTGGCTGCTGCCGCTGTTGCTCCCTGACTCTGTTCCTATGAGGGAATTCTGGGAACATGTGACACATGACACACGTGAGCCAGGGTCAATTTCCTATTGTGTTGTGCTAAAGCTAAGAGTTCAGTTGAGGGAGGTCAGATTAGGACATCGCATTGACACCAAGAGCGGGGTGTTAAAGAGGACCATGGAGCCGGACTGTTCATTTTCATTGTTTATATATTGTTGAGTTTGTCAGAAAAAGCTTGGATGATTCATCCATCCATCCATTGCTTTCTGCCGCTTGTTCCTCCACTGAGGGTCACCTATCCCAGCACAATGGATGATTTATTTTGAAAAATATTGTCAAGTTCATACAAAAAAATAATAAGTTTATCGGTCTGCCAACTTTATCGGTTCACCAAAGTACACAAAGAACTACAATAACAACTGACAAAAATTGAGTTTTAAACAGGTCAGAATTAAAAATATGAAGTCCTTGGCCTGAGTAGTCTGAGACTCTCTTGGTCTTGGTTGAGTGGTCGCTCTAATGGAAACGCAAAGAAGCGCGTCGATCTGTTTCTCCGAACACTGGCTTCAACACCTGACTGGATGTTGCCGTGGTTGGACAGAATTTGGTCAGAAATGTGGGCTGGTCTGTCCAACGCGAGATGAGCGCCATCATTTCTAATCGGGGCGTCCGTCTCCCCATGAAGCCGCTTCTCTTCAAAGCCCACGCTATTGCTAGATGTTCCACAGATGAATGGCCAGAGCTGCTATTAACCAGAGGAAAACGAGAGGAAAATAATGACTTTTGACCAGCCTGGCTGAGCCTCATTAATGCTGGAATATATTATAATCTTAAAGTTACTATGCATCATTTTTTTTCACCAGCACTGACTGCAGTAACACTGTTATCATACTTTCTTAGCAGATTACAATAACCTTCTCTTTTCAAACAGTCATGATAAAGCTTATCGCTTTAGACGACCAGAGTTAGATCGATACACGCGTGTCCAGAAGTTCTTCTTGCGCTTCCCAGAGTCACGGTGGAGAGATATTCCATCTGGTGAGTGTATAATTAGTGTCTCCTCTGTCACTCCCAGGGTCTCCCCTCAGCTCAACATGCCCTTTACATCTCTATTCTACTATTTCTATTATTGTATATTTTTATTAACGGGAAGCAAAGTGGTGTTTGTGCCCAGCAGCAGCGCCTCATATGTGTGTCATCGTTAGTCCGGCCGTCATTCATGGCACACATGAATTACCACTGGATCAGAGTTACGGGCTGCAGAATTAATCACATTCTTTCTGCTTTGCTAATTCCATCACTTCGAATCAAAATTTGGCCCGGATGTAAAGTAAACATTCAGCTCTCGGCGCATGTCGTAACAAGTGCAAGAAATCGCTGAAACCGAAGAAGATAAAAATGTTAAGGACTCTTTCCGTAGAGCTGTGCTCGCCGAGCAGCTGTGAGCAGCTGTAGCGTTAAATTCCATCAATTCCTCCTCCAAAGTTCAGTTCCTCTCTTATTATTTTTCGCCCCTTTGCTTCTTATCAAAATCTTGAAACAATTGTGGAACGAGCCGGATTTGTCATAATTCTGAAGTAGAGGATGCTTAGTGATTTTAATCTTTTTTTTTTTTTTTTCCAAACTTCCAAGCCAACTTTAGCCCTCCAACTTAATGTGCTTAAAGGATCGCACATCTGAGACACAGTAAAGCTGCAATCAGTGAGCAGGTCCTTCTGTGTACATTGTCATAGAGTTTTGCTGTTATACAAAAAACAAATAAAAAGAAAGGTTAAGTAAATAAAGACATGTTGATCTTAACAGGCTGTTAACTCTTTGAATTCAATGGAATTTCATGCATTCATTCAAAAAAAAAAATTCTCTGCCTCCTTTCCAACAGAAGGGGAGCGTTTTAAGACAAAAGCAGCTATTCTTTAGTATCAGGAGCAGAAATCTCTTTGACAACATCCATTTTCAGCAAGAGTGAATGTGGTTCTGCTTCTCGCCTGGCATGGAGGCAGGATGAAAGAGTTTTTCACCAGGTCGCTATGGCGACCTTATCCAATTAGCATCTTGAATTACTGGATCCAGATTGAGGCTTGATACTCTCCTGATACGGTTGTTAGGAGAAAATGATTTTTTTTAATATATATATATATACAAAGTGTGTAGAAGAAAATATTATTAACATAAGGCAGAAATGTAAATCCCTCATATCAGATAAAGCTTGTGTTGGTCTGCAGACTAAATGACATGTAGCAGGGCCGGGGTCTCATTAGCATACAAGCAGTTATTGTGGAGTTAAACTGCTGGATGGAGTCAAGGTTTTACGGCACAGAGTTTATATGACAAATACTTTCATACAAAGCTCTTAAATGACGCTTCTGTTAGTCAAATCAACTTCTAAAAACAGTGAGAATCCTCAGAGATGCCACAATCCAACAGTATCACATATGTCATTTATGACATAAAAATCAAATCATAGCAGAATACTCTGGTTGACATTTCCACCGGCAGGCTATTTGGGATACACAGTTGTGCATGCATGTGCACACATACACACACACGCACGCACACACACACACACACACACACACACTTAGGAGCTTCTCCACGGTCTCATTATTAACTGGCTAATGGCTCCCAGTGGAAGCAAAAGTCTGCTGATCTAAGCAGCTGGACAAATGCACACACACAAACACATGCACACACACACACAGACACACATACACAGCATACCTGGCATGCCCAGACATTAAGTTAATCTAGAACCGTATGTTCCTACCAGCGCAGGAAATTTGACACATTTCATAAATTAAATACCGTGCTCTACCTTTTTACTATTTACTCTCTCTCTCTCTCTCTCTTGCACTTATTCTCTCACTCATTCGCTCACTCACTCTCTCTCTCATACACACACACACAGTACATGAGCTTAATACCTCTTGTGTTGCTGATAGTCCTAAAACAATAACTTTTAACTGTGTTGGTGTATTACGTCTCATTTAAAGAGTGACGTTTCATTTTTTGCTTCTTTAATTTTGTTTGCTACGTTAACCGTATGGAGGCTCAACGAAACCTCCGCTGTGGATTAAACTGAGCAGAACCTTCGTGGTATATCTTTCCTTCATTCTGGACATTTATATTCCTCTATATGACAATAACGGTGCAACAAATGAAGTAATATTCAAACCCCAGCTCAGAGTAATGAAACTGTCCACACCTCATTGTTTGCTCTCCCTCTCTCAGATCAATGTACCGGTCTTGTAGTGACACTTGAGGTATTCTTATCTCTTCTTTGCAGACCTGCTCAATCCCTGCAGCCTCTCGCAGCTCCTCCCCTCCACTTCTCTGGCCCCGCTTTTCCCTTTCCCTCGTCATCTCCTTTCTTCTCGGAACGCACTGTACTTCTTCCCTCCTTCCAATGTTAAGGCCGATGTCACGCCAGCTGTTTTAAAGTTTCCCTGCCTTCCCGATGCCTCCGTGCGACCAAGCTCGATTTCGTTTTCCGTCCAGCAAACGCCTCGGCGGCCGGCGAAAAGCGCGATAGCGGCAGCAGAACGTTTGGTGACGCCGGGGCGCCGATGTTTCAGATGTTCGCGCGTCACCTCGGCCCTTGCCAACGCTTCGCTTGAAGCGCGCGCGCTGGCGGGGGTAGGTGCTTCGTGTCGCAGGCGGTTGCACAGCGGCGGCAGCGCCACGCCCGCGCCGTGAATACCTTCACCTGGAAGAGGCTCCTGGAAAGTCGTCTGTCTGTCTGAACAGATTAGATGAAGCAGCTGACGCAATGACTATTTTATAGACCCCGGAGCAGCCTGCTCACCTGTGCTGCGTGCTCCCTTTTTGATTGAACGGGAATGAAATCTAATGTATTATGGAATCGATGGGGTTGTTCCGATTTTTTCTGGGGGGGGTAATTAGAAATCCTGTGTGCCCCATGAGGCGTTGATGACCTGTCCAAGGTTCCTGTCTCCATCATGACTTCACAAGTCCAGGTTTTGAGAGGTTTTGAAATTCGAAATAAAAGACTGATGATGCAACCGCAGGAGCTTAATGAAAGAAAAAAAAAACACTAAAAGATAAAAACTAGAGCCAAGAAGAGCTATGTGATCATTTTTACATGAATTTTTAAAGCATCCAATCGTTTCCGCGGCAGAACTGACTTTTCCGAGCTGGGAAGTCCCTCCAGGGTTTTCCAAGCATAATCCAGGTGGGTCGAAGAAATAACCCACTGGTAGACCAGTAGGTAATGAAGAATTCAGTCCCAACGTGGTCTTTTTCACTGTGCTGTTGCCACAGCATGGCTAAGTTAAGTGATTTTTTTTTTTTTAACATTTGACTTCCACCACCACCTTTGTTACTGGAGTCATCATAGTTGTGTCAGTGGAGTTGGACATGCAGTCTCATTTACAACTGTGTGTGCATCCATGGCCAACTTTGGAAATGATTTTAGTAAGTTAGGTCATATATCTTGAGGTCAGTTTGAGTGTAGTGTATTTAACCCTGTACTTCTACATTGTCAAAAGGAAGAATGTTGCTGCCAGGTGTAAAGGTGGTGCAGCACAGACTTTGGGGTTGTATATTACAGCCACAGCAGAGGACATGTCCATGCAGCTTGTGCTGCATATCAGAGGGAGCAGTGCCATTAACTTTAAGGCCAGAAGGTCGCTCCCCTTTCACACTTTCATGTTCATCCCAGAGAGCCAACTTCTTTCTCCCTATATTTTAATATTATTTACCTGATGTGCCCTCACTCCTGTCCTGTCCTGAATCACATTTCCTTGTGGCTGCCCTCCTGTGTTTAACCTGTGTCATTGACCTGCTCTGATGTATTACTCCTGTGGTTCACTGGCTTCCTTCTTTCTGAGAACTTAATGTCTCTGTTACTGTCCTTCTGCACTAGTTCTTGTGCACAATTCTGAGACTTTGTTTACAGCATCAGCAAAGAGTCAGTTCTCAGTCCAGATTGGATAGATTAGGGAAATGTCGCTCCCTATTTAAAAACTAAACCAAAAAGGTACATGTCTTTTCTTTTTCCTTGATGCCTTTGCACAATGTCACTGCCCCAGGAATGAACGATTAAACTATAGATTAATGCATCAACTGCCTTGCCTGTGCAACTGTTCATATGAGGAATCTTATTTTATTCGACTTCCTGTCACCTTGCATATGAATCTGTAATTTGCTCTTCTTTTTCTGTTATTTTTCATCATTTCTCTCTTCTTCCCTCATCTACAGACACTCTGAATGGTCCAGACAGAATGACAGAATGATTGGTGGAGAGACATGTTAGGATTCAACACATTTGTGAGAAACTCATTAAAAAAATCTCCATTGTAGTCCAGAAAGTAAAAAAAAGGAAGCCTTGGGGACTCAAATTTCTGATTTGTTGACATTTTTCAAAAACACAGATGCAGTAGCGCTGAGAATGTTCCTAATGTTCATCTTACTACAAGCTGTGATGCTTTCATTTTTGCTAATGGGCCCCAGAAGAGTCAGTGATATAACAACAAAGTCTGAATTAATTAACAGTATAGATTTGGATCATTTTGATGTTTGGTGTATTATCTTAAGTAAGACAAGTAGAGCAAGTCTTACTCTCTGAAAGTTGAGTTTTATAAACCATCTGCTCTGGGCCTCCCTGGTGGTAAAGGACACAGGATGCATGTTCACCAACCATCCCCAAAATATGATACAGGAGCTATCAGAGCATTTCCAGCCTGATGTACACCCTAGACAACGGTGCACGTGTGCACACACGCGTGCTCATACACGGTTTTGCTTTTGTTTTTGTCTGTGCAGATGTGGGTGTGTATGCTTGTCCCAAGTTCCCTTGAGACGGGGCTGACTGACAGCTCTATCCCTGGTTGTCATGGTGATGATGATGGATGTGTTTTGGGTTACCACGGAGACTGCTGTTTAGGCATTCTCTCTGCATGCATAATATAGTTTTAGCATAAAGAGATTCTGTATCTGGCAGAGAGAAAAACGAGAGGAGACACCCAAAGACAAGTTCGCCTGCTGATTTAACGTCTGTATCTGGCTTTACAGACATTATGCACATTCAATTGGATACATACAGATGCCACAGAATCTGGCCCAGATAAAACTTACAGGAAATTGATCGATGGTAAGTAGGGGCAAGCAGTGCAACTTCTGAATTGAAGATTGCTGCAATGCAAGTGTAGAATGTAGAGTCCTCCACCTATAGCAATGCTTTTCTCAGACCGCTTACACGAAACCTCTGCTTTTGTTAAGAAAAAGCTAAATAAACCCTAACCCCTATTGCTGCAGAAACAACATAGATGTGTTATACTTCTTAAAATGCATCTGACAAACAGAAAACTTTTCAGGCTGTCTTATATATATGTATATATTATATTCTTTAATTTCTTCACATTTTGAGTGAAGGCTGTGTTGCTTTAGCCTTTCTTGACAAACAGCTTTACTAGAGTGAAATATGGCTTTATGCTATGAATATTATTATATAGTCCATCCATCCATTTGCATGTTCTCCCTGTGCATGCATGAGTTCTCTCCAGGTCCGGCTTCCTCCCACAGACCAGAGACATGCACAAACTGGGCATTAGGTTCATTGGAACAAATTGTCCACGGGTATGAGTGTGAGTGTGAATGATTGCTTGTCTATGCATGTCGGCCTTGCGACTGACTGGTGTCCAGTCCAGGGTGGACCCCGCCTTCGCCCAAGGGCAGGTGGGCTAGGCTGCAGTCCCCCATGACCCTCTGTGGAGGACTAAGCAGTAGAAGATGGATGGATGGATATTATATAGTATATAACTTTTAAATGACTTTTTTCATATGTACGTTTTGGGGTGGGAATGAGCCCATAAAGAACACACCCTCAGAAACTGTCAAAGTGGGACCCAAAGCTGACTACAGAGGTACCTCTCTCATTATTATTTGGCCCACATTCCAGGTGTCATCTTGCCAGTGAGTCACCATTTCAGGGGCTGGGGTGAAAATGGGCCCTTAGAGCCAAATATGAAGATGAAATAGGCAGGTCAGAGAGCGTAGACATCCATCAGACGTGCTACCGATGTAGCATTTTTATATGCCGTGCTAACATATATAGCTTGTGAGATCATCCGCAGTGCAGCTGCACTGTTCTTGTGCTCAGAAAAAAATGCCAAAAAAAGACACACACCTCTCTCCAAACTTAGACCTGCATCTGTTCTGCATTACAGCAAAGGAACAGAGCCCAAGGGTGCAGTCACAGCTGGATGACAGCGCACAGATGCCTGCACATTTGCAAATATTCTGTTGTGTGTATCAGTAGGCAACATGCATGGTCGATTCATTCATAATGTAACAGGCAATCAGGATGTTCATTTATGCATGTCTCAGCGACACACACTCTTCATCATCACAGTATCAGGCACACAGGCAGTAATCTGCATTTAGAAAGCAAAGACACTATTACACATAATCACCGTTACACACTGTCGTTCTGGCTCAAAGACAAAACACACCACGTGCTGGGATGCACATGCCATCAGCGTGGACTTTGGAGACCAGACGTACGGGTGCATTTAACACATAACATCTTTAAAGGAAGCTATAAAATGAGAGCTCAAAAGTGACTAAAAGAATGACTGCATCACAGCCTTTGTTCATCTGTTATTTACTATAAATCCATTTCTTGGGCTTTTAGCCTCATTAATTTTCAAAATATTCAATTCTAAAAGCTGTAGAAAAAGACATATAATTACATAATAATAGTCTTTTGATGCCATAATGGACATTTCAACATATTGTCCTAATGACCAAGCAAAAAAAGAAGAGAGAACTTGGACAGATTTACAGTTACTGGTCCAAGTGGCTCTGTACGCTCATCACGCATAACATTACGACCACCTGACTGATCTTGTGTCAGTCCTCTGTTTGTCTCCAAAACAGACCTGACCCATTGAGGCGTGGGCTCGCATGCTTTGAAGACCGCGCAGTTGTGAGACGGGGGCCTCCACAGATCAGCCTTGTTTGCCCAGCACATCCCACAGGGGCTTGATTGGATCAGATCCACGGACCACTTCTGATAGACGCTGACCACCGCGGAGTGGGAACACCCCACAAGAGCTGCAGTTTTGCTCATTAAATTGATTCCAATCCTCACACTTGCCCATCTTTACCGCTTCTTCAACTATGAGGGAAAAAAAAGTGTTCCTTTGCTGTCTAATATGTCCCAGGTTTCAGTGAATAGAGATAATCAGCGTTATTGACCTCGCCAGCCTGTGGTCATAATGTTGTGCCTGGCTGATGTATAGTCAGTATGGACATAAATGTAGGCAGTAGAGGCATATATACATTAGAGAGGAGCTCTGCATTGTCCCTGTGGGCTTTTCATGAAGCAGACAATATCTTTAATCACTTGTGCTCACATGAGTAGACACAGAAGGCATAATTGGCTCTGAATTTAGTGTCTGCAGTTGATCTCCTGCAGTGAATCACTTGCATGTAGCGGATTTAAATTATGTTAAATGCTTTTTGTCTGTAGCAGCATAGAATATGTTGTCTTCATTTGGTGAATACCGGTATCAAGTATTTCTCATCAGTGCCTCCTCCGGTGTCTTAACACCACTCTGGATTTCATGCTGAGTTTGCTGGAAGGTTTATGAAGTGAAAGAATTCCTTTCTGTAGGATGTGAAAATTCAATCGACTGAGGATGTTGTGTGTATCAGACAGCAAACGATTCACAAAGTATATATGTATATATATATATATATATATATATATATATAAATCCTTTGCAGGGATCCATGCTGTAAACACAGATAGACATGTTTCAAATAAATGTATATATGTTTTCAAAGTGTGTTGCATTAATTCCCAAAGGAGCGCTTTAACCTTATGAATAATTCAAACACAGACTAACTCACTGATACAAATAAACACGCACGGACACATGTGCTCCGACAGGAGACGCACACATCCAGATAAGCAGCCCCTGCATTGATCTCTGAGTATTAAAAACTGCTTGAAATAAATCTTTCCGAGAAGAAGCCGGATTGATTGTTGCAGCTAGCGTTTGCTGATGATAAAAGAAAATGGGATGTAACGCGGTGGGACTAAGACAGCCAGATTGCTTCTCCGGTCCAATCCTTTGACTGTGTTTTGCATGCAAAATTCATGTGAGTAACCACGTTGAATTAGAAATTAGTGACCAGAAACTAAGAAGGTGAAGAGTGGGAGGAAAACACAACCTTGAACAAAGACAGAAAAAAAAGGTGCTTCAGGCTCCAGTTAAAAAAAGTTTCCAGCGCATTGCTCGCTCTCTCCTTCCCTTTGTATTAAATATTTAAGAGATTATAAATACTAGTTCAAAAATGAAGGCACAAAACTGAGTCGGGATAGATAATATTTCCAGTTTGCTTTCAGAACATTTCACTTTGATGTGAATGTACGTGCTTAATATTATTATTATTACTATTATTACTATTTAAATCATTCAGAAATAAAATGAGGCACCAATGAAATGGAGAAAATTTGGATTTATTTTTCTCTTCTCAGGTTTAAGATTTTTCTAACTTCAAAGTCCTCTCTGTCTACTCTTCGTTCAAACACAGACTAACTCACCTAAACAAACACTGTCCATATGTCCATATGTCAGTTTCTTGTTTTTCTAAAATCTGTCGAGCCCACGCCATGTTTAATGGCATAAAATGCACGTCACCGAGCAAAACTGCGATGGCTGCTGAAGTAAAGCACTGCTGGTACAGCAGTCAAATAATTCTCAGTACAAAAAGTTTAAAAAGTTATTAAAAAAAAGAAAAGGAGTATGCAGTAGTTGAGTTTCTTTCACAAAAACAATATCTTTTTGTCACAAGTTTTTGTCCAGTTTCCAGACTCCCCATCCATCAGTTTGCTTACTCCTTCGCTTCGGGAGCCACAAACTGGTGTGATGTAAGAGGCCAGAGTGCATGATCCAGTTGGAAGAATCATAGAAAAACTTCCAAATCTTTTGTTTCCCTTCACGAAATGCTGTCAGTGTCCACTCCCGTTGCTGCTCGGCTCCACTTGTGGTTATGTTTACTTCGCTAATGACAGCTTCGGCTCACTCTCCAGTGGTTTACCTGATTAACTATGGCACAGTACGTGATTGGCAGGTGCCCCAGTCGGCGCAGGAATCGGGCTACTGTCTCTCCCTACTACTGGGTTTGGAGTCTTTATTTGCATTCAAATTTTTGCTGCTTCTCTCCTGGTCCCCCCGTTGTTTTGAATCACTGTCTTAGTCCATCTCCATCCATTACCCATCCATCTTTGCCCACGTTTCTCTCCATCTTGCTGTTTTGCCTTCTAATTGGTTTTTGTCCTTTACAGCCTGCTAGTTCTTCATTAAATCATCTGTCTTGGTTTGGCCTGTCATCCATCTTTGCCTGAGCTAACATGACTCACTCTCACTCCTCCATTCTCTTGCATGCTGCCTCCTCTCTATCGTGAGGTTTTTTTTTATTGTTATTTTTTTTCAAGATTAAACGCATTTTCCAAGACCACACCCCTGCTGAGCTTCCTCAAGCTACAGTTGTTTTAAGTTATTTTAAATCAGCAGCAAAAACACGGTTATGCAGAAACATTTATTTATAGTGGCTATACATCTGTAGCATTGATGTTGGTTCTAGGTTTGTTTAAAATTCAATATTTTAACATGCATTTATGCAAGTTTTGACCCCTTCCTACTTGATTTATCTTATACTAGATGATAGTTCTCCGTGTTGCCCTCATACAAGTTAAATGCACATGAACTAGACAAAGACATTACAACATTACAATACAATCACACCTGATTCTTCAGGCCGTGTTCTGAGATATTATCAGCAGGGGTGGAAGTGTTAGTATAAAGACAACCGTATTCCATTTCAGCATGTGACCAGCAATCTCAGTGCAATTTATTTGGCCCAAGTGAAAAGGCTTTTGTGTGAATATTAATTATGATATCAATCAATGTCTTCACTGGTTCTGTCTCCTTTTGGTGATTTCCCATTAAGTCACCCTTCTGCTCTAATTGGTCTAAATGTCGGGCTGTTAGTTGACTGGCGTAAAGCATCTGTTCCATGATTTGTGCACAGATGGTGGGAGGAGCTGAAGGTCAGCATGGCCAATAGTTTTTGTGTGCGGGTGTGTGTGTGTGTGTGTGTGTGTGTGTGTGTGTGTGTTCATGTGAAATGGTAAGGCTGTCAAAAATTCAATGCTGGCAAGCTCCGGAGAGTAACCAATATGTTTCAAAGAGGATTTATAAAGGTGATGCGAAATATAAAGGCATCTGAGTATAAATATGCTCATGACTCATAGAAATCTGACTCATATCCTGAAATTAAGCTTTTTTTTTTCTTTTTTTTTTGCATTCATTAACAAGTCCATGTGTAGTTTCTTCACCACGGTGCAAAAGCGGCTGTATTAAGCTGTCAAGAAATTCCTTAGATAGATTATTGGTTTAAAAGATAGTGGCAAAGATTTTTCAACTTGCAGGCGATGTTGTACATTTGCTTCCTCTTCTTGCTGGTAATCCATCTGGAATGAATAAGTTAATTAACCATGGGTGTGTCTGGGGTGTTCCAGACAATAAAGCAATCAGATTGCTACTCCTCATTACCTTAAGAACAATATTTCTGTGAGGCACTTTGAGCCGCATTTATATTGTATGAAGTATTGTGGATATAACTGCAGAACAAAATGTGCCACGAAGATGACAGGATTGCTTTCGAGCTACAGTAGAGCACGCGGTAAAAAGCTCGAGTCTGACTGGATTTTCTTCTGTCCTTCTGCTCCTCATCTCCGCACAGGTTCACTTAACTGTATTTTGTACCTTGACACGTTGGGAGGTTGACTTGGAAATCTGTTCAGCAATTACAACATAACCTGGGAGCTTCTCACTGGCTGGAAGACAGAGCCCAATGGCACCTTCCTGAAACGGAGGACTGTCATATATCATCGTTTATTCCTCATGCAGGCAGTTTACATTTGCCGAAAATTAGGTTTGCTTTAGCCCACGTCTCAGCTGCACGGATGAATATCTGCCAAGGAATATAAGGCCATTTCACACCAGCAGATGGTGCATACAAGGTTCTTTTGACGCAACATTTTCCACACTCTGCCATTACATCAACTCATGTATGTCCTGAACAACTAAATTATTTTCTCATATTGCTTTTTCAAACATTTTAAATTCCTCGTTTCCTTGCACTTCGGTGAGCAGCAGATCAGCGCCCCCGTCACTCACGGTGAAGTATAGCAGAGGCAAATATAAGGGGAAAATATAAAATAAAACCAATAACCAAAAACATCTTAAAGCCAACTCATTTTACAGTAAATTCCAGTACTAAATCTCCAAATGTAGGCCATAAAGCTGGAATGGAGACTGATTTTACACTTAAAGGAGAACTCAAAACAGCGCATTTAAGATATTGGCCCAAATTTAAATTGGGAGGATAGATTTGGCAAGCAGTCAGTGGTTTTAAATTTGTGTTATTATTATTACGAAATGATATAATGTTATTAATAAGAGCCAAAGCAGAAAAGCTGAGAATCTGAAAGATTGGAAATGGTTTGAAATCAGCGGATCTGTTTGAGTGTCTCAGACAATATCAGTCATCATCATTACATTATCGTTTTACCCCATCTGCATTATTTTGCCTTTGCATTGCTGCGCCAGCCGCGATGAAGTCTGATTCCTCCTGCTGTAAATTCTACAACTGGATTTTTTTAAAAGGACTGATTCATCCACAAGTGTGACTGAATTCCATCTGGACTGACAGGGTGGTGAAAGCAATAAAAAAAAAAAAAAAAAAACAACCCTGAAAGCAAGAGGAAATGTATCAAAATCAAAAGCTGGGGAAGAGATTTCTTTCTATTCATTCCTTCCTCACAGGTTAACTGAAAAATTAAAGGTTGGGGAGGAATGGGAAGGGATACATATTCAGCATAACAGCAGGCAGGAGCAGCAAGCAGTTGATGGATGGGTGGGTGGATGGAGATAAGAGAACTGGAGGGATGGATGATACAGCCTAAAGACATAGGAGAGGATGATGTAGATGCCCCATAATCCTTAGAGGCCTGCAAGCACAGCGCCTTGTGTTATTTTGAAGTCAGATGTGTGCATGTGTGTAGGAATGTGATCAAGATATCTGATCTGCCCATCAGAGTGATGCAGGGAAGAAATGAAGTCATGGGACAGAAAGAAAGGCGGAAAGGGCGAGTGAGGGGAAGAGGGGAGAGAAAGAGATGGGGCCAGAAAAGCCATTAAACAGAAAATCAATCAGCTGAGAGAAAGAGAGAGACCGAGAGAGAGAGCGGGCAAGATCTTAAAGGAAGACACAGCGAGAGGGAGCAGGATAAAGAGGGAATCCTCAGATGGCTGCGATATTGATGGCGGCACGGTGGGGAAGAAGGGATGAGCAGACGGAAGAGACGGAGTTTGGAGGAAGAGGCTGAGAACGAGTGATCAAAGCACGCCAGGCCATGAGACGGACACAACAAGGGGAGATGAGGGGAGTTTGGGATTGGCGGAGAGTCACAAGGCAAGGGTGAGGCGGGGATTTGCTATTATATATAATAAATTATCTAGATGCGGTAATGGTAGAGAAAGCGTTATTGAGCAGAAACCAGTGGGGGTGAATGGATAAGTGGTGGGCAAATCACAACTGGGAGGGCAGCGAGGGACACAGAGGCAGAAAAGGGCAGCGGTGATGTGATCGGAGATGAAGGCAACATGGACGACGGCGTGGCCACTCTCGTTCCGTCTCCCCCTCTCTCTCTCCCTCCTTCCGAGGCCCACAGTACAAAGACCAGTACCACCAGTCTCCCTCTCCAAGATGGTTCAGAACATTCAAGCCAGTCCAGTCTGTGAGGAGTAAATGGATGGAAACAATGCAAGATAGCGATCAATATCCTTTACCAGTTTGGGCGGCATTGTGTCTCTTTAAAATATAAAATATATGAAGACGTAGGGAGATTATAGGGGTTTGAAACCAATCTCTGCTTTTCTGACTAAACTATCCGTTCATTGTGGTTCAGTGACCTTCTGCGTTGTCAGCCGCAGATTTGTTTAAATGCTTATTGGATTTGAAGATTTCTGTGATAAGCTGCTCACAGTTGCAAAATGGAATTGCAGACTTTTAAGTCAGGTCACACGGTGTCATGTTCAAAAATGAGAGGGGCCTCTATTCTTCCTCTATATTTCTGCTCCGAAGCGAGCCACCTCATCATCACCCGCAAGCATTTATCATCTCGGGTCAAATAATGAATAGGAATAATAACAGTTCACTGTGACCAGATTTAACAGAAATACACTTTATTCCATGTTTTCATTGGTGCAAGATGATAATCGGTGCCCCACAGATGGCTACAGAAATAGGCAGGTGTGACACAGAAAACTGTTCTCATGCTAATACGTCATGAAGCGCCAATGTTGAACAGAGTGTAATCAGCAGTGGTAATTTGTGAGTACATTTCTCGCCCTCTCCCTGTGAACACTAAATAATGTCACATTTCATTAGAGCAGCAGCTCCTGGAGTGGTCTCTGCGAGGGTCCCAACTGCATCGCGCAGGTTGAATTAGCCCGTGGAACTCCTCATGTGGCATTCAGGTTAACTGCGGATCTGCTTTAGCATTCAGGTCGGTTTATGTCGAAGCTGGCTGGTAATTTTGATGCTCGCTGCTCTGGGCCAGAGTTTATGGATTTAGAGGGAAGGGAAAACCGCCCCAAAAGGCTCTGAGAGAGACATCATATGTAAATCTCCCTACGTGCGCTGACCATTAAAGCTCTATTTACCTGATCAGTAAAAGTTTTTCTCCTTATTATATTTACAAATTCGGTGAGTCTTGGGGCATCGCATTACTCTCAGTCAAGGCCTGTCCAACTGTCTCTGTTGTCACTGACCGATAAATAAGCTGCAGGCTGAGAGGAAAATTGCGTGTGTGTGTGCGTTTTCATGCATGTGTATGTGTGCATGTGGGAAGAACAAACTAGGGCATCTTGTTGTCACAATTTACCTGCAAATAAGCACAATCTCCTGTTGCACTCTCGCGCAACGGTTACACATAATTGCTCTCTTGCACGTGTGACGAGCTCCCAGCAGCACTTCGGTTTGAGGTCGTTATACAGATCCCGGCTACATATATGTGTCCAGATGAAGGAACAGTCTGTCAGGCATCTTTTGCAGAGTTTCTGCCAAAGGGGACAGTTTTGTTCAGTTGGGTACAGTTTAGAACTCTTTCCATGGTCGGGGGGAAAATAAAGGGTTGTTAATATAGTTCTTCTTGTTGGGGACTTCCTTTGGTGTGCCTGTGGAGCCAGGCTCAGCGCACTTGATTGTTTGCTGGAGCTCAGCGAGGCCCTCCTCGGGTTCACATTCGTCTTCACTATGCACCGCACAGCCGGGTCACGGAAGGCTCAAATGCCCCGCGCCATGATGAGCCGGGCGACTGTTTAGAGGACATGTGACCCAGTTTGCTGTCCGTCCGATTGACTGTCTGTCCGCCTGTTGTCCAACACTCAGGTGCATTACAGCCGTGTGCATAAAATGTGGCGACTGTATTTCATTTGCAGCATATCAGCATGTGTTGTTTGAGACAGCACACTGTGTTAAGAGCTGATTTCACTCCCACTGAGACCATTTAGAGGTGTCCACTCCAAACTGCACATTCTGATCCGTTGCCATCACTTATTCTGTTTTGACCTGTTTTATTTTATTAATATATGAAAAAAAGTTTCTATTTCCGTTTGTATGTTTCCATTGCCCACCGTCTCTCTCTCTCTCCCATCTGTACCTGTTTTCTTCATTATCCAGATTCCTTCTGTTCATCACTACTGTGTACTGTTGTTCAGTCTCAGTCTTGGACCACAGTTATTCTCCTGTCCCCGCTGTGGGCTGAGTCTGGCTTGGTCCTTCCCCTTATCGCTGTCATCTGTACATGCTGCTCCCCGAGGCAGCACTTCCTGGATGAGCCCGGAGGATGTGCATGTATGCCTGACAGCGACGGTGTCTGCACTCTTATAAAGGATGTGTGTTTTGCAGCTTATCAGTGAGTGCACTTGAAGGACAATGCGCAGGTGTTGTCTCTGGCTCCCCCTAAATGCCAATAATTTCGATATCCAAAACGACACTCACTGGTGTGTAGGGAAATGCATGTCCATTGTAAGACTGTGCAACACACAAAATTTCCTCTTTATGTACAACTATAAATTATACAGGTATAATTTATACCATGTGTAGAGTTGGACAGAAAGAAAAGAGCTCAACATTGTTTCTTTTTCTGTGACTGGGGCAGTAGTTGGACTCTATATTGATAATAAACACTTGTGCTACTATTAGGACTGAATTTATCACCACTGCCCCAGTGCCACAAAAAGGTCCAATGTTGTACCCCCCCCCCCCCCCCTCGTTGCGTGTATCTGTATAAATTATATGTGTATAATTTATGCCGCGTGCACAGCGCAATCCATGTGTCTTTATCTGTTATACAACAATCAGCAACACGATCGGTAGACGATACTACCAATCAGATGTGATCAGCAACTAACTGAGCAACTTGTCCATCACATCTGGAGTACATGTTTGGAAAAATAATTGGAACAGCTCAAAATTCCTTGATGGCAAACAGAGGAGACAAGAGCAGAGCTCCATGACTGGAGGAAAGGAAAACTTGTTATTGGAGGAGAGGACAGCAGAGTGACAGGACTGCAGCCCAGCCCACCCAAAGCTCTCGATTTGAACTGGCTTGAACAAACTCTTCCAAACATATCTGCAGCTAGTTGGACAGCGTATCCTCTTTGATATGTGTCTAATCTGCAGCATTTAACACGGGAAGTGTGGCGTAAGATTTCCATATTGTCACAATGTGGTTTGCTAATTTGCTTTTGCAGTCATCCATTCTTAACAGTTGAGGCACGAATTGCATCGAAAGTTAAAAACAAACAGTTTAAACTGCAATTCATGCAAATTAGAGCAACTGAAGCCATTTACCTCCTATACGGAGAGAGGTGGCAGATGGGCTGGCTGACCTGTAAAGGATATGACAATATGTGGGAACACCAAATCTACATGCTAGGACAGTTTAGATTTGCTAATCTGATAAATGCAATGAATTGATTACTAATCGTGGCCTACCTCACGTAATTGTGATTAAAAAGAAATAGTTTGATTCAAAAGTCCGCCCCTCAGTTCTTCCTCCTCTCCCTAATCCAGGTTTTCTATTTGTCACTCTGATTTGATTGACAGCTGAGGACACATGTGGGGGCACTGTGAGGGGCGGCAGTGGGGTGGTGACCAGTCCCGGTTACCCCGGCAACTATGGTAACCAGGCCGACTGTACTTGGATCCTTATGGCCGAACCTGGAGACACCATCTCTGTCGTCTTTACAGACTTCCAGACTGAGGAGAAGTACGACTACCTGGAGGTGGAGGGATCAGAACCACCAACTATTTGGTGAGTTAACTGATTTATATCTTTAAGCTGGTGTTTGTTTTTGTGTGTATGTGAGAGTGTGCGTGGGTGTGTGTGTGTGTGTGTGTGTTGTTGTGCTCTGCTAAAGAATATGTTTAACCTGACAACCGTGAGTGTTTTTGTGTATCTCCGTATCTGATTAAATTACAGAAAAAGTCTCATACGGCAGAAAACGCTGGTTTATATTCAGGACCGGAATAATTAAGAAGACTCTGTGTGAATATTCATGGCATTGAAAAATGCGTGTTGAGCGTAGTAAGAGAGGTACAACAGAACCCTGCTGCTCTGACACACCGCTGAGGTTCTGATCCATATGTGGGGATGGAAGAAAGAAAAAAAAACAAACCCTGAGTTGACATCTGCGACCTGACATTTCTGCACAGATGGTGGAGATGCATTACTGGCGCTGTTTCTGTAAGAATTTAGACACAGTCCATCATTGAAAGGTTAGATTGCCTTTAACAACTGCGAAAACCACCGAGGAAATTGGGAATGCAAAGTTTCAGGCCATTCGCCTGAGAAACGCGAGCGTCACTACCGCCGGGGTTTGCTTCTTGTGTTGGCATCGCGGTGCTCGCGGAGGGGGGTCTGAGGCTGCCTCGTGTAATGAGGATAGGAAATGGAACGGTAAAGCGGGCGTTTGCGCGACACGTGCAGGTGAAAGAGCTCGTCCCTGTGCGTGTGCCCGTGTGCGTTGGCCTTGTACGTCATTCCAGATCAAATGTTGTGTGCTGGGTTGATGCATGACTTCCTATTATTTTCTAATGTGTTTCTCATAATGATATATTTACTGCCCTGCATGGCTGCCTATCGATTGTTGGTAAATTAGGGTATTGATTAACCATTGCTGTAGCTGTGACCAATTTGAATCTAATCATGGTCAAGGATATTAGTGTGCGTGCGAAGCGTAATTGATTTGGAAGTGATAATGGTCAGGCTAGTGATTTTTTTCCAAAAGCGTTAGTGTGTCCGTTCGTGTGCACGTTATGTTTGCTCGATAAAGTCCGGGTGTGCATGTCAATAGTGTGTGTCAGTGGGGGTGGGCGGGGGGGGTAACATTGGTGGGTAACATGCTGAACAAGCTCCAGGCTGCTGGAGAACCCAACGCGAGTAGTCCAGAGCTGGGCTATCTCTCGGGCTCTGGAGGTTTGACTCTGGACGCAGATGATGTAAACGACTCTCATTTATGACAAACGTGGCCTCACTAATGTGGCATCATCACCAGCGCTGACACCATGTGGATTCAAGCTAGCGTGCTAAAGGAAATGATATTGCAGTGACATGAAAAGCCCATCTGAGCGGCAGATTTCAGCGTTGCCTGCTGCTAACCTCTGAGCATCTATGACCCCAAGGAGGAAAGGCCATACTGTGAGAGCGCATGCTGCATGTTGAGGTCTGTGCGCAGGTGTCTCGTGCAACAGGTCCATCAGCCATAGTAATATCATAAATATAGACTTGTGATTCATGCTTGATGTCACATGTGAATTCAGGACACCAAACAGCAGGAACTCAGGTCTCGCTGGTCAATCACAGGGCACAGAGTCCCTCAAAGGGACAAGCAAGAGTCCAATCAATATGGCTTTGACTGTGGGAGGAAATCAGAGTACCTGGGAAAAATAAAAAACAACAAAACTACACAGTCATGGACAGGCGGAGTAAAATACAAAAGACACATGAAAGTCAGGGAGTTTAACTGTCTTGCAAAAAGTGTTTTCTTCAACAAAAGTAACACTTTAATATGATGCAACGTTCAGAGCGGTATGGCAGACATCACAACCCTTCAGTGGGTGTGCAACCATGGTTTCACTTCTAATACCCCTCTAATGCTGAGATAAAACAACAAAAGAAAGCCAAGCCCCTCAGGAGGTCATGGATTTTTCCAAGTTTCTCTGCCGTCCATAAATGTCTTCGCTTCTCACATATGCGTATTTCTATCACAAACCAAGGTCGCTGTGTATAGACGTTCAGTAATGACACGGGGGAGCGTGTACTCTTTTACAAACGCAGGGGAAAAACATGAGCAGAAATTGACTTGCATTTTAATCTTTATGCACATACATGTTCCTCTGGTCCCCTCATACTATAAAATTATGTTCTATTTGCGCTTTATGTAAATCATTAGATTTAAGTGGTTTTTTTTTTTTTTGTTTTTTTTTTTTTACATATTTGTCCCTGTAGAAACTCCCGACACACAATACTGACATAAAATGTGAAGCACCATTTCACATCTGTGAAAGACGCCGCAAATTTCTTTTCAGGTAATACTGACAAAGGCGTTCTGCCCTGCCAGCAGAATCTGGCCCACTTGTTTCTTGTTGAAAGAATTCATTTTCTTTTCCTGTGGTATGTTTTTCTGACGCCTATTCAGACCACGGGCTTTGAAAATCATGAACAGGTTTGGTTTATCCACCAGAGGACAATGAAAACACCTGTTTTCTCCGTCGGGGGGCTCACTTGGCATTGGTCCGTCTGCTCTTACCTAATCTGCCTGTGCGGTTTTAAAATATCAATAAAATGGGATTTGCAGTTTCAGATAGTGTGGAACAATACAGAATTCAGTTTAAAAGGAAAAAAAAAAGAGGGAAAACCTGCTGTTGGGATGGCAACACCATCCACGCACAAAGCCACCAGACCATGTCACTCAATTTAAATTACATTAGGCACTTGCCAACAAGGATGAAGAGTGTTGTCCATTTTTAGAATTAAGATTTTTAGGACCTAGAATGTGCAACAAATAACAGTTGAAGTCCAAATATAGCCAGGTCAGGACAAAGGGGAGGCTTTCAGCCAAGGTATGGGTCATGAGGAAAGTAACAAAAACAGTGGTGGCACATCAGCAGTGATGGTGTTAATGCTGCCTGTACGGTCGTTCTTTTAGTTCTTTTATACCACATCAATGGTAGTAGCGGTAGTTCGAACCCCCGGCGTTTGCTTTCTGGTTCTTATTGCGATCCTTCTGTTGTGCAGTCAGTTTTCAGTACAAATTGAGTGAATAAGTGATGCTAAATCTGGGATCATTTGTATGTGAAAATGAGATTTTCATTTTTACTTCAAAAACCAGATGCTGCCTGCTATTACTGTATTTAATTGAAACATGCCTATATTTACTAATTACCAGTAATTTCATAGATCTCAATAATATTAACAAGTCCAAGCTTAAAAACAAAATCTACTTTGGTGATAGATGTTTGTTTCTAGTTACAGTTCATGCAAACAGGCAGTTTGCAAAAGCGAGTGTTGGATTTGGTATGTGATGCTGCCAGTTGCTGCAGAGCTAAGAAAAGGCATACATCTACCGTATGCTTACTGCACACACGTGCACGTGTGTCTTATCAGTATGCAGAAGCGTCTGTGAAAGCAGTATATTTGAACTGTGCTCACCGTGAGCCAAGTGGCTAAGCCAACACACTCCTGCAGGTACATGTAAATGCACACACACACTCCTTCTATTCTGTCTTCCCGGTATGCGCTGCTCTTGAAACTGCACGTGGAATCTTAAACAGTGATGTCTTGTCTTCATTTTTTTTTCCCCGAGTGTCAATCTGCCTTGTCTATCCATCTTTATGTCAAGGCATGTACGCACATATTTTATTTCCCTCTGCGTTGTGGGTTTTGATGTGACATTTTAGCATACAGAGTCTTGGATTGCTTGTGTCATATCACTTGTTAAGCAGTTCTGTTCACAATTGTTGCAGCGTGGCTATGCATTGCAAGTAAAACAGAGGTTTATTGTATATTGTGGTACATTGTATTATATTGTATGCTGATAAGCATAAGCCAAGGTTCTCTACAACAACCTGACTTATGTTGTCCTTGTGATTAAACCTCATTGTGTGTCATAAAGACGCGTGCATATCTGCTGTTATCTGCTATTTTGCAAATACTTAAATGGTTAATTTTAGTGACTTTATCGCTATGGATTAGTGATTGAAATGAAATTCCATTTCAAATGGAAAATCATTGCAAATCCGTCAAGCTGAATTTGAAGCCTGTCTTTGGCGGTTGCGACGCTGTCAGGTTGCTTCTTCAGCTTGGGAAGCGTGGATTGTTGACTTCACTCTCTCGAACTTGCCGAGATCCTTCGAAAGCAACCCGTCAATAAAACTTTCCGCTCGGTTTCTGGGAATGAAAATTCCAATCTCGGCATGCCGGTTTTTTGTGGGGGGGGGGGTTTTCGGCACGCGTAGAAAAATCACACAGCGGACTCTGACCCGGGAGAAATCCCTCTACCTTACACGAGCTCCGTGGTATGAGTCCGTCCAAGTGGATGATTTTTTTCTTTCTTTTTTCTTTTAATTCAAGAGAATCAGCTAAACACGCTACTGCGGTGAGAGCAGCCTTCTCCCAGAGATGCAGCACATATCCAATTCTTCCAGCATCATCAATCAAACTTTGCTCATTCTCTACAGGATTGAAATTGGACTTTTGTAGCGCTTTCTCTCAGCTTTGTACATTTCTGTCTGTGAAATAGTTGATTCTGTAGGATGTCATAGCAAATCAAATGCTGGTGTGCGATCGCACATGAGCGCATTCCGACCAGTTAAGCGCTCTCCGGCTCCCGATGTTTGGCTACAAGAGGGGCTCGCCTCGGCGGTCGGAGTTTGTGCGCGGGGTTTGTGACCGCGCGCGATCTTGAGTGCTAATCAATGCCGCTGGCAGAGAGGATGCTGGGATTGCATGAAATGCAGCCCTGACCTTGAATTTAAGTGCACACGCTCAGTCCACGGCAGATTTAGTTTAAATATGTATCAGAACACAACACCCACGGCGTTTGTCTGTGAGGCCTTGGCAGGTTGAAGGCAGAAGTGGCCTTTTACTGTCAAACCATTGTCAATGAGGTTTGCTCGATTCCCCCTGCTTTTCCAAATTTGAGTGCACAGCTCATATTTAAGTGCCAAATGAAGCAATGTCCACTTTCAGTTTAAGAATCTAAAAATGCTCCGAAAGACAATTCATGGGCCAGAGAGTTGGTGAAAGCAAGCAGAATTGAAAGGTTCTTGGCTGCCTTATTGATCCGGATCTCTCCTTCAAAGATCAGCATGGGCTCAAAACAATATAAATATTTCTTCCATGTTAGAAACGAAGATGTGACTTTCCCCTTCAAGCTTAAAGAAGTCAAATATTCCTTTTGTCTTGTGATGTTATGATTTGCTTGTCCCCCTTTTATTTATTTATTTATTTATTTTTTTGATGAGATCTGATAAAATTTCCTCTCTGATAACATCTGCTCTGTGCAGTTTGATGTCGCTTCCATCTGAAATAAGCTTGTCGAGTATTCCCCGCAGACATTTAGGGTTAATTAGCAAGTTGGTTGGACTACAGTCCAGATTGTGTCAGCGTGTCCACAGTGCTCCAGGTGGAAAAAAGCATTATAAATAAACCTATTAAATGAGTAAATTACGATGTATTAATGAGCTCTGACATGACTGCGCTGGTGGCTGCCATCAAAAGCATGCAAAACATTTTCGCCTTTCTTTTTTCTTAATATCGCGAAAAAACAACTTTCCGAAACACCATAATCCACTTATTTCAGCCAGTGAGCGCTCCAGAGAAACCATTACACAATGCATTGGTGGGAAAAAATAAGTCTTATTGATGAGCTTGCAAACTGCCTTTAATGCACGGATGGCGCTACTTGCCGTGACTCAGCCGTGGTAGTTTATAGGTTGTAACAGTGACCTTCACACGCTCCAGGTCTGGCTGCATTAATTTTTCAATCCGGCGTCTGGGCTGCGGCAAATGTGCGAGAGCCGGCAGAGGTGTCGCGTCACACGCAAGAAAATATAAAGGCGGCGGGGGGAAACGGGCGCTGGCGAGGAACAGAGAGAGAGAGAGAGAGAGAGAGAGGGAGAGCCGACAGGGAAAGGTTGGGATGAGAGGTGAGGTGGGAGGAGACGGCAAGCGAAGGGTGCGGATTTAGGGACAGTGGGTGGCGAGATGAGAAGAGCGGAGGAAAGAGGAGTCAAAGCGGTCAGGAGACTGATCGGAGGGTTCACCAGTGAGTAAAACAGGAGGAATTGAAAGGGAATTGAGAAAAGGCACACACAAGAAACCCCCTTTTTTTTTTTCCTCTCACGTTTGGTACCTGTAAATAAAGCCCAGTGTCATCATATCCCAGTTAATTAAAGCCGTGTAAACAACTTAATCCATTTGTTTCTTTAACTTGGTTCATATGCATACAAGTGCTCGCTATAGGATTAGATCGTGCAGAGAACTGTGAAATTAGAAGCATTATAGGCAAGATTTACTCCAACAAAGCTGGTGCAGCTCAGTTCTCCCAAGCTGCTCAGCTTACCCAGTGTTTGACCCTCTCCATTTTTAGAGCTACCGGCTTTTTTCGGGGCTTTAATGTTCAAAATATGAATGTGGCACCGAGGCTGCTGGATGCGGCGATGACTTTTTTTTTTTTTCTCCATTTCCTGCTTACCCATCAGGGATGAGACACATGACAAAGAGTTCAATCAGCACCGACTATGCAAGATTGCATTAAGATTGGTATATTAAGATAAATCCTTTTTTTCCATGCTGGTAAACAGCCTAATGAAATTACTCTTATACTCTTAGAATTAACCTTAGGTTTATAATTCGATTAGTGTTTGATAATGAGATTATCGTGTTTGTGCAAACAAAGTCACGTTACACACGTTCGCTCAGGATTAAAAACAATAGTCATAAAAATGGGTCGCTTCCACTTCTGTGGCTTTGAGGCATCTTTAACTTTTCCTCTGAGTTGCAAAGTTTCCAACAAAGCTGAGAAATGACTTTGATATCTGCATTAGTGTTCATCGTGGCTGCGTAACTGACCTTGGCCAGCGGAGATCAGCAGTCGTGGCAGCTTCTGCCTCAAAACAACAACGTTCATTATGGGATATTACAGGGATACGGATACTTGGATAGGGACCAACATCTGATAACAGTTACACTGAGCTATAAGGCCCGCGGTATTCCAACTCCTCTGTCGGACAGGGTTGAGTCAGTAGCAGGATACTGATGTTTTTTTTTTTTTTTTTTTTTTCGCCAAACACGGGGTAAAAGAGAGCCTTCAGGTCCGTCTTCATCTCCTCTGATCACGTGGACTCCTGCTCCCTTCTGCCAACTCACAAAATGTCCTCCCGCAATAAGCCAAATGCATCCAAGGCGCCACCTTAAACACCCGACTGGCTAAGAAAGCGGGTTTTTCACATCTACAGCCAGGCGGGGAAGGAAACCCACTTTGTAACTGGATCTTAATGGTTTCTACATCATATCTTAGAGAACCAAGTGTCCGGGTGAATTTGTCGTAATAACGGTGAGATAATTGAAGCTTAAAACAATTCAAACAATTTATTAATAATCGATGTGAGAGTCTTTTCATCTCTACCCACTCGTGCTTTATTTCAGCCCTCGGCTGTCAGCTTCAACAAGTTCTTCAGCCACCTTCCTGGCCTATAAGGAGCCGAGCGAGGAGGAGGAGGAGGAGGAGGAGAGAAAATGAGATGAGATAAAGGGAGGGGAGGCAGAGACAGAGCAGGGTCCTGTTGAGAACGCTGATTACTCTCGGCCCACTTGAGATTGATGGGGAGTGACACAGCACGCAAGCTCCCGCAATCACGAACACGTACACACGTGCATTAACAACGCACCTTAACACACACACACGCGCGCCCCGTGCACGCGCAGAGGCACACGCCGAGCCGCTACGATGATCCCGCGCTGATTGATGGTGGCTCCGCCTCGGCTGCATTCGGGCCCGACACACCCGCGGTGTGTTTGCGTGCTCATTTATCCGCTTGCATGTGTGTAAGGGAACATTTTCTCTCTCTCTCTCTCTCTCTCAAAGGCACACGTGTGTGTTTTGCAGGTGCATAGTGTGGCGCTTCCCTCTTGTCTTTATTAGAGGAGCCTGTTAAGATAGATTGCCTGATTAAGCCGCATTCCCCTACTGTCTCACGGCATGCCACATACTCCTGGAAAAAAAAAAAAAAAACACAGAAAAGTTCACGGTGAAGTGTAGCTCAGGCAGGAAAAGACAGAAACATAATGAAACACACCAGGTGAAAGTAAACTGTCATCATAGGTTGCATTAAATATATTTCTTTATTAGATTCCTATTACACTGAAGGTCAAAGGACATTATTATTGTATATTCAGCAGCTTTACAAAAGAAAAGAAAATGTAAAATATTGAACTCCAAGGAGTGTCAAGACGTTATTCAATGAGGTTTTCTTCCACTTAACATGGCAGAAAATTACCTTTTGATTCGAGCTTTATTTGTTTTATTACAAAACACTGACGCCGGCTCTTTCCCAAAGCCATAGCCGTGTTCTGATTTCATTCTGCTACGATGGCGAAATAAGTAATGAGCAGGTAGCCAGAGGAACTGGCGTCGCTCTGTCAGGACTCCTGACTTTTTTTTTTTCTGCTTCCCTCTTTGCCTCCCGCTGATGCCATCTACCTCTTCATCACATCTACCTTTTCATTACCGCCTCCTCCTTCCAGCACATGCTTTATTTCCTCCCCAGACTTTTTTTTTTTTTTAATTTAAATTTAAAATTTTTGTTTTATTACTGGAGGAAGGGCAGGTTTGTGCGTCTGCGGAGAGCGCAGCGATTGGTGGGAGGGTGAAGTGCAGAGAGGCGGCGAAACGCTCTCAGGGCCGCCGTCCGGCGATCAGCTAAACCCGGTTTCTCTTGATGTTCGATCGCATGATCACGGGCATGCCGGCCTATCTGAGCTACGAGAGACATTTAAGAGAGATGTCCTCATACACCGGTCATCTCAAAATCAATCGCACTAAAGTAATTGGATTGAACTCTGACTGACTGCTCGAAAACACAAGACACGGAAATGCTGCAGCCGTGCATCATGAAATATTGTGATATTTTCATATTGATATTTTCTTCCACCCCCACTGCCAATAAGACCACAGCGCCTCCACCCTAACCTTTAGAGTTGTCTCCAGAACTCTTCAACGACTCTGCCGTCAGGCTTTAGATCATTAATTCGCTGTGTGTCGTGTCCAGCCCCGTCTGCGTTTAAGCACAGAGCGAGGGGAGCCGCGTCTGCACCTTTGGGTGATGCTCATATACAGATACAGATACACATAATGGAGCTGGAAGGATAGTGGGACCAGGCCCCACCAGGACTGGTAGCCATCTGTTTACCTGTCAAGGTTTGAGAGTTCACTAATGTTTACAATAATGATTTAATGCTGTTATGCTTGCAATAGCGCGCCTCCTTTTTTTTTTCCCCCCCCCAACGCCGTCGTCCTTTGCGGGGTTTGTTAATGCCAGCTCTGTGCTGAAGGTCTGCACGCTGTCTTTGGGGTTTTGTTTAAGCAAAGATCAGAACACGGCAGAGATTCCTGCTGCTGCTGGCCACCAGACTGGTGACCTTTTCTCTTGCCAGCCTGTTTCTCTAACCTCCCTGCTACTGCCGAAAGAGAAGACTCGTGTAATTACACCTGCATCCTCTACCTCGGTGTTAAGTGCTTCCTCAGCCTACAGTTTAATATTCTATCATTACCCTGACAGAGCCTCAGTATGGATTTATGACTTAATTTTATATTATTTTAATATTAGATGTGAGTGCCTATGCACACAAGCCATCTTTAGTGGTGTGCCATGGGTAATGATGTCATAGCAGGAAGTGAATTAACAGCTGTAAACATGAATAATACTGTAGTCAGAGAGAGTGTATGGAGAGGTGTCGCAGGGGAGGGCCGGGAAGGAAGCGCAGAGCCCATGCTAAAGAAGCTGTCTGTTAATAATAGAAGCTTCAACTTGCATTAGTCTTTCAGTAATGATAATGCAAGGTGAAAACATTTCGCATCATATTCGAAAGGAGAAATGTCGGATGTGAACCCCCCTCGCGAAGCTTAGTTAATCATAAGTAAAAAGAAAAAGCTTTTTTATTATGATTATTATTATTTTTCTGTCAAATGCTTTGAATGTGTTCTTTCTTCTTCCTCGGAACAACTTAAAGTAGACAAACTAAGACAAACTGCCTTTAGATGTAATTATTTTAATCCAAAAAGAAAACAATATGAAAATCTTTTTAAGCGTATCACGGCCTTTAAAACAATTGTGCCTCAAGTCTTCATGCCTTGAGTCATTGTTATAGTCATGTGATATTACATGGATATGGACCATAATCTGACAACAGTTACACTGAACTCTAAGACCTTTCCGGCGGTATTCCATCTCATCCAGAGCCGTCTGACAGCGTTGTGTCAGGTGCTGGATTTACCGATCATGTTTTTCTCCCAACATGGGAGGAAAAGTGAGCCTTCTTCTTCCTTAGAACAATCTAATGCATTCCCGTAATGGTCATAATACGCAATATGAAAAATAAACATCGCAAAAGGACGCTCTTTGCTGCTTTCCATTCGGTAAACAGGGAGTAAAAATGTGCTTGGTGTTTTCATCCCTTTATGGGAATATCAGTGACAGGCCAGTGATCTTTCTCAGTCATCCTCAGATATCTGTTTCAGTAGTTCAGTGGAGGGACGAGGGTTGTCTCTTGGCCGTGCTTCTGCATCACCTATAGATACAAAAAAATAAAAAAAACGCCTCACCCGCAGTCTTGAGCGCCTCTTTGAAGCACTGTTATTAGAGAGCATGGGTGGTGGACAGTGGTGCATGCACCGTGCAGGCGTGTGAGCATGTGTGTTTTGATTTTAATGGACCATGAAGGTTAACAGCAGGGGTTCATAGAGGGAGATAACCGAACACAGGAGGGCAGCCCACTCGGTTAACCACATCGTCCCCTAAACCGTTAGAACTTGTAGGCGCCCGTGTCACAACGCAACAGTCCAAGGTGATTGTGACACTATGAAAATGTAATGGAAGAGAAACAGCACCTGTTCCCTGCAGGTTGAAAGCCCCATACATCAAAGAGCTGTAGTAAAGTGGAAATTAGAGCCAGCACAGTTCCTTTCTTTCTTTTGAGCTCCAGATATTTGAAGTCACAGAGAAAGAGAACCTTAAGTGCAACAAATACACACTGACCCAACGCACTTGTTCATCTTCTTAGCCAATTAAAGGAGCCCATACTTCTCACTTTGCAAATTGGAGCCTCTCTCAGGGCGCGTGGCACAATCAAAGCTTGGCTGTTGAGTTTCCGTATACAGCCTGACAGGCCGGTAGATGTAGGAAACCTGATGGGAGTCTGTTTTTTTTTTTTTTTCAAAATGTGGCAAGTCCTGCTGGGAGAAATCCTCTAACCAGCTGGCAGACGCCACCACGTTGGCAGGAACACCAAGTGATGTTTCATGTCATTCGCTTTGAGGAATGGAGCTTAAATCCACAGTCGGACCTGGAGGAACGGCCTTGTTCCCGGAGCTGTGGAACCTCTCGGCATTTGTTATTTAGTGTGTTTTTAAGGGGGACATCGATGGGCCTCGGCTTCGCACTCTCTGTCTCTCCGAATGAAACAAGTTTCCCACAAAGTTTTTACTTTGGCTGAGCTGAAAAACTAAGAGAAAGCGTCTGTTAGATTGAGGTGGCCTTGAGTGTTTAGGTGGTTATCCTGGTAAAGTGCTCGATTGCTCACCACCTGTGTGCATTGTATGGTTCCTAACCGGTAAACAGTCAGTGTTTTCAAATCTTCCTTCAAAATTCCTCACAAAATGCCTGTTTCTTTCTTTATTTCAGGCTGTCAGGCAGTAATGTCCCTTCTCCCATCATCAGCAACAAGAACTGGCTGCGACTGCATTTTGTGACTGATAACAACCATCGTTACCGTGGTTTCAGTGCCCATTATCAAGGTAAGACGAGTGAAGTACACACCTAATACGCACCCAGGACTGTGCACACTCGGATTGTATGTGTGGCATAATACACGGAGAAGGCAAGATTCCTTTTTGCTTTTTAATGACTCTGTTCAATATTTTAGCTTCTTTGCCTTTTTCTTTTCAGCTTTGTTGTTTTTCTTTTTCTCTTTGCTTTTCTTTGTTTTTTTTTACCGACTGACATTTTTACCCATCAGCTTAACTCCTTTTAATTACGCTTGTTGACTCCAATATTCTCATCCCTCCTCCACAACAGTTTCTCTCATTGCCTCCATCTCTCTGCACCTCTCTCTATGTCTCTCTCCCTCTCTCTCCCTCTTTCGGGTGACTGCTCATAGGCCAGAACAATTTCTTTGGCACAAACCCTAACTGGTGGAAAAGATGCATTTGGTAGTGTCTACATCTGCCAGTCGCGTTAATAAAAAATTGAACATCGTAAATGGCACAAATGTTGAATATATTGCTTATATATTCTTTTCTTTTCCACTGTCATGTTGTTTACCTTTACTCAACATCGTGGCTCTTTTTTTTTTGTTGTTGTTGATTTGTTTTTCTGTCAAGAAGTCATGATGCATGATGCAGATTCTGCAGCACAACTGGACACAGCCCATCATAACTCCAGGTTAATTCTCAGCCCCCTGAGCTGCTTTCACTGGCATACTGTCGTCAAGTCATTATAAATGCACAGTAAATCCTTAATGGGCCAGCAATCTCGTCTCCTCGATACGTCAGCAGCAGGAGTGTAATTCCTGGTCATGCTTGACAACAAGATTATGTTTAGTTGCTTGATTATTGCTGACACACTTCCCACTGAGCCTCTCACTTCAGCACAATCAGGCTCGAAATAAGTAGCCAGAATGTCAAGTTGACTCAGGGAAGAAGGTTAAAAAACAAATTCTCAGAAGAGAGTGGTGTGTGCTGGTCTGAGAGCAGGGACACTTTAAATGGGTTTCTTTGTTTTTTCTACATTTTTTAGTTGTATTTTTTCAAAATAGATCTATCTATCTATGTATATATGCCTGTCTACCTATCTATGTATCTGTCTATCTATCTATCTATCTATCTATCTATCTATCTATCTATCTATCTATCTATCTATCTATCTATCTATCTATCTATCTGTTTATCTATCTATCTATCTATCTATCTATCTATCTATGTATCTGTCTATCTATCTGTCTATCTATCTATGTATCTATCTATTTTTCTATAAATCTATCTATCTTTCTATCTATCTATCTATAAATCTATCTATCTCTCTGTCTATCTATCTATCTATCTATCTCCTCCAGCACCACCTCTCTGCCCTTAAATCTGTGATTGATTGACAGAAAACTGGAACCTTCCTCCTGAGATTTGCTTTTAATTGGCCTAATTGATCTTAATTTAATCTTAATGGGCTTAAAAGGTTAATCAACATAATGTTAATGAGAGAAGTGTCAGTGCCATAGGTTTGTTGATGAATAGTGGAGTTCTTATCAAACTTGTGCTTGATTGGCTACTTCCTGTCAGCTGTCAGTCATCTCCATGACTGGACCGGGTCTTCTGCACTGGCACGAGGGCAGAATTGATGAGGAATAGGTCACCGCTAATGAGACAAAACTGATGCGGTAAACATTAAGACTACCCATCTGGGAGCGTATCTATATAGTCCTTTGACAGTCTCCATTTCCCCCCCGGTTTTCTCTGAATAGTTGACTTGCTGTGTATTCTTCTTCTGACCTTCTGTCTATCTGGGTCACAGTGGCAGCAGGCTAAGCAGGGAATTCCAGAAGGTCTTCCTCTCAGCAACAATTTCCATCCCAGTCAAACCTCTTCCAGATGGAATGAGTAATCCTTCAGCAGACTTGAGGGTCTCTGAACAGTGTCATGTGGAAGTGGGTCTTGTTGTGTGAAACACCAACTGTGTACACGCAAACGTGGCACCTCACACTTCCATCTGTGGGGACTCTGTGTGCCAACTCCTAATCTCACAGATTAAACAAGCATGCCTGAGTCTATTTGACATATTTGTGTGTGTTTTTGCAGGTTGTTTTAATTGTTTGAGTGGCATTAAAGAACGTATGATGTAATTGTTCAACTCAGTACTGATTTGATGACCTAAATTGATTCAAAGCCTCTCGAACGGGATTAAATTAAAGGAATTAACAATCCCATCAGCTGTCTTCCTACAAGCTGAGCTGTCTCTTGATCACAGCATAACTCACCCTTTCTTTCCATGAGCTCCATTAGCTCATATCATATTATAAAAAGAATCAAATATTGAACGCGGAACTGTTATAGGGATATACTCTGCAACCTCGTACAAGAAATCAACCTTCCCTGCTTTAAAATGTTAAATTCATGTTTCACTGACACACCTCGCTTTAGTTCTATCCCCAACTGTCAGCTGATAAGTAGATCCATTAAATGTCCATTAAGATGTTTAATTAAAGCTCAGTCATTATTCAGTCACTGCGCGAACACAAATAAGCAAGACGGAAGGATCCGCACCTGTGGACCAAAACCCAATGAAGTATTCAGCTTGTCCTGATCTAGAAATCATGTCATTGATTCCAAAGTCGCTGAAGCACAAATTCACTGTCGCACGTTTGCGTTACACTTTTAGACTTGCTTCAAGGTTAATTTAATATATAGATATTTGTACACTCAAGTTGAGGCTCAAAGTGTGCATATCTATCAATTATTTCTATAATGAATTAATCTATAGGCTATTCCATTGACTAGTGGAGAAATTATATGCATGGGCACATGCGTATAAAATGTACCCCTGCCACAGCGCAGCACAAAATAGCCTCGGGGAAAAATGAGTTTGGAGTTCAAGTGAAGTACACCAGCAGTGAGTGGAATTAATTCAGACAATACATGTTTGACTCCACAAATGACAACAGCGATTGTAGGAGGGAGTGCTCCAGTTTGGGATAACCACAGCCACGTATGAAGATCGATCTTCGGGAATGAGCCGCGCCACACTGGGGCGACTGATGGCCGTTGTTATCGTCTTTAGGTAGAGCTTTCAGAAGCGCTCTTCGCCATCCTCCGTCTCGGCCTCGTCTGCTCGGTGACCTCGATTTGACGCGGCAACGCAATGCGCGTTAACGCCGCAGCAGACGTGCTGCTCTCTCGTGTTAATCTTGGAACTTACCAACAGCCTCCAAAAGTTTGTTTTCCCTTTTTGATTCAAAGTGAGACATTTTCTTGCATGATGGGGACGCCGACTTTCGAGGTCTGTGCTCGTAACAAAGACATTTGCAGATTTTTGTTCATGTTTTTGGACAGAAAAACAATGCTATTATTTAGTCCTGTGACCTGAGGGAGAGAAAGGCTACAGTGTGGCTAGATGGATGTTTCTGAAGCGGCTTTTAAGATTAATTGAATTTAAACCTCTCTTCCTCTCAGGATATTATCAGCACCTCTTTATAATTGTGCCACCTATAGGGTTGGAAGGCTTAAGCATGTTAAATCCATTTAACCTCCTGTTTGCTGGCTGAAAATATAATGCATGGGAAATTTAAATTACCATATTTTCACGACCATAGGGCGCACCGTGTTACAGGGCGCAGCTTCAGTTACGGGTGTCTTTTTGGTATTTAACACATACAAAAGGCGCATCAGGTTATAGGGGGTGGGCGCGGGCACGGTAAAACGTACCAGTAAAACATCTGTGCGGGCTCTGGACTCGGAACATATCAGTGCAAACCAGACATTGTGAAAATTATAAACAGCCAAAAGCATGTTTCACTTTACTGGTCTAGTCCTGGTTCAGACCTGGTTTAGTCCTGGTTTACACCTGATTTAGTCCTGATTTAGTCCTGGTTCAGAGTGCACGTGCACTTCCTTATTGCGTGCGCTGACGGCTCGTGCTCTTCTTATGCACCGTCCGCACGTTCACGCCACGCCCCTTGCCGTTCTCGCCACGCCCCTTGTCTTCTACTACATTCGCGTCTCACAACAACACAATAGGCACACCGCACCATAGGGCGCGGCATACATTTTGGAGAAAATTTAAGACTTTTAGATGCGCCTTATGGTCGTGAAAATACGGTACACAGATAAATAACATTTTTAAGGAATATCGAAATTCTAAGTGATTAATATCAGACAACTTTGATGGGATCCCGTCAGCTTGAGTCACATATAAAGACAGAAAGAGTGAAGAAGCTGTGGAAAGACGGGGACAGTCTTGTCACATTTATCGTCTCTTCAGTCAAGCAGTGGAACCCAGCTGTTCCCATATGCAGGGAGGTTGGGGAGACGAGGCAGCTTCCAGATGTGACTGGCTGGGTTACAGTACGATCTCGCCCCACAGCAAGCCCTCCTTTAGCCGCATCTCAGAAAATGAAGGGCATCTCTGTCGTCACTTCAGACCAATAATCCATGTTGCTCACTGAACTCTAAGATGAAGGCTGCAGGAATAATAAATGAAAACCCGGGAAGAAGAAGAGGAGAAATTTCCAAGAGTTCTAATTTACCTACTTACTCACTCTGTTTGGACTGCTGGCATTTATATTTCTCTTCTTCTTTCAATGGTTAATTAGCAAATTAGACCACAACCCAGCAGCCGAGAAAAAGTGGAGCACACAAAACAGTGATATAAAGGTGATCAGTGTGTTAGCATTGTGACTGTTCTTTAATTACATTTATTACTGGAGGTTGATCTGAAAATTAAACATTTTAAAGCCATGTAAATGAGCAAGATTGCACCAGACAGGGTCTTTTATACACGACATAAAGCAAAGACTTTAAAAATCACAGCAGTGGTTTGAGCCTCTCCTAATTCATTGATCACCATCAAACTAATGCTTCGGTGAACCCTGAACTATTTTTTTGACCAAATCTTCCCACATCCTCGCCGAGCAGGTCATACAGAAGCATCTGCAGATTGTAGAGTCTTCAGAACTGAACCCTCGTCCTGACCATAGACGATGCAGCCATGGCAGACTGCGTGTGTATCAGACATATTACGCGTTTTTATGATCTATAAAGACGTTTGTGCTCTTGCCCAACACTTTAGGGCAAAAGCTGAGACAACAACAAAGTTTAGCCAGTTACCTAACCCGGAGTCATTTGGACAGACTGTCAGCCAATTAGCAGACCAGTCAGATGGGCATTTACTCTGCTGAACGGATGCCAGTGTTCCCATTTACCGTTCGAAATTTCACTCTGAGCCTTTAGTAATTCATATGGTGAAAAGGGAGGGCAGAAAAATTAGAGACAGCTTGACGGTCTTGAAAAGTTTGGATGGACCAGAACTGCAACACCAGTCTGCAACATCTGATTTAAGTTCCACCAGTTTGTAAAGGCTCATTCTAACGTATGTAACGTTCTAGGGTTGCTAAGGTTATTCCGCAGCTGAGACAGAAGTGCTCTTGCATTCCAGGTTTTCATAGTGTGTGTGTGTGTGTGTGTGTGTGTGTGTGTGTGTGTGTGTGTTTCGTGGAGGGTTATTGGGTCACTGTTAATTAGTTGTGGTCTGGTAGTCTATGATTTATGATCTGCAGCACGCCGACAGAACATAAGCTTTAAGTTGTTGGAGGGTGTGGTGAGCCCCAAATCGATCCTGCCCCAAATGCTTGGTTTACAAGGGTTGGGCTTAATCAGTTGATTAACCGTGGGTGTGTCTAGGGCGGAATGCAATCAAGCAGTGAGACCCCACATCCACTCCCCCCACATTCCCTGTAAAAAGCAGGGCTGTCTGTAGCTTATAGTTATGGATGATCAGACCACTCCTCAGACTCAAACACTCAAATACACTGAATCTGTTGAGCGCTTTCCTCGCGCTGGCACAATGTTGCAAATCTGGCTCACGGTGCAGGGGCACGAAGAAGATTGGAGTAAAGAAAACACAGACATGCACGCACACACACACACACACACACATAAACACATAACAGATGTCTGACAAAGGGTGGAAGACCGAGCAGCGCAGGGTTATCTTAACTGATGAACTAATTCAGAAGCAGGAGGCTCGGAGGGAGATAAACTAAAAGTCTGGGCGCTGGGTTTGAATTCTAAGCAGCGACTCCGGATCGATACCGACTTTTAGTGTCAAAGGTTTAAGATGTCTAGAAAGCATTTTTGTCCAGCGTCAGCATAATGAAAATGCCACTCCTACCGGATCTTCTGATTACTGTACATCAGCAGGATCTTGACCCCTTACCTGTGACTGCTTTTACAATGAGACGTGCACAGAAGGGAGGGAAAGCGAGGCAACACGGTCGCGTTGTTCTTGCTAAATACAAATGAAAACAATAGCGCAGGCCCAGCCCGCCCGCCGGCCCTCCCGCTGGCCCTCAGTCAAGATAACTGAGGAGCATTACGTGCTGTGTTCGGTGATTTGGCAGCTCACTGTTTGATACAATAACCGCTGCTGCAGGAAGACACATACGGGACTCGAAGACCTGAAACCGTCCATTCCAGTTCGATCACCCCTTCAACCTCTGGAATAACGATGCCCCCCCCCCATTGACTTACTGTTGTTTACTGGTGCTTTATAGCCTCGTGTTCGGTTCTTTTCCGAGCAGGTGACATGAAATCATCAGCACGGGGGGGCAGTTTCAAAAGTGTCCAGGGTCGCATCGAGAAGATATCCCGCTCACTCTCGGTGATTGATACCTGACTGCGAAGACCGTACAGACAGCCCCAATGCCCGGACGTGAGCGCGCGTTGTTTTCAGCCAGCCGCGCCCCTCCGCGTTCGCGATGCACGGACGGACTGTTTGCTTCCCCCGAGGCGGAACCCACCAATCACGGCGCTCCGTCATCTCTCTTCGTTATGCATTCATGACTTTCTGTGTCTGCGGGCCTGTGATTGGCTCCTAATGAACAAATGACGGCATTATCACTCAGCCAAGGCTAGGGCAACAAAATAAGTCAGTCAGTACAAAAGAAACACCAGTCAACCACTGGTACGGAAACATCATTCAAGCGGAGCGGAGAGGCAGCGTAGCCCTGAGGGAGGCTGACATATTGGATATCGCCGTCTGCATGCTACCTTTGATATGACTCCCATAATACCTCATACCTGTTTGTGATCAAGTGCACACATCTCGAATTGCTTCTGATAATTACAGCCAAGAAAAAAGGGAAGCATTTAGCTCAGGTGGAATACGCCATTTAGCTTTTGTGTAAATAAATCCCCAAGTCCTTCTCTGTGTCAGCCTTGGTCTAGGAGCCATTAGTCAAGCTGAATACAAAGACACTGTAGGCCTCTGGGGTTTCATATGAGCTCATAAATCTATGAACCCCCCTTTCATCATCTTTTATATTATTTTGGAGCTGGGATTTCACCAGTGCTGCCGACATTGTTTTCCATCTTTTCCTGGGCTTGCCAAGTCATAAAGGCCATTGACTCCAGGACTATTACACTAGCAAAGAGAAGAATACGTGAGTTCTCAGTTTAATCACGGTAGTCGAGTGATTGACAAAAAAAGTCTTTTATGTAGCCTTAAACTTGATTATAGCTGTTATAATAACAGTAATGTACTGCTGCTTATAAGTCCAAAATTAGAATTACCAGTGGGAATTTTACCATTTAGATATAAAATTAGGATCTTATATGTCACTTTTTCTAACTTACTCTCTCTACTATAAAATTGTAGTCTCTACACCATGTTACTAAGAAAAACTTTAGCTTCAGCCTGTACTTTGTAAGCACCCCAAAGCTGGTAGATTCACCTTAATCTCCACATGGCATTATAATGACCACAATTACCCCCCTAAATATGTGGTCAATCTCATCACTCAATAATTAATTAGTGTCTGCGGGTCTAGTTTTGTTAGATTTTCGGTGTTTTCTTTGACAAATATGCCTGACTTAAATCTCGATGTCCTTCCATCTGTTGTTTGCAGTGGAGCTGCAGTTTGCTGGCTGCAGGATGAACGCGGGCGCATTTAACTGATGCATATTCAGGCAGTATGGGGTTTATGATGCATACTAACAGGGCATTTGGAACTGAGTCACTGTGTGCAGGCAATGACAAATTGAAAACACATTTCAATCCTGATTTGATTTGGGCCATAACTTTTTGCTTGGAAATAGAAGATTCCATTTAATTTCCTACTTACGACATGATTCAGGTTTCCTAATTTGGGCTATTAAGACTTACGTTTTCCCCTTTGTTCTGGTATTTTTGGGCTTTTCCTCTGCCTCCTGATGACAACAACAGCCTCAGTTGATGAGTGTGTCTGTAATGTGGTGGAACGGAAAAATGATTCACTCTGTTTGTTGTTGTTTTTCTTTTTTTGCCAAAATTTCACTTCTGCTCTCTGTCACTAAACTGCTTTTAAAAAATGATCTGGTCCTCATGCTGGATGTAAATAAAAGTACAGTGAAAAATGATCCAGAGCTGAAAGATTTCAGAGATTTCAGCCTGTCGGACAGAGTTCTTCTGTTCATAACAGATAGTTATTCCTCAGCTGGCTGGATTTCTGTAAATTTGCATGTTTTCTGTATAGTAGTGTGCTCATAGAGGAATATAAAAACAGCTACAGAAAGATAGATGAACTTTAATGATCCCGACCTGAGAAATTACAATGCAGCAACAGTAAGGCATTGAACTCAATACCAAAACATCAATATGAAAAGACAAAGTATTCCTATAAAATATAGGAAAAGGAAGAGTAAAGCAAAAATGTGTTCTAATTATATATCACGATAAAAATGTATTCTGTGTCAGATTCCGTGTCCTTTACTCAGTTAGTGGAAAATATTTTATTTTTCAGGAAAATTTAGTGGCCTTATACGCTATATGGTACCAGTGGTTATATTTTGAAATTGTTGGGGTCTTTCTTATAAATGGTTTTCACGCCACACTCTGAAATGAGGTGCCGGATTCCTGATGGGTTCACAGTCATTACATCTGTGGTTCACAAATACTTGGACTTTTACTGCAAAAACAGTAAATGTGTCACCTGTAATTTCAGCCATTTTGCTGCCGCTGATGAAACAAGCCCAAAGGAAGATGATGTTACACACAGGCACCTGATCAAGTTAGGAATGATAAAGTGTAATGCAAGTGATTTACCGTGTGTCACTGTCATTTCTGATAAACTAACTCGTTCAGCAGGAAAAACATCATTAATGTCCTTTAGTGATATACGGCTCTGTATGCGGTTCAACGCCGTAGATGCTCAGCCAACACATCCATCTTACATCCCTACATTTACTCATTAAGGGTGGGGACTATTTTTCTTCTGATCAAAGTAGCCCGGCTTGTCGTATCACAGGCGTCTGTTTTAATTTATGTCCAGAATATATGAGAGAAGCTGTTTAGATTAGTTTAATTGTTAAAGTAACAATGGATTTGGAACCAACTCACCCAAATAGTGTGTATGCGTGTGTGTATGTGTGTGTGTGTGTGTGCGTGCATCTGTGTGTGCGTGCATGAAAGCCAAGATGATTGTTGGTATGAAATATCCATGCTGTAATGACCAAACTGATGTAATTGATGAGTGTGCGTTTATCAGAATAATTGTCGCGCATTAACGAGTCCACGATTTGTCATTATTTGGTGGATTAATCAGGCCGTTGTGAGCCCAACTTCAGTCAGCCACTTCAGAAGACACTCATTAAAGTGATTTGTCGCCGCCGTTGTGGTCCCGGACGAGCCGCACTCGCGCTTATGTTTTCATGACCCACCTCTGCGTAACGAGTATTTATTTTCGCAAAGTAGAGCAGAAAACATCCAATCCGAGGCCAGTCAAATTCGAGATGACCCCGGCGGGGGCGTTTGTCAAGGCTGCGAAGATTCCGGTCGAGCCCTCGCCCACTCGTCTTCGGTCACGTGGCCGTCCGCGGCGGGAACCCGGCGAAGGGATGCCACGGCCGGACGCGGCGCTGGCGGGGATCCCGCCGCCCACCTCCCCGCTCTTGTCTTTCCGTTCGTCCGACTGAAGGAATTTGCCGTCCGACGCGCTGTGATCACAGCCTCTTGATTACAGAGCCGCCGCGGTGTCGCTTTGATGAAAGCCACAATTTCTTTCAGCAAGCTTTTGTTCCTAATCTGCCGGGATTTGCGGTGAAACCTTCCTGACGTCTCCCCCGACAGAGAGAGACAGAGATTAAACTCCCCATAAAAGAATGACACTAAATTATATTAGTGTTGATGGTTTTTTTTGACTGTCTTTTCATCTCTCTTGCTGTCTGTCTGCTACTTTTTTTCTGTTTGACTTCTTTTGTCCGTTAACACGAGGGACAAGAATCTGCCTTTTTCCTCAACAATTCTATGATGTGATCTATTTTACAGCCCCCCTTCCCAGTATGTCCAGTTTGATCTCTGATTTGTTTCCCTTCTCTCTCCCTCATTGTGCTCTCCTCTGCAGTGAAGCGATCGGTAGATTTTAAATCGCGGGGCGTTAAATTGTTCCCTGGCAAAGACTCCAGCAACAAGTTCTCGCTATGTGAGTTCACATCTTGATGTCACTGTGGCTAATGTGCTGACGTGTGGTGGCTTTGTCTTTACATCTGTGCCCCCCCCGCCTCCGTTCTGATTTATTTTCACCCCTCGAAAGGCTGCTACTTTTCCGCCACGTCTTCAGACTTCAGTAATGATATCGACTCGCTAGGCTTCGGGCGAGAAGCTACATTGTGCTATTTTATTTCTCTTTTAGGCGTAAACGTGTCGAAAACGTGGCAGCCTTTTTGGAGAGCATGCTTAATCCCATCCCGCTTGACTTTTCCGCTCTTCTGGTTGCTGTGTCGTGCATGCCTTTTGCTCACCGAGCCGGTTTGCACATTTTCGCTTTGATGTATGAAAAGAAGAAAAAAAAAACCCAAAAAAAACATCTCTGCTTTGATAAACTTCGCACTGTCTTGCTTTGAGCTGCTCCACACAATGTGCATCAGCTTTTATATTATTTAACATCTACCTCTTCTACCTCTTATTCTTTATTTCATCATCCATCTCGCCTTCCTTCTCGTCTGATCGCAGACCTGTGTTGCATTTCTTTAAATATGCAACACAAATCGTTTAAGGCAGCAGACAGAGTTATCCATTTTAAATGCATTTGTAGAATAAAACAGAACCAAAAAGTGTAGGTTTTGATAGTTCTGTCTAGGAGGCTGACTATTTCTTTTTGGATATTTTATCATTTAAATCTTTGCATGTGCAAACGTAGAGCTTCACCTTTGACCTTTACAGTCCCTCATCTGTTACACGTTTAAATACGGTGGCTCTTTACGGCACATGATGGATGTGGACGTTTAGACACGTGACTCCTTCCTTCACGTCTCGATCGGTTGAACATGTAAATCTTTTATACACTCTCTCTCTCACACACACACACACACAGGAGAAAGGGTACATGCAAACATGTATTTACTGAACACATGGCAGTTCGACCTCTCCAGTCTTCCATCCGCATGCTTCCAGGTGCATTGTTGAGTATTTGTTGCATCCACCTGTTTCTCTTATTTGCTCACTTTGTGTTTTTGTGTCAACGTGACTTTCCTGTTATACTTTATGAGCAGAATTAAGCCCCCCCCCTTCCCAGCATTCTGGCCATTCATCAGGCCTTCTGACAGGTTGGAGCGGCCTGTTCAAGGCCTGACTCTCCAGATGTGAATTTGCTCGTTGATTAGTCAGGTTTTTATTAGCGCAGTTGTTAATTTGCCGTGCTCTGACTCCTTTAATTCTTTAGTCAAGCACATAATCCAAGGCTGTCACGCCGTCGTCACGTCTTTGCGTACGTCCGTGCGCCCCCCCCGTATACAGACGTGTGACTTCTCTGAGCCAGTGTGAGCACAGAAACTGTAACCAGTCCCTCTGTTCTGGTGTTAATAGTCCAGATGGTCGAATTAGCCGCTCCAACAAAGCAACAAACTAGCTACTAACAAACACACACGTGCACACTGCAGCCACCTGCTGGGTTTGTTGATAAGAGCTCAACATGTGAATGCATGTTAGTCAACCCCAGCAGTGTGTGTGTGCGCGTGTGTGTGTGTGTAAGGAGAAGTTTAAATTTGTGTAAAAGAATAAAATAAAGTCTTTACAGCGCACGCACGTCTGTGCTCCTATTCTTCAGGGAACTGACAATGAAATGCAGAAATAAAACCTTCAAAAGTCTACCAAAATAAAGGCTAAAAAAACAATAAGCTGCATCTGCTGGTGAAATGTCGGCCATGGCACTTTTCAACAACCGCCAACGACCACTGAGAAAGCCCCATGTTTTAAAGAAATAATAACTTGTTTGCTCTTGCTTTTATATAAAAGAAAAAATAATACCTTGAAGCGGCATTAAAGCTTAAACAGGCACCAAAGATCTTATTGGCCGTGCCTGAAAGCGCTCCCAATTCCCTACAAAGTGCACTCCTTTTGTAGGGTTGCCCAAGTGAACGTTGCTGTACTTTATTTAGTGCACTCAATGTGTCCCATAATGCATTGTGAAAAGCGTTCCCTACCCAAGGGAAACTGCTAGACATGACTAATAATTACTAAGTTAATTATTAAGGCTGTTGTTGTACATCAACAAACTACCACACATTTTGTATTAATTACTTATTAAAAAAAAAAACAAAGGTTTGTCACAAATTACTTGACTGGTGCCGATGTTGATTCGTAAGGATACACTAGTTTCAGAAAGCGTGCTTCCAGTCCATCACATGGACTGGACCCAGCTCCCTATGCACTTGACCCAGCTCCCTATGTAGTGAGGAGGGATTAGTGAACGAGCGTTGGAAACTGAACAGCAGCATTTTGAAGCAGCAACCAGCATTACAGTGCGCATGTAGACACCTCTGCCCTGAATATTACTACAACAGAGGCTATTAGGACGTGCCTATTTTCGAGAATCCAGGGACCAAAGGCATTTCTGTTATTAAACACAAGTAATAAATTCCCGTGGAAGAGAAAGATTGACATTTTCACAGAAAGGAGCAGTCTGTAATCGAAATCTGTGAAATTCTGGTCTGGCAAAGTAATAGTTATTTAGAGAGGACCCAGGAGAAACATAAGTAGGACCGAGAATCACAGATGAAAACAAGAAATGCTGTAGAAAAAGTTTTGATTGACGCTGGGCTCTGTGGTGGTCTTGTCTGTGTGTAGTAAATGAAGGCGGGGTGAGACAGGCGTCGAACTCCTGCCCTGACCCGGGAGAGCCGGAGAACGGAAAACGCCACGGCAGCGACTTCAGGTAGGCTCCCGACCAACGCCGGCTTGTTTTCAAAACGTCGGTCGGCGTTTTGGATTTTTTTTTTTTTTTTAACGAAACCGCGCTCCCGTGTTCGCAGCATCGGCGGCGTGGTGCAGTTCAGCTGCGGAGAAGACTACGTTCTTCAGGGCAGTAAGACCATCAGCTGCCAGAGGGTGGCTGAGGTGTTCGCGGCCTGGAGCGACCACAGACCCGTCTGCAAAGGTAAGACGAGGCCGCGCCGATGACTCATTACATAAATTACCGATATAATGCGACGGCAGCGCGGCCCCGCTGCTCCGCCTCGCCATGACTCCCGTGGCCGGTGCTTATCATCTCCAGCACGTCCGCTGGGTAAGTTAACGAAACGCAGAGCCCCCGAACCACGACAAAGGGTCTTTTACACCCTTAATGGGGGACAGCCATGAACTCTGGCCATGGACATGTTTCGCAATAATTCATTTGTTCGGCTTCCTTTATGACGTGAGGTTTAAAATCTGCGGCTGCCCCGAGACTCGCCAACACGCGTGCACACACGCGGGAGAGACGGGGAGAGGGCACCTGTCACGTTAAATGCCAAAGTCATTTGTCATCCTGTCGCCCTTCGCTCGGCCGCGGACTGTGGCTGCAGACACCGACTTTAACATAAAAACCAATACCGCGTGTGCGCGCGCGCGTAAGAGAGAGCGAGAGTTCCGCAACCCTGCGCCGTAACCAATAAACGCCGAAGCGTGGCGCAAAAAAAGGGGGGAAAAAAATGTGGGAGGACCGGCGAAAACGGAGCTGAAAAAAAGAAAAGTGCATAAATAAAGATATCCGTCACAACTACATGTATATTATTGAACGAGGTATGAAGAGATTCACTTAAGCGCTTAGCAAATATGTTCACGAGGGGCCGTTAAATATAGCGAATGACATCAAGCGACTGCCTTCGCCCGCATCTGAGGCTCAGCTCAGCCTCCCCAAAGGGAGGGAGCCAATCAGATTCAGCGCTGCAGATGTTGCCTCCCCCTCGAGCGACAAGCTCTTTAAAAGAATGACCTCTGTCACCGGGAGATTCCGCCGTCAGTCTGGAGTCAGCGGGGGGGGTCCAGGAAGGAGAAATATGTGGACCAGCCGGGACACTTCCGCTACGGGCGCGGCTCGATTCGGCGTGGCAGGTGCACGCTGTTAAAAGTCTCTTTAATTTAAAGCGCTCTCGCTGACACTCCCAGCAAGCAACATCTGTTCAGAGTGAAACGTTCTCTTCTCTTTGGACAGGGCCGCAGCAGAGTGCTCCATCTCGCTCTTGAGGGTTATTACGAAGTAACTAGCGGTTGAAAGTTTTGATATTTGACAGCTGGCGTGGCCGCCTGCATTGTTGTCTCACCCTCTTCTATTTTTCGGAATGGTGGAAAGGACGATTTTGTGACAGAAACAGAGCAGGAACCTTCTTCCTTTGCCTGGATCATTGGTATGCAGTTGAACTCAGTCCTGCCCAAGTAAGCCAGAAGCATCTTCACAACTCCTGTAAGTCCCTGGATACACTCATTGAGGTTGCTTGAAGGACAAGATGTATGTAATACTGGAATCTTATCTTCTATGACAACAAATGCCGAGGCTTTGTTTGAGCGATGTGCTAGAACCACTCAGAAAGAAATCCAAGAAGAAAAACCTGCAGCTGCGCTCAACTGTAAACACTGCAGATATGAAAAAAAAAGAAAAAAAAAAAGGTTGTTTTGGTGGCTTCGCTGAAAGGCACAGCGATGAGTACAGTGGCTCCGCTTCTATTTTCAAATCAATGTCGAGAAGAAGGGAGAGGAATCCAATATCGGGATATGAAAATACCTCAAAAAAAAAGAGGGGAGGGGTCAGGCTGACTGGAATCTTCCTCTAATTGGAGCGCGGTCGATTGAATGAGCTAATTAAGCCTATTTTTCTTGTGTTTTTAGATTACAGAGCCGCTTCCTGTTCATCCATAATGATGTAATCAAACCTTCCTCCAAGAGATTACATCTGCCGTGCATTATGTTTAAGTGATGATTTCAACAACATAAATGTAGCCCTTTAAAGAAAGCCGCAAAAGGTTAAAGACCTGTTTTGACAGAAACTGAAACAAGGTCTCTTTCATCGCCTCAATGCAGTTTGATTTCTAAAACATGCAGGTTAAAGGAAGAATAGACAATCTGGTTTTTACACTTTCATCCACTCCGGTATAACAAGTTTATTTCACTTTGCACCAGTAATTCTGAAAGAAAGATGCATGAGCCTCCTGTGCTTTGACCTGAGAAAAAAAAAGGAGTTAATTTCATTTATACCAGAGTAAGAGAACAGATATTAAAAATATTATTCAAGTGCTTTCACAGACTTTCACTAATAAAGCCTTGGAGAACGGGACTTCATCGGAAAATTCAAAATAGCTTTGTGGAAGGATCGCAAAATGAGTCATTAAATATTAATTTCATGTTGCAACGTGTTTGTTTTAGCCTGTTGAGACAAAACGAACTGAGAAAAAAATTGCTGTGGCAAACGGGCCGCGTCTCATAATTGACCTTTACTTAAAACCAGTCAACATCTAAAGTGGGAGCTCATGAATAACGCTGGGAGAGAACCAGTCTGTCGGGAAAAGTCAACACAGACGACTCATTAGGGGTCATTTCTGTCAAAACACAAATCGGCTAAGTGGCGTTTTTGGACGATTAGATGGAAAATAAAGCAAATGGCGGCCGAAAATGTGCCCTTTGTAATGCGATGATTAAGCAACAGGAGGAGGCAGTTAAAAAAAGAAGAGGAGGGGAGGGGCAGGGTCATCATCATTTTATTAGACACAATAAACCAGTTACAAAGCTAAATAAAAATAAACGACATCAAAAGGTCATCAAATCGCATTGTCCTTCTGCCCACTGTGTGTGTGTGTGTGTGTGTGTGTGTGTGTGTGTGCGTGTGCATGTGCGTGTGCGCGATAGAGAGAGAAAGAGAGAGTGAGAGAGTCCATGTGGCACCTTGATTAATGGACAGATGGCAGGGCCAGGCAGCCAACTCTCTCTGTCTGTCTGTGTGAACTGAGATCTGTTTGAATATACTCACTCAACTAAGGTTACTGCATGTTTACCCAAACACACATCCACACACACACACACACACACACACGCGCGCAGGCACACACACACACACGCACACACGCCGGCACCTTTACACTTCTTGTCTTCATGAAAACTCTTATTGCCCTTAACATCATCGCTAAATCCTCATTCCGCTATCAAAGCGAGGATATTTTTGGGTAGCGAGGACACCTTGGCTGGTCTTCACAACTTCAAAGGACTGTTTGAGAGTTCAGACATGGTTTTAAAGCTGAGGATAGAATTGGCTTTAGGTCAGTTGTAGGGGGGTTAGTTGGGATGGTTGGGGTTTTGTTAAGGGGGTAGGGAAAGTATTATGCCTATGAAAGTCCTCGCAATGGTAGAAGTGCATGGGCACGTGTGTATGTGTGCGCGTGTGTGTATGTGTGTGCTGCAGCTGTAACCACAGTGAAGGCCGATGGAACGCTGCGTGCCAGCCTAATTGTGTCATCAATCATTCTTTGTGTCTGCTGGTCAATCTATCTGCTTGTGCGGGGAGCCAGTTTAAACAGCCAGTTCAGCCTTCCTGGAGAAGATTCTGATCTCTAATCTGAGTCAACATTCTGATCCAACACCTGGAGCACATTACCTCAGTGCTCCGCAGCTTTCAGACACTGCTGCATCGACTGCCGACTCCCTCGTCCCGTTGACACTGAGAATTATGGCGCACTCCTGCGGTGTCAGACCCTCTTACCTTTATCGCTCTTTGCTATGCTGCCATCTCACATTAACGTTAAAAAAAAAGAATTGCCTCTCCGGAGATGTTTGATTGGGTTGAGGTCAGAGCAGAGTTCACTCCTGCGCTGGTTTGGTTAGAGTCATTTTTTGTTGGAAGCTGAACCTTCAGCCCAAGTCCGAGATCCGGGATCTGACCATTCTGGGTTCACCCCCACCTTTCGCTGTTGGGATGGTACAGTACTGGGTGGGTGATGGTCGGTGCCTGGCTTCCACCAACCACAACACTTAGAATTGAAGCCGAAACCTTCAATCCCAACACCATCAGATTCGAGCGTCGTGTTCCTCATGCTCTCAGAGGCCCTCAGGTATACTTTTACAAACTCCAGATGAGCTTTCAGGGGTCCGAAGAGAGGAAATCGGTCTGACAGCTGGAGTTGTGCGGCGACCTTTGACTGACTAGAACCTTCTCCCATCTGCCCAGAGGCTCTCTGTAGCCCAGTCAGAGGGACCACTGGGCTCCCGGTCATGTCTTTTACCAAATACCTCCCCTCCTCAGTTTGGTCCGACAGTCAGCTCTGAGAAGCTCTTCCAGACTTCTTCCATGTCAGATCCTCCTGGCTCCTTGTGAATAAAAAAGACTATAATTATTTGACAGGTAATATTTGTATCCTTGTTATTAACACAAATATTAGGAGCTAGCCTCTAACCTCCTGTCACAATGATGATATGAGGTTTTCATTAAAGAGTTCTCCTCTCTTTGGTAACACATCATTCTTGTCAGTTACTGTAATAAGAAATCTCCTTTTAAGGGAACATTACCTTAATATTTAATACGTATTAATCATGAAACAAAGTTTAGCACCAGAAAATACATAATCACCTCACATGTACGTAGCTCGCAGGTGTGTTTTAATAACGTACATGAAGGAAGTCCTTCAATTTTATGCAGGTTTCTGTCACAGTGGGATGAGAGCCCAAGTCAAAACACTGGAACATCCACAGTCAAGGAAACATTAATCTTAGCAACTTCCTCACTGCCTATGGGGCACATCAGGTAGGATTTAAGGCCATTAAAGGAAAGTGCGAGGAATTTTTAGCAACAGCATTAGAGCCATCAGTGTTAGTCATCCGTGCCCACAGATACTAGAGGAGTCTCTTGATTTTGCTTTTAGTCCCTGTCTAAACTTTTTCAAATCTAAATCTTTCAGTAGTTCTACATTGAGAATTTATATTGCCTTTATATTGAATACCTATGAAAATGACCAAAATAGAGACAGCGAAGATAAAAACACTGAAGAAAGACACTTGATAAGGATAGGTTTCGTCTTGGATTATCGTAAGAACTATCAGATTATATCACTGTTGGGGAGCATTACACATCCTTAATTTTTAGCTCATTTCTGCCTCACAAACTCTACTCATCTGTGTAATTTCCCAACACCAGAAAGCAGATGTTGCCCATGAAAAGGCTCCACTAAACCCACTCTGTGCTCACTCCCATCACTCCCAGTTTGAGCTCTTTGTCGGTTACCACGTTGGATTATTTGGCTGTTAAATTCAGTGCGCTTCCTCCAAGAAGCACATGCATCAGTAACAGTCAACACAGGAATGATAACCACGCCAAGTGCTTCAAATGAATGCTAATACCAGTGGCTGTCTAAATAAGCACAGTGTTTGATATAATATCTGCAGAATAATATATATGCAAATATGGGTAATAAACAAAATACACAAAGACACCATTCTCTGTCCAGTTTAAAGATGTCAATAAAAAAAAAAATGAAAATCATTTTTTTATTTATTATATATTCGATAAATTCACGGAATTAGATCTTATATTTGATTGATGTTGTTAACAGTTTTACTCAAAGACGGCAAAGACGGTGCATACAAATTAGCCAATAAGAGATTGTGCAGAAAATTCAGTGGTATACAGTTATTACTCGATACATCATGTGAGATAGAGTAATGTGTGTGATGCAGTTTAGCATGCTATTGTTGCTGCAGGGGAAAACTAATTATACTGCAGTGGAGGAGAATTATTAAAAAAGGGAAAATGGAAATACCCCACTAGCAAATTGCAGCAGTCCATACACAATAGTTGCCATCTACGTCCGTTGCATATAAAAGAGGGGAAACAGAGGAGGAGGTGGACAAGTACTTTTTAGTGGAGTATGAAGTAAATCAGGAGCTGTGCACAAGAGCTGACAGATGGAGGAATAAAAGGTGCGGAGAGAGAGAGAGAGAGAGAGAGAGAGTCAAATGCTGACCAAGAGACAGATGGACTTTAATATTAACTTATGAGATATTTGCTCCTCTGGAAATCCTTAGTGATAATTCTCCGTGCGCTATCGCTATAGCAACACCGCAGTGATTTGCTGGCCATTCATTCAGGCCACGTTGATTGAGCTGTCAACACACACACACACACACACACACACACACACTGACACGTACATACTCGCAATCGGGCCTACAGATAAATCACACCGTGTCCGGACGTGCGCGCACACGCGCTCGACGGCGACGCATCTGTCAGTTAATAAATTGTAGAAACTGCATGCAAGAGATGATGATGATGATGATGATGATGATGATGATGATGATGATGATGACAATGATGATGACGTGAGGATTAAATGAATAAGCGTCAACTGGGCTCAGTCCAGGTGGAACCAGAAGACAGAAAAACACAAGCAGGTGGGGCTTAAGGTGGTCTCGGAGGGCTCTCTTAGTTGCTCTAATACTTGCAGCATCTCGTGGCCACGCCCCATTAAACGCGCAAACACACAAACACACCCCACTGGGATTTAAATGGGTGTCCCTCGCCTGGATTTTGCACGGAGGGTGTGTGCGTTTGTGTGTGTCTGTGTGTGTGCGTGTGTGCGAGACTGGAGCGTGGGCTTCACGTATGGACGTGTTGATCCCTCCGCACGCGGGCGCGCGCCGCCGACGGCCGCGGCTGCTGAACAAACTAATTAAGGAACAAACACTGTTTCAAACCAACCAGAAAATTACCACGCAGCTCTAACAGGACGACCCAAGGACAGACGCGCAGGTTCTCTGTCACATCCAGTCAGAGCACACATCCTAATAAAGGGCCCAGTCGGCCTCTCAAACAGCCAGCAAACGTGTCACCTAACGCCCTCCACGTGCGCGCCTTTTGGCCTAAAACCTCCCGCGAAAAGCGACTCCGCTCAGATCGATACGGAGACGAGCCTACGCGAGGGGGACGGCGGGGCGCCTGTGTCGGACTTTGATTTAAAGAAAATGAATGCGATTATTAGTCCGTGAGCATTTGGAAGTGCTTGACTTTGAATGGATTGCGCGGGTGAAAAGCTTGTGAGTGTCTCTATCAGTCAATACCAGCTAATCCTGTGGTATTTCACAGCCAATAGCTCCCAATTAAGCAGCACTATTGAAGGAGATGTCACTGACAGTATCAATAACATCTCTCTGACCCTCTCTTCCTCTCTCTGTTCTAATGTGCACTTGAGCCCGTTGCGTTATTGTCATCTTTAATTGTGTTAACCGTGTTGCTGCTGTGATCTGGAAGTAGCCGTCTTGTAAGAGCACTATTAAATTTGGCGCTTTTCCCCCATCGTCCCCCGACTAAACCTCCGACAAACAAATATGTTTAATTGTAAGGGGACCTCTGTTGTAGCGCAGCCACTTAACAATCACCTCTACTGACACCTCAGTTCACGTTAATAATGACGGTGTTGTGTCCCCCCCCCCTCTTTTCTTTCCACAGTGAAGACGTGCGGCAGTAATCTTCAAGGGCCGTCGGGAACATTTACATCTCCAAACTTCCCAATTCAGTATGAGAGCAACGCACAGTGTGTGTGGATAATCACTGCTTCCAATCCTAATAAGGTAACCCCCCCCTTCTCTCTGCATTGTAATATCTGTCTTTGGTCGGACTCACTGAAATTAAAATAGGTTTTTTATCACTTGAGTTGATCTTCATCATCAGGATTAATGCGTAGCAAATGTAAAATTGCAAAGAAAAATGTGTCATTTAAAGAGAATGGGTAACTTATAGATCATTGACACTGATTCCTCGTGCACGGCACTGCAGTTATTACCTGCAGGCGAATCAAAATGTGCTTTTTTTTTTTAGGGGGGTGGGGTAACAATGTGAGCTTTCACCAAAATGGGAAGTTAAGGACTGCACATGGGGAGGAATCGAGGTTTATTGAGTTAACAGTGGCGGAGTCAGAGCGGGGAGTAGCTGTCAGAGGAACACAGACAGGCTTTGACTTACACAGATATGAGGAAGAGCTGGTGGTGTGTGGATTCTGTAGAGCTCCAACATGCTCGTGACGGCGTTTGCACCTCAGGTTTCAGTCTGGTTGGCACATCCAGACACTCTTCCATTCTTCTGTCGGAAGCCCTTCAAACTCAGTGAACATAAACAGATTTGATTGAGGTCTGAGCTTTGACTCCAGGAACACTCGTTTCACCTTTTACCTTTACAAGCCTTCCAGGACCTGCTGCAGAGAGACCTGCACACAGCATGATGCTTTTACCAGCATGTATACTGCTGGTGTTTTTGGGGTTTTTTTCTTTTTTTAGCATCTAGTCTGACCTTTAAAAAGATCCATTTAGGTTTCATCAAAGAACCTTTTTTTATTTGACCTCATAGACTCCCACTTGTCTTTAGGAGAACTGTAAAAAAAGTACTTTCTCTTTTGTTATTGGGACCTGGCTGATGAAGCACAGATTAAAGCTGTATACACTGGGTGTTTTTGTGGCCTCCTGTCTTTCTTTACAGGAATGACAGGACCTGCAGGTCGAATATAGATCCATTTGTTTTTCTATAGTGTTAGTTCATTTTATTTGAGGCCTAGTTTATTTATTCCAGAAAAAAAAAAGTAGAAAAGTCTGTGTTTTGTGATTTCAAGCTGCACATCGGAAAAGTTTAAATGAAGTCAGCCCTTTTGAATTAAAGTTCGATGCGATCCTCTTCCAAGGCGATTCATTGCATCATCGGGGAAAGATTGCCCGTCTCTAGCATCCTGGCTAAAAATCATACGACTTCGGGAGCTTCAGGTTCACTGATTATACGCGCGCACAGGCATCCTTGAAAATTGTCTGAGTGAAAGACTCGTTCCTTTGTAAAAGCTGAGTGATCATAGAAATTGGAACAGTCCTTCAGTGGCAGCCACCGATGCACGGCTCTTCAGCTTCAGCCTTTTAAGTATCTTTGCGTGACTTTCAGACACATCTGAGTTCTAAGATATAAACTGCGCTGAAGATACAGCAGGCTGCAGTGAGACGGCGTCTGTAGTGGTATTGCTCCGCCCCGTGCGGAGTCCTTCCTTTATTTAAAACTGAAGCATGTCGAGTGATGCCTAATTAACAGAACGCAGCGTCTCTCACAGTTGACACCGGTGTCTGATTCTGGGTGACTGGATTATCCTGCACGGGGGGGGGGGGGGGGCGACTGGCTGGATGTTAGATAGACAGCTGCGGTCGGCTGCTTTATGTCCCGAGAGGCATCCGATTGGTATTCAGGAAACAACACCTTATTCCACTCAGGGTCACTGTGGTGACCGTGCTGTTGTCAATGGCAACACCTGCGTCAGCACCGTTGGGACACGTGTACAGATATACATATATTTTCACATAAACACCCACACATGCACACGCACAGCCGGTTATTGTAAAACACATTTTACGCTCGCTCTATCCGGCTCTCCCTCCCTCGTTCGCTCTCCCTCTCTGACATGCGAACTACACACATAGCTCTGTGTTGCTGCCCAAGGCTTGGGGTTTATGGCCTAAAGCAATACATTCTCTGTTGAAGGCTGCAGTGTGTGTGTGTGACTGTTGAAGGCTAATACCCTTCTGTCAGCACTCTGCAGGGTTACGTGTGTGTGTGTGCACACAAGTGTGTGTGTGTGTCTGTGTGTGTGTGTGAGGACCCACGTGTAAGAAAATTAAGGTAAATGCATTATGCATGATTGTAGACATCATCAAGAGCACTGGTCTAAATTAAGAGCAGAAGAATTAAACCTTAATCAAGTCGGTTTCCTCTCCACACCGTGTCATCTGCACATCTTTAATCACGCTAAATCTTTTTACCATCTGTCACATGCTGAAATGATTCATCACTATGTCAAGAGCCATGCTGCACCAGTTTGACACCAGGATCCAGGCCTTTGTGATTCTGACACTCCCTGAAAACACACACAATATCGAAAATAGTATCCAGATGGGATTTAAATTATACCCAGTTAATGGGCCCGTGTTTCCTTCCCAGAACTGTGGCAATTAATTTATTTATTTTCTACATAAAAAAGAAAGCGAAGACAGTACAAATGGCGAATGTCGCAAAGGGGAAGTGCTAAATCTAGAGTGCCGATTGCTTTTGCTGAATGTCCTCATGCATTCAAATAATTAAGAAACAATGTTTAGATCACATTCCACTGTGCGTGTTGCTGTAAAGAGTCACCAGGGATGAATTGCATCGCACTGACAGAAGTTGAAAGCAGCATATGAAACCGCCCAGGCAGAGTCAAATAAAATTAAACGGCAAATGGCAGTGATGAGCATTTATATGAGTGAGGATTTATATTAAGTAAATCAATCTCTCAATCACGCTCCAGCTTTTTCTTTTTTTTTATATCTAAGTTGTTTGTATTCATGCAGACGCTTGTGAGAAGGCATATAGAGAAAGTGCCAAAATATAATCATGAGGTCCATGAATAGTCCTCTTTTTGTCAGAATTCTTATTAATTCTCTTATTAATTCTTCAGAAGTCTTATCGCCATTAGGTAAGTGTCATTTCTATTTACTGTGTTTGACTCAATCAATTACACATTAGCCAGTAAAGCCAAAGTTCTGCATTCCAAAAATGGGCTTCCAACCTTAAATGTGACCAACGCATCACACGATCCCAGTGTTAGCCGGCCGAAAGACAAGCCAGCGCATTTAAACTCTTGTCCGTGATCACTGATTGATCAACCGCTCAAGTTCCCGTACACGCACCTGCGCTCAGGTGCCATTAGCGCCGGTGTACTACAGAGTGAGCTACTGAATCCAGACGTTCTCCATCAGCATCGTTAAAAACAATCCGGCAGCTCTTGCCTCAGGTAACATGTTTCAACTGGAACGTTCCCGCAGCCAGAGCGTCGTGAAGCGAGGCTTGGCCAGGTACGGCCCGAGGCGTCGCGCAACTGATGAGTAAAAACAGGGCATCAGAAATGTATCATCAGGCATCAGAATACTGGGGGCTGAAACTACAGCTCCCAGTGTGCTGATCAGTTCATTTTCAAAGCTGTCAATGCTCATGTCTGAGTTTCTATAAACCCTAGCTCCTTGCACATAGCAATCAGCTACCTAGTATTTTAGAACCTCCCCAGTCCGCAACCCCAAACTTTACTTGAAGAATCTCAACCTATTAGCGGGGTAACACCCAAACTTTATCAAATTGCCTGGGAATGTCGATGGAAAAGGGGCTTATAGAGAGGTTTCCTTACATTAAATAGACAGTCGGACAGGTGATGGGTGCGATCAGTGAAGCAGGTAGATGTCAGCAACAAAGAATGGCAGCTTTGATGTCCTAACAAACTACAGCAGAAAAATGTGTCTTCCATTAGGAGAGAGATGAGTGAAAGGGCTCGGCGTAGAGGGCAGAGAAGGTCAGATGTTCAGGTGTTCTTCTGGGGAAACAATAGAGCAGAATAAACACGCAGACGAGGTGGGGGGGTTCGAGTGTGGTGAGGGTCACGGGGGGGTGACCGGAAGCACCTCATCACTGTGAGGAGGTCCCAGCTGTGCGTGCATCTCCTTATTGCTTGGACATGTCTCATACTTCGCTTCCTTTCACTCATTTTCCCCCTTCTTTTTCCTTTTTTTTTCCTTCCTCGTGTCTTACACTTTACACTACCCATGTCTCCTCCTCCCCCTCCTCCTCCTTCACCCACTCCCAGAGGCTCTGTCCTCAGAATTACCCAGATTCTTCATTAAAGAGATCAGCCTGAAACCATCAAATTACTATGGAAAGAGAAAAAACAGAGAGGAGCGAAGGAGGACACTCAGGGAAACGTCCTCTTTTCATTCTCCCCCCATGTCACTCTCTCAGTTGCACAAATGTGTACATATATTTTGCATTTCTCCATTTTAAATGATAGAGACAGGCTGATTTTCTGCTCCCCATGTTGCCTGTCAGCCTTCTCTTCCTCTATCAGCCCCCCTTTCTCTCTTAGGTTAAGTGTTAATGGGGTTATATGGTTCTCCAATGTTATTGCGTCATTTAGTTTTGGCAAAGTGAGCCTTTAGAGTGGATTCATTCTCTCCAGTTCTCATTTAACCTTGGGGTGGTATACAGGAATTCCATTACCAGACTTCTCTCCTCTCCTCGTTTCTAAAAAAACAATCTCTTTAACACTCATTTCCCCTCATTTTGCTCTTTTAAATCTTTTTTTTTTCCCCAGTGTTCGTGGTGTCATTCAGCAGCACCACACTCTTTACACTATCTGCTTGGATAAAAGAGTCAATCAGAATCACATTTAGGCTTTACTAACATGTCCATATATCACTCAACATTGAGGTAGCTGATTTTATTTTTTTTCTGCCATTTTCTGCAATCCAGCAGTGACAGAGCTGTTGTGCTTTGTAGTGCTTTGCTTCTTCTTGCGATGCTGTGCCAGCTTCATTTATTTAGAAACAATTTAGAAACCCGTGTTCACAGGTGCCATTGAGCAGAGTGCGATTTTAATTAATGCGTGCATAGCAACTCCCTGTAACTTGTTCTCTGTTACTGTACATTGACGGTAAGCGGCGATAAGCACAACAAACTGTCGCTTGATGCACATTTATGTCCTCGGTGGTCCCCAGGAAACCGCAGAATGGGAACATCACTTAGTAGTTGTTAATGAAGACAGAGATCAAGTCGTTCAAAGAGACGCAAGTTGTTAAAAGTGGCTTTTGTGGTCTGTTACAATGTCTGCTCTATAGCATGAGGTTCAAACCTTTCCATGTGGATGGATGGATGGATGGATGAATGGATGGATGGGTGGATGGGTGGGTGGATGGATAGATGGCTGGGTGTGTGGATGGACGAATGGCTGGGTAGGTGGATGGCTGGATGGGTGGGTGGGTAGATGGATGGATGGATGTATGGATGGATGGGTGGTGGGTGGACAGATGGATGGCTGGATGGATGGATGGGTGGGTAGATGGATGGATGGATGGATGGATGGACGGGTGGTGGGTGGACAGATGGATGGCTGGATGGATGAATGGATGGATGGATGGATTGATGAATGGATGTTTGGTTTTCTTTTCTAGTGATGTGCAAAACTGCATTACAATTTAAATGATTCATCAAAGGAGCGGTTGCATGGCAACTGGTGAAGCCCACAGCTTTTAGCTCAAAGTTGAGACACAGACACCTGCTGGATCCAGCCGTGTGAAACAGAAGGAAAAGGAAGTGCCACAGAGAGCAAAGGGCTCCAGTCATCAGTTAAGGGTTGGTTCTCCTCACAGTGGTGCAAATAATGCAGCCCAGGCAAGAAGGATGTTGATGGGGAGCTGATAGCAGCAGGTTTACTGTAATATTGTCACAGGCTGTGTATTATTTCCACCTCTGTTGGCCCCTCTTTACATCACTGAGCTCCTGCTTTGCCAGGTGTTAAAGATATTTCTGCACTAACTGCATCTTTAAGGTATCTGTAGATCTTATTATGGTATCAGAGGCAAGGGAGTCTCCCCCACCTCATTGTCTCCACAACAACCAAAGGAGGTGCTTTGTCAAGCAGAAATCCAATTCCGTCGCCTCATTGGCTAGAAGCCATAGATGGATGGAAGGAAGGAGGCATGCAGCCAATTAGAAAGAGAGATGGAGAGGCTCTAAGCACACAGAGGCAAAAGTGAAGACGCACTGTTTTTATGGAAAGGTGAGAAATATGTGAAGCCCCATCCCACATACATGAATGCCAACAGGCAGACTATCAAAAATGGTCTTGTTATTCCAGATGTCAGTACTTGTCCCTCACTTTGACGAGGACACCGGGAGATAAGAATAGCTGTTTTAGTGGTCTTTCCACACTGATGTGTGGCCATAATTAAAGCATAAAGCATATGGCATCACATATGGTATCCTCTTAATATTGTCTTCGTCACGCAAGATGCAATTCCAACTTTAGACCCCAAATCGCTGACTGGTGAGCGAGTACTCCCTGTGGGATTGACACAGAAGTGAAATCACCACATTCGGGGTTTCCAAAGTGTTTCTGTTCAGACCCAGGTGGATGTGAACTGTTGAACCGACGCACCATTTGGGCTCTTCTCCTGAGCGGCAGTTCCTCCGGCGTCAGCACAGATGATGGAGATACGCACGGAAACTGAGCAGCCATCCACACTACAGATGGCAGGGATTCGCTTTCAGTGACCGCCAAATATTGACCTTGAACCCCCAAGGGCACGCGCATCGATGCGGGCGGAGCACGGCCCGATCCTCATCGGCAGGAAGAGTTGGGATAGAGAATATGTAGATGCGGCGTGGCTATTTCAGAGCATCAATAATGGTTTATTCAGATCTCCCCTGTCTATTATTCCCATTCTGTCAACTTGCTAAAAATCAGGGTTTGTGCAAAAGTGGCGACAAACGCCGTAGTCAGCAATAACGCGCTTGATCGATTTTTGTTTGTTTTGTTTTTTGCTTCATTTGTTTACTCCGCTGCCACAAGAGCAAATAGAAAATTAAAATACAATGGGCCCAGCCTTTTGGTGAGAGAAAGAACAAATTAGCCCCAGTGAACCAAAGTAAATCAGGCGACGCTGCCGGGGGGGACCAGCAGGTGACAGGAGGAGCACATGGCCACACTTTTTGTGTGCTCGCATTGCTTCTCAAATGGAGTGATAAGCTGTTGATGCTCCAGATCAATGTTCAATCCCCCGGTATTCAGGCAGCGAGCGGATAAGGAGCGGCATATATAATGTCTGCTTCACGGCAAATCTTCAACTGGAGATGGATGGAAATGGGCCCGCTCTTACACGCATGTAGGACAGTTGGAGTCTGACAACAGAATGCTCGTGCTGGAAATCTGACAATTTCTCACAAGGAATGAAGGAGAGGAGTGAGGACAGGCAGCAAGGTTTTGCCCCCCCCCCACCACCACAAGGCCCTAGGGCCCCCGAAAGAAATCCAGTTTGAAATATTCTAACACTTCGCACCGCGAGCATCAAAGCGTGCTCATTATTACCCTCCACTCCTGTCTGTTGCCTCCTCCTCCTCTCCTCCTCCTACTCTCTGCTTCTGTTCTTTTTCTTCTTCTTCTTCTTTCTCTTTATCTCCCCTCCCATCTCACTCTCTTTCCCTTTTCCCTCTTCGGCTCTGCCAAATGCCTTTCTCTCTACTCCGAGATGAAACAGAAAGTGTTGGTTTAATAATTCCCGATCAGAGATTTTTTGCATCCGCATCGCTTCCAGTGCAGCTCAGCTCCTCGTGGTCCGCCACGCCAAGCGAAATCACATCACACTGCAGGACGCGTCCATGAATTCTAATCCTAATGCCACCTTTGGTCTTGTTTGATTCCACCGATGGGAAAACGAGGCTTTGATTGGGGTCAAAGGGCAAACATGCCTGCTGCGATCGAGGTCGACTGTATCCATACAGAAAATGTTATTTATACCATTGCATGATTGATTTATGTAGAATCTGAGCCTTTTCTCAAAGCACTGCTAGCAGCAGTGACTGGTCTGAGGTAATTTTTCTTGTTCCTTTGATAAAACCATTCATATACGCCAAAGTCCTTGGTGTGGGGGGGTCAAAGTTCAAAGTCACATCCAGACAATTGTTACAGATCCTATATACCTATATGGATTTCCATTAACCTAACGGGGGAATAAAGAAAGGTTTATGCATATATGGCCTTTAATCAGTACAGATTTTTTTTTCTGTGTCAACTGCAGGTGATCCAGATCAACTTTGAGGAATTTGACCTGGAGATAGCGTATGATACCCTGACTATAGGAGATGGGGGGGAAGTAGGAGACCCTACGACTATCCTACAGGTGTAAGTATTGCTTTTCTCTCCACATTTAGAATTGTCTGAATTATTCAAATAAAAGCCTGCCTGTAAAGGCTGTACAATGCACTTGGTACTTGAAATCCACCAGTAAAATGTCGTTACTGGTGCCACTCTGAGTGGTTATACTGGGTAGATTAATCCTTCAGAATGGCTTTTCTAAGTTAAACTGCATGGAGTTAACCGTCTGACCTCATGAATCAGATTTTGCGGGGCATAGCGGGCAACAGATGTCTCATTAGCAGCATTATTGGTCAGCCAGAAGCCAACCACACATCAAAATCTTCCACTAACTTCAACTGTTTATCTCATTTTATGCCACTCACAGCTGAAAGAGGCCTAAACTGAACTTTCAAAGTGATCATCGCTGCCTAAAAGCTTCTTCTTTCTTTTTTTTTCCTTTTTTTTTTTACAATGCGGATGATTTGAATTCTCTTTGGTGTCGGTGGCTGTTAATTCACAGGCCTGAAAAGCTGCTGGCAGTCAGGATGGTGTGAACATACTGTGATCTTTTTTGCTTTCCTGTGGGAGCATTTTGCAGAAAAAGCAAACATAACCAAAGCAATGACTTCCAGCATTGGTGCTCCAGGAGTTTTATCGGCAGCAACTGAGAAATCGAGCGTCACTTTGATTGTAGAGATGAAAACCCTTCTTTTCATTGTTGTCCACATGATAGAAGCGAGTTAATTGGAGTAATATTTCTTTCTCTGTGTCCCAGCCTATCCGGTAGCTTTGTTCCTGATCTGATCGTCAGCATGACCCATCAGATGTGGCTTCACCTGCAGTCAGATGAGAGCGTGGGATCAATAGGATTTAAGATCAACTATAAAGGTAGGAAATGACCCAAATGTATGTATATTTATGTTTATAGTCCAAATGCTTGCTTGTTTGTGACAGTGACATGTGCTTTATCATCATGTTTGTATTAACTCTTCTGAATAATCTTTCAAACTGTCACATGTATTTTCATCATTAGTGCAATGTAACTGATTAGTACATTTGTACAATCAGCCCCTCCTCTTCTCTCTAATTCTAGAATTACCAATGACAGTGATGCACCTCATCCAAAATTGCAGCAAACTGCAGTGGTTGACAGTGAGACCAGTTAATCTGGGACTATGTTGTTAATCTGGGACAGTGCCGTAGTCGGTCACATGAAATATGACAAGTTTGATGGAAGTACAACACTGAGCAAGATACATTCTCTGAGTTTCTTGGCAGGAGAAGATATTTCCACCCTTCCTGAGGCTGAGGCCTTCACTGCCCATGTGTTCCAGCAGTTACATCAGATGTTGCTTTTACTCTTTTGCGAGCAGCAGCCCATGTTTCATGTCTCTAATTATGGCACAGTTGATATTCGGGCGGTGTTCTTCTGGGATCCTGATCTGAAACAGTGCGGAACATCTAAACAGAATGATTTCACTCTTATTTGAAACACGGTCACTTTTCTTTTTGAGACCCTGTTACTTCTAACAAATGATGTGTGAATTTGGATCGCCGCCTATGAATTTGAAGTGAGCTTTGTTGGATCGGTGGACAGCAATGCCTCATTTGACTGTTGTTTTGTCTGGATTTATGGTCATAATGAGGTGACAACACCATGTCTGGTTATGCACTGGTAGACTGGAGGGACAAAGGCCCAACATGGTGTGAAATCTCAAAGACTTTCATTCTTCTGGAGACTCAAATGTTCATTTGAAAGTTCATTTGATCTTCAGTCACAGAAATATCAAATACTGCCGTCATGGCATTTGAACTATTCTCATTTTAGTCTTATGTTTGACTATTTGATGGCTTTTGAACCAGAAAATAAACAGGACTGCGACGGCATCTTATTAGATATATTTCAAATGTTTGTTTTATTGGTATTTACATGATGTTGAATATTATCACATAAAACATATGACTGGGTGAAGAAATGCAATACGGGAAGAGACCATGAAATTATAAAAAGCTTCAGCTGAATAGCTGCACGTGCATGCACTTGCTCAGTCCTGTTGAGCGATTTCCCCTTTAATAGGAAAAAAATGCTTCCATGCTGAAAAGAATACTCTATTGTGATCTAATGTCCCTCTGCCTAGTCAAATGCATCTGTCCATATCCACTACAAGAAGTTGCTATCTGTATTTATTATTATTATTATTATTATTATTATTATTATTATTATTATTATTATTATTATTATTATTATTATTATTATTATATCTCTGAATACAGCCGTGTAGACAGCTGTGAATAAATGCAGGTGATTACATTGTTCCATAGAAATCACATGTAATGTGGGAAATGTGAGTATGTAACAAGAATGTAGTGATTAAGCGACAGCTCTTCAGCACACACACTCTAAAGCTAATGAGGCTGCTCTCCGCCGCATGCGTCGTGTCAGGTTGCCTTTACAGTTTTCAGTCAAAAGTCACATTGTTTTCTTTTCCCTTTCTCTCCCCACCACTGTATCTCTCTTGATCTGCCTTGTTCATCTATTATTAAAACCAAGGTCAGAAACCCTCCACATCCTGTTGCTGGGCACATAAATCAGATTACACTGCCTTTATTTACAATACCATACCTCTTCACAGTACCTTATTTACAGTCTTATTCTTATTGGATACTAAGTTTATCTGCCCACACAATGACTTGGAAAACAAACAGCATTGGTTCTGACTAATTTTAATTAGTGTCTAAATGTTAATGTCCACAGTGTTTATTTAAGGATTAAAGTGATTTTCATTCAATAATATAATGATGAATAATCCCTGTTCATTCAAATTTGCATAAAATATTGTTTTAGATTAGTTTTCATTCCACAATCCGTTTTTAATTTGTGCACGGCGCTAACGAATGCACGAGCAGGAACCTGGTATTGAAACATCTGGCTCTCTCTGCGCGCACAATAATGGTTCAGATACAGCAGATGCCAGTTAAACTCTTGCAGGGTTCAAATGAGTCGAGGCGGTGTTTGTCGAGGAGCCCCCGCGCTCACCTGTCCTTCAAAACCGCGTTTTTTTTTTTTTTTTTTAATGACATGGCACCCGCGTCAGTAGACGTTGTCACCTGGAGCGTGGCTTTGAGGTGCAGAGCTATTTTTACCAGCCGCCCTTTAGCGGGCTTAGGAACTCGTGCTCCGCACTTTGGAGAGCACGTTGCGGTTGTGTGGGTAAACCCAACCGTTTGGGTAATGACGATGGAAGCGCTGGGAGGTGGAATAAGAAATTAAAAGAGCGCATAGAGCTGGCGTTCTCCAGCAGTCATGGCTGAAATACAAGAAATACACCCAAATCCTCCTCAAAACCATTCTGGTGAAAGGGTAAGCATCTTTTTCACGGTAAATAGTCCAATAATAATTTGAATAGTCTGCAGTGATTATTCTGATACATGTGAATGGTGATGGGGAGAAATTCCCCTGGTGAGTCACTCCCTGGAGCTTTTTTTTTTTGTAGTGCATTATACCATCATCATCCTATGTTACGTAACACCCTGCAAGGGGACTGCAAAGGGTAGCACAAACACCGAACACCTCATCTCTGCCAGTTATAGAGGCTCGGATGTCACACACTGCTGTCTGGGGGGGGGGGGGGTGGGGTATGCACAAACTGCTCTTTGTCTAATATGATGTGCTGCACCGGCTAGAGCAGATTTAGTAGATATTACTCATCAGATGGGTCAAAGTTGGCATCCCGGCCTCTTTGGAAGGAAAAGCGAAAATGGAAAATGGCTGTAGTGATTGAATGCGGCTTTATGACAGCTGTTTGGGCTCCCGTTCCCTTTATCATGGCCTACAGGTTCACATTTTGAGATGTTCTTTGAGATTTTCATTAGTCCCTTTATGATTTTTAATCCATGATATTTTTGTTTTTTATGGAGGAAGATGTCAAGGTGGGTTTTTATCCCTCGGCTGACCCCATCCTGTTAATGCTTTCTCGTATATTGATATGTGTCTCCTATTCCTATTTGAGCACCGGTACCTTTATGGAGGCCACAGACGTAACAAAACATTAATTTTACCAAAAGTAAAGACCCTTACAACCTCAGCCTTTTATGTTTTGGCTATTGTTGAGGGGTTTTTTTCACCCTCGCAAAAATACTGTTATTTCACTGTACAATGATGACCGTAACCTCCTGATCCCGCTCCATTATGGTAAATATTTTCTGTATCCATAAAATTTGCTCCCACAGGGCTCAACGTAGCCGGGAGGACTGCAGGGTTGCTTTAATCACACAACAGTCATTGGCCCAGTGTTTCAATGGCAAGAGCCGAAACACCACAGAATAAAAACTCATGAAATATTCAGCTCCGGCAGTGGAGTAAACACAACCTGCTGCTTATGTGTGTGCGTGTATTCTATATATACTTCATTCATTCACTGTCATCATATATTTCAAATACCGTTTTTTAACTGTGATGATTTTTTTTTTTTTCTGGATTCACATTTTTTACACTTTTATATTGAAACGAAGGTTTAAAAGTTTGAAGTGAGAACTCGTTGGCGGGGAAAAAAATCAACGCAGCTTTTGGAGCTTCCACAATGTCGTTCCTGTCATCATTAGTCATGAAGTCACTTTAAAGGCTCTCTGACAAGCAGCTCCAGATGGTTTTAAACTCATCACACTCTTTGTTTTGACCAGCAGCCGAAGTGGCCATTTAGAAAAGGCTCCTTCAAATTTTCTCAAATTTAGCACTGGCACGCTCCCGCGGGTTCTATCCCAGTGCCGTTGGTGCAATTACGGCCAGAACTGCCGTCATAAGCATGCTGGAGCTGGAGTCCTGGATTCTCCCCTTTTTCATTTCCAACCTAACCATAGACTGGAATCAAACCCGCAACCTTTCCTTGCAGCATTGCGACTGTGCAGACTGAGGGGGCCCACTGAGAATCGGCCTCCTTTCTCTGTTGCACATCCTGTTTATCTGTAGCATTAGTCGTAGACAGGAGCATCCTGGAACTCTGTGCTTGTTTTGGTTGCCATGTAAGAGTTTGGGTGCGTAATTGAAGCATTTAGCCAGCAGCCAGCTGGCTAAAGAGTTTTTTTGTTTTTTTTTTCTGCCCTGAGATCTGTCCAGATAAAAGAAAACAGCCCAATTATTATCCCTGATCCTAAAGTCCAATTTAGAGGGAGCTACATGGGGGAATTAGACCATCGAGTCCAGAAAAGCATTTTGTGCAGTTTATGTAACAGGAGCTGCCACAGCCAGTGTGTTTTAATGAGACGAGAAATGTTTGCTTCTTCTTTTTTCAACTGTCAGTCCTCAAAAGCTCTTCCGTGGCTCGGTTTAAAACCCAAGAGGCAGAAAAACAATAATTTTACTGTGAGCTGACAAATGGGATCATTTTAATTCAGCGGACCATCCTCGCTGACGTCTGCAGAGAGCGCGTGTCAATCCGAGCCCGTCCTCTCAGGTCAGATAGTCAGGCAGCCTCGGGGTAAATAAATCTGATCAGATTAGTCTGCATCCCTCATCTCTTCATCACAGTGAAGACCAGTTTGAATATGAATAAATTGTTTTTTGACTTGCCTTTATCTGTTCTGCGTTTGTGGACTTTATTGATCGCTTCCTTTAGGTGAGCCACGCACGTTCCGATGGCGCAGCTCACACACACGCACGCACAGCCACACACTCACTAACACACAGAACCTAATCCCCTTTGTGAATCTGTCGCCCTTGTTGTTATAGACACAATAGGATTATTGCTATATGTGGTTTTTGTCAGAGTGAGAAGTGTGTATGCAGTCAACACCACTTCCATTTTTTTTCTCCTTCCACCCCAGTTCCAAACTGTTTCCATGCTCATTTTTTGTACTCAATCCATTTCTTCCTCCCGTATTCATATAAAAAACCGTTACAGTCAGACCCACGCCAGCCATGTATTGTTATTTCTACACACCAGAAACCACTTTGTGTAGCACTGCAACACTGGCAAGATTTAAAAGTTGTTGAATAGGGATTGAACATTTGTGCCGATTTACAAATATGTGTATACAGAAGGTGGTGTGTGTGTGTGTGTGTGACTGGAGTGTTGAATGGAGTGTATGTGTCAGGAGGAGCATAAAAAAGTTCCGACATTGCATCTGTTTTCCGTCCAAAGCAATCTATTGTGTGTGTGAGAGAGTGTCTGTGTGTGTGTGTGTGTTTGTGTGTGTGTGTGTGTGTGTGTCTATACCTGGGCGCCTGGCACATTGTGATTGGTTGAGTCCGCGGGTCTCATAAAGACGATGTCATGATGGAAATTAATGCAATACATCACAAAGACGCACCCTGGCACGCGCCGTAGCGCAGAGGCGAGCGCACGAGGCCGAGAGCACACCTTTGCTCGGTGCTGTTGGTCCAGCGTAGTAAATAAAATCAGAAACAGGAGGCAGGGAGAACAGCTGGGGGTATAGAATAAGCTATATTTTAACAGAATCCTGGCGAAGCAGTGGCACCTTTGGGGAGGAAAGGAAGGGACACGGATTCGCTTCGCTTCCGCATGACTCAGCAACTTTGAACGTTGTTCCAGTCCAGCTGGCAATGGCGCCTATATCTATTCAAAATGGATGATGAGCTTCTGTGGGGCGGCCCAGTGCTTCGTATCAGGGAATGGTTACTGTAACAGCCTGAATCCCGACTGTACACAGCCAGCTGCCAAGTGTGTGTTTTAAATTTGTAATAAAAACAGCCCTGACTTCCATTTAAAACATTTACCTCATTACTGGAGCCATCGGGGCAGTGCTTCATCTAACGAGCAGCAGGAAACGCTTCTTCTGAGCTCACTTTTTCTGATGTAAAGCTTGTGGGTTTGACTTAAATAAACACTCCACAATGGGATTCGGTACTTAATTTCCAGATATTTTTAGCTGATTTTATTACCGAAATCACTGAATTCAACTTTTCTCTTTTCTTTCCAGAAATAGACAAGGAGAGCTGCGGAGACCCCGGGACTCCCCTCTATGGCATTCGGGAAGGGGAGAACTTCTCTAATGGAGGGATCCTGAGGTTTGAGTGTCAGTTTGGCTTTGAGCTGATTGGCGAGAGAACCATCTCCTGCCAGGACAACAACCAGTGGTCAGCGAACATCCCCATCTGCATATGTGAGTATGAGAGGTTCCAGCCTCAGAGGGCAGACATCAGCCTCTGCTGTCATGTTGATGGCCACCTGACCAGTCACCATGGTGACAGCACAGAGGATTTTTTTTTTTTCTTTTTTTTTAAATTTTATTATTATTATGGCCTGGAGCAGCTGATGACTTGATGATGTCCTGATGATGAATATTTAACAGAAATGTCCTCTCTCTCCATTTTCCGAATCCCTATTTTCTCCCGCCCCGTTCTGTCCATCTGTCCGTGTCCCCCGTCTGCGTTTCACCTTCTCCAGTCCCCTGCATGTCCAACTTCACGGCCCCCTCGGGGACGGTCCTCTCACCAGATTACCCAGAAGGATACGGGAACAACATGAACTGTGTCTGGCTCATCCAATCAGACCCAGGCTCCAGAATCCACTTGGCATTTAATGACTTTGACCTTGAGGCACCGTACGATTCTCTAACGGTGAAAGATGGGGAGACTAATGATGCCCTCGTAATTGGGAGGTTCACTGGAGCTGAGAGTCCCTCCCATCTGACATCCAACACCAACACACTGAGGCTGGAGTTTCAGGCTGATCACTCCATGTCTGGAAGAGGATTTAACATCACATATAGCAGTATGTCTTTTTTTTTCCCCTTTTTTTTCTGCTATTCCAGTCTGTTTCACGTTCTTATTTAGGGAAATGGCCAAATTTGTAACCCCACCGAGGCAATAAAATACCCCAAATAACCAACACATTTGAGTTTCATACACCCTAATGGCATTTTAGGGCATATTTATTTTCTTCTGCTGCAGAAAAATGTCTCAGGGAGTGTTGTGACTTGAAGGTATAAAACGAGGCTCCTGTTGGATAATTGCATGACTTCAGACCAACTTCAGAGCCTTTAAATTAGACAGGAGCACGCTTAATGAAACGGTGCATTCAGATGTTTGGAAAATGCCCTTTAGTCTTAAAAGAAGGGTTAGCACATAACACCCCACACCTTATTTATTGTGTGTTCAGGTGTTTCTTGGCTGGTTGGCGCTCTTTTAATTTAATAAAAGTTAGATAAGACCCGGGGTTTTGTAACTTAAGAGGATTCTTCCATAAAAGAACGACTATTGATCCGAGATGGATCGTGTGGCCGGGGCGGCGGCTAAGAATAGTGACGTTGATTCCAGAATAATGAACCAAAAAGGGCATGTTATAAATATAAAAGAAAAGTATAAATGGAAGTCTTTGTTTGAACATTTTGGTTTGTTTTTATTGTTGGATCCACAGTCAGGTGAGAAGATTGATAACTCTTTCATCCCGATGCGGCCGCTACAGAGAGGGGTCTGGGATGCGTTTAGCCCTTCTATACACTATAAAGGGAACGGAGCGCTATTTCCGTCGCAAACCAAAACAAGGATTCGTGCAAAAACCTCCCATGTTGTCTTTTTTTAACATCATATATCAGAATAGAAACCAGGAGCGTTTTAGCGGCCATTAACATCTGAAAAGTTCCGTCTTCATTGTGAAATTTGCCAGCTATGCAAATGATTGCAGCTGATCAAACTCCAGGTCACTCTCGGGTGCCTCGACAACAGGATGCAGCGTGTACTGAGAATTGAGGCTTTCGGATTTGTTGGATTGTTTGCTTGACGGCGGCAAACCCTTGGCCTTCGCTTGTAGTCTTTTGAGCTGATTTAGAAGCGCACTCCACACCAGACAAGATGATTCCGCGCGTCTGACGTCTACCTTCTCAAGCCCTCCATCCTGGGCCTCCATATTTTCTGTAGCTCTCAGTGTACTGACTGCTTTTAAAGAGTTTCTGTCACCTGATCTATTGGGAGCTGCAAATAAAAAACAATAAACCCCCCCCCCCAAAAAAAAAAACACGAGAAAAGGCAAACGTTGGACTTTAAATCATTTTAATCTGATGATCTGGTCCATACGCCAAAGCAGATATGCCTGCGTGGCTTTTATCAGGAGGTACAGTGCATAGATCCAGCCCTGCGCTGATATTCTGCAGCATGAGAGAGGAGAATACAAGCAAAGGTATTGAAAGTCGCAGCAGGAATGCAGAATAGGCAGATCACAGTGTCGGTAGATGCCTCCACATTGGTAGGCCTAAAATATCACGTTGCGGCGATATTTGTACTTATCACTGACATATTTTTGTGTCTCCTTGCAACCTTTTTTCTGCAGCATTTGGCCATAATGAGTGCCCAGATCCCGGCATCCCCATTAACGCCCGTCGCTTCGGAGACAGCTTTCAGCTCGGCAGCTCCATCTCTGTGGTCTGCGAGGACGGGTTCATCAAAACCCAAGGAAGCGAGACCATCTCCTGTCAACTAGAAAGAGGAAAAGTCATGTGGAGCGGACCAATCCCTAAATGTGAAGGTAAATATTGACAAAATCGCTGATTAGATCAGGATGATATGTTGCCAAGAATACCTGATCTGTACGGCGTGAAGACAAAAAAAGTGTTTGAATGCAGCCACTCAGAAATGGGAAGACCGACAGTATGTGCAGTTTGGCTGCTTTTCCTTTATTTTTTTCTGTTTTTGAACCGTTTAAACAGAAGACCTTTCAATTTACATGTATGTTAGCATGCTGTTTAGCACTCTTGAACTGCATAGTCTCACAACGAATTGTAAAATAAGCAGCTCAACATCATTGTTGACATTCAGAGCTGATTCAGGGAGTAGGTGCTGTCCCAAAGAGGAGACCCATTAAATACCGACACCTTTTCCCTGAGAGTAATTTTAAATTCACACCATCAGTGCTTTACACTGTAGATCAAATGAGTGCTGGTAATTTAGAAGCTCTCACTTGTGACAAATTCATAGATAATTTTCACCTGTTCTTATTAGCTCTGCTGAGTGTTTTAGCTTCCTTCAGCTCATTATTTTAATTTGATACAGACTCTGGGCTGGGCTTGTGTTTAATCACTGTCACCATTGTTCCGTCTTACAACTGCAGGTGGCAGCTCTTAGAGGGAGCTTCGGCAAATCTGACAGACAGACGGGCAGACAGACAAATCATCTCTCCCTGTTCATTTGTCCTTTATGTCTCTTCCAGCACCTTGTGGAGGTCACTATTCAGCCCCAAGTGGGGTGATACTGTCCCCCGGCTGGCCTGGTTACTACAAAGATTCGCTCAGCTGCGAATGGGTGATTGAATCAGAACCTGGACGTTCCATCAAAATTACATTTGACAAGTGGGTGTCATCATTTTCATGATAAGCTGTTTTATGAAGATGTTACGAAGAAGCAGATTAATCTAAATCTCCATTAATAATATCTGACAAGTAAACATTTAAGGGGTTGAAGGTTCATAGAGATTCACCACCGGTCTGATAAACATCTCTTCCATTTCATTGACTTTATTCTTGATGCTGTGTAGTACTCAAATTTATAAAACCCCGGTGGCTTGTTTTGGGTTGATTGTGGTGGATGTTTGGGCTGTACTTCATTGCTGGAGAGTGCGTTTAACAATTTCAGCTCAATAATATCAGGAGGGCTTTTCAGGCTGAAAACTCAAGTCTATTGAATTCGTAGACATTTCTCAGCTGTGCTCTCAAATATTTTATATATATATATATGCGCTTTGTTAAAGGTTTACCAGATTAATCTCTGGAAGCACCATTGATCATTTCTAAATCGCTAAGCAACTGGATGACATCGTTGTCTGAAATGATTGATTTGGGTGCTCTGATGTTCCTGTCTCGCAGGTTCCAGACAGAGTTAGGTTACGACATCCTGGAGATCCACGATGGGCCAAACCTCCTGTCTCCTTTGATCGGCTCGTTCAATGGCACCCAGGTCCCTCAGTTCCTGTTCAGCAGCAGCAACTTTCTCTATCTGCTCTTCATCACCGATAACAGCCGTTCAAATGTCGGCTTCAAGATTTTATATGAAAGTAAGTCAGTAGCTAAAAGCGGTTTTGATATTGTGTATATAAAAGTAGATATTATTAAAAACTCATCGAGTCAGCAGCCGCGCTGGATGGTGAGTGACCACATCTCATTAGTCCATCCAGGGTCGCAGCTTCATGTGCAGCCATGACCTTTGACCTTGCAGTCACTTATGATTAAACTATACACGGATATTCAAAGCCGCCTTGGACATAAAACCACCTTCTTCTGTTGCTTATCTGCAAATCATATTTACTGTATTTCTTTATTCGTGTGCCTCAGGTGTTACGGTGGACAGTTACTCATGTCTGGACCCTGGAATCCCTGTCAACGGGATAAGATATGGGCAGGATTTCTCAATAGGTTCCACCGTATCGTTTGGATGTGATTCCGGGTACAGGCTCAGTCACGAGGAGCCGCTGGTGTGTGAGAAGAACCACTGGTGGAGCCACCCTTTACCCACATGCGATGGTAAGCCCTGAACATATGGAGATTTTTAACCTACTCAAGTTAGTCCATCATCTGAGAAGGAGAAGAAAAATGTGCATTCAAGGTACCATTAAATCATACTTAAAATATTAGCCAAAGTCGTGCCCATTAATATGTTTTATTAAGTGAAATCCACATTAACAAACCTTGATGTCCATCCACCTTTTATGTGGATGTGGAAAAGAGTAGGGGCTTAATGCCAGGTATAGAAATGTTGCAGTACGCATTCATACCACTAGATGCTGCTAAATGTCACACGGGGACTGAATGAGGACATAATGAGAGATTATTTGGCTCAGTGAAAAATGTCCATCCTGCCATGCCTGTGCGGGAGGAGGCTGGTGATATTACACACACATCAGCACACATCTTGTATATGTTTCTGTGCCTATGTGTGCTCTAGCCATGTGTTCCTGTCCTCCTCCCTCCCGTGATAATGGCGAACACAGGAAGGTTTCGGGTCAGGTTGACGAGAGCCCATGTTGGCTGTCACCTCCTCTCTCCTCTCCCTCAAATCAGGAATTGCCGAGGTGAAGAGCATATCGCTCCCTCCCTCTCCCTCTTATATCATGAGCAAATAGGAAAGGGGGAGGAGGCGGGGGGGGGGAGAAATGCGGCACTGCTGCATCAGATTTGTGAAGGCTCGCTCGGTTCGGCTTGTTAGTCACATTTGAATTGCACAGTTCCGAGGCCTGGTGGTGGCTTCCTCAGAGGAGGCAGTTTGAGCATATAAACGTCAAACACAATGCCTGGAATTTGCAGGCTCAGTGCCATTACCCTGTGTTTACACAATATGCGCCCATAAAAATATAGGATCCATTTGCATCTGCTTTGTGTGGAGAGAAATGTTCTGCCAACGCCACAGACAACTAGAACATGATGATGTACTGCAAGGCAACTTCAGGGAGACCAGCTCCATGTTAATAAAGAGTAGTTTATCCTGGATCCATTTGTCAATTTTGAACGCGCACAGCTTACGTACCGCTTATATTAAGCAGGTAATTACACCGAAATTAGGCTATTTTGGAAGCAGACGATGTGACCTGATTTTTAAGGTGACCCATCCTTAAAGTTCAAAGACTGGTGTTTTCCAGGAACGGGACCAGCTTACTTCAAGTGTAACAGATTAGCGGAGAGGCTTTCACAAAGGGGGTTGAGATAATTGTGGAATAGAAGGATTTTGACCAAAACACAGTCGGAAAGAGGGAAAGAGACATAGTACTGCCTATCAAACCATTCATTCATCGTTAAGAGTTTTCCAGAAAAACATAAATAATGAAGTACTAACCGTGAAGGTTGTATATGAAGGTTTGTTTACCATGAGGGCCCACTTGTCGGAAATTGATTCTGTCGCGCTGTAGTTTTTGTGTTATTATTATTTTATGAAAATAATTTAACTTTGTTTTGGCCATCTTTAATGTCAAATCTGCAGCGGTGAGCCCGGAATTATTCACACTTGGCTGTAGCGCGAGTGCTTTCAGTGCCTCTGGTCCATTCTGAGGTGTGTGAAGAGGATCTCATTTCTCAGAAATGGTTGCTCTGGGCTCGTCTTCAACTGGTTATTTGTGCTGCTTGAAGAAATCTCAACAGTAATGTCACAGGTTGACCTGCAACAATATTTTTAGCACTTTTGCCAAAATATCCAACGCGTATACGCCTGAAAGTACCGACTGTATACTCAAGTCAGCCAAGTGCATGTGTATGCCCCCTGAAATGGCTTAAAAGAACAGTGAACCAAGGGAGGACTTCTTGAAGATACGGTCCAAGTGAACGTGCATGTTCTGATGCAAACGTCTGTGCCGTGTTTTAACCTGAACTTGTTTGGCAGAGGCCTGTTAAAAAGCCATGTGAATCCTCTGATAGGTTCTATATTGAGTGCTATGATAGTGGTGACACACTATCTCATATTGCAGCAGGTTACATGGATCATTAATACTAATCTCGCCCTGACAAGCTGTGAAAGAGCTGCTTTTGTCCGCATCCCATTCAGCAGGAAACATTAAAACTAACACAGCATGTAAAGAGCGCGCCAGATAGTTGCCCATTATTATTTTTATTATTCATTCATGAGCACTGCTCATAACTTTTGGAGCAGTTCGCACTTCCAGATAATATTTCTTTGCTTTTAATTCTGCGGCACACTGGGCTTTTTTTTTTTTAATGCTGCTTTAAATATCTGTGTGATGTGGATAGAGGAGCAGAGAGAATAAACCAACCGAACACAAATTCTGCAGCTGTCAGGGCGATTAGATACCTCTACCCACAGCTTTTTGAGGATCTGCCTCTCAGCCTGTCGATCTGTCCATCCCTCTCTGTGTGTTATGCACATGTACTAAAAAAAAAAAAAAAAAAAAATGTTATTAGAGGTCCACAGGGGACATTATCTGTTTAAGCAATCGACAGTCTGATGTTAAGCTTCCCTCTGTCTCACTCCCAACTCTCTCTCTCTCTTTCTCTCTCTCTCTCTCTCCCCTTCCCCACTGCTCTGTCTCTCCCAATCTGTCAGCTCTATGTGGTGGAGATGTTAGAGGTCCCTGGGGAACCATCCTTAGTCCCGGCTATCCAGACAACTACCCTTCATCTCTCAACTGTACCTGGACTGTTGAAGTCAGCCACGGGAAAGGCAAGACGCGCACACATATTCTCACAGCTTAATGGAGAGCGACAGAGTGTGAGGCGCTAACAAGTAGCTCACAGTCTTCCAGCGCTCTTAAAGAAAAGCTCCACATCAGAGTCCCTGTGGCTCTCCTAGTTCACGGCATTTAAAATGCCTCCATGATAGATGGCGTTTACGGTATAAACAGTACCTTTATGTCTTCAGAGATGCTAAATCAGCATCTGTGTCCGTGTGTTCACAGGAGTCCAGTTTCAGTTCAGTACGTTTCAGCTGGAGGACCAACACGACTATCTCTTAGTTACCGAGAACGGGAGTTTCCTGCAACCACTGGCCCGCCTCACAGGCAACGAGTTGCCTGGCAACATCAACGCGGGTCTCTATGGCAACTTCAAAGCCCAGCTCAGATTCATCTCCGATTTTTCGATTTCATACGAAGGCTTCAACATAACCTTTTCTGGTAACTTGCTCCGCTATCATTCTATGCTTTTATTCTCTGTGAATGTTTTTTTTTGCCTTTATAAATGGTGATTTTTTTTCTATGTATACTTTAACAACTAAAGAGTGCTTGACAGAGTAATAGCAGGACATAAGTGTATTGTGTACACAATACAGTTTGTGTTTCCTATTTTACCAGCAAATTGAATTGAATGAAAGTGCAATAATGGAGTTGAGATGTCGCTGTAGTTCTACTTCCTGCTGGCTTCACACCTCAGTCGACAGCCATCCACAGTCTCAAAGCTCCGGCAGCTCAGCATCAGTGTAGCCTCGTGTCACTGGAGAGTTTAACAAGAGCTCTTACAGGGAAGAACAACCACCTGCAACTCGGACCAGAACTCACCATGAATAATTTCCAGCACGTCCGAGCTCCATTCCAGCTGCACTTTTTTTTTTTTTTTTTTTTTTTTTTTAAATGTTCCTAAAGTTTCCAGACATGCTGCAATTGACCACGACACATGAGAATGTTGTGGCGTGCGCTGTAGAAACTCCAGTCGCAGATCTGGAATAGTTTCAGGTCAGGGTTTGCCTTCTTAATCCACCTTTAACAAAGGATTCTGACCCTCAGGGATACCCATGAACACTCATCACGCGCTGCAGCAGAGCGCCCACGCAATTCAGCCCCGCCATTAAATGTTGCGTTATTTCTGCCAGCCTCGGCAGTGGGTCCGCAAATGTAAACAGGTCCTGTGTATAGTTGTGCTCTCTAACCCTCCACCTCATTCAAAATTAATGAAAGGGTCAGGGACCCGGTTCAAGGGCGTTCCTGCCCATTGTAAATCTTTGCCTGCCCCTTCAGCGCTCCTGCATTGATTCCAAATAAAGGAGCACTTGACTCGGAGTCTGCACCGGATGTTTTACGGCTCCTGCGGATTCATAAACTGATATTTTGAATGTAGTGCACGGAAAGGCGTCACGTGAGGTGTGATTTGCCAAAGTCATCACGCCCAGCAGGCTGCCGCCCCGCAGCACACTTTGATATACACGTCGTAAGTCTCAGCCTACTGACAGTAAATCTCCGGCTGCGTCATGTTAAACACCAACGTCGGCATGCAGATGACAACATTGCACCTCTGAGCCATGAGAGTACTCAAATTTACACAGGCAACATAATACTACATATAAAAATGATTCTGTGAGGAGCTACTACTCATTTATTCATTTTGTTGTTCGTAAAGGACATATTTCCGACATATTTCAAATATGGGTGCTCTCGCCATTGTTTTTTTGAGCTTTATTTTTCCCTTGCAGAATATACTCTGGAGCCATGTAAGGATCCCGGAATGCCACGCTTCGGCCGGAGAAACGGATACAACTTTGGCATCGGAGACACCTTGACTTTTTCTTGCAATTTGGGCTATCGCCTAGAGGGGGCACCAGAGCTGATCTGTCTGGGGGGAGGACGGCGCATGTGGAGCGCTCCGTTACCGAGATGTGTTGGTACGAACTAGGTTTATTCCTGCTCTGATTCTAAAAGGCAGTTTAGATTTAATGGGGTGGACCTTGGTGTGTTTTGGGTGAAACATAAAGGTAGCAGTACAGATGTTTATGTGGAGATTGTAAAAGGAAGCTTTGAAAAGACACATGGATTTTAAAAAGATGACCACTAATGCATAGTTTATATATTGCAGTCGGGGTGCCAGTGTGTTTTCTTTCATTATTTGACAAATACCTCAGATTTACTGATGTCAAACCATAAAAGTCTGCCTGGCCTCATATGAAAATGCAGATTGCTGAACATAAATTTGCAGCTTACAATCAATACTCCATTCACAATATATCTTCTTTAGGAGCAAGAAACATGTAAAATGAGATGACTGAGATGTAGAATCAATATGGCAATAACTACATATTTCTCCACTCTTTCAAATGTTTTTTTTGTTTGTTTTTTTTCTTTATTTTATGCTGCACAGTGAAACACACGCCCACGCAGACATTAACATGCAGGCCTGGGAAGACAGCACATAAACTGTTTGGAACTGAATGTACAAAATGCTAAAGTTGTTGTTCCGCAACAGTCTTCTGTTTATAGTTTAAATATATTAGCTCTTCATGTTGCATTTTGCTCCTGCACAATGAGGCAAGGACAATACGATGCACTTTTTCACACCCTTAGCACAATGCCTTCTTTATTTAGAAATTAATGATAAAGTGTTTTGTGTGCTCAGGGTTATGGGGTCAAGCTTGGGGTCACATGTTGGGTTCATGAGGTCAAATCTTGAAGGCAACTGGAAAAATCAGCATTATTAGTGTTTTATTTTACAATACCAAATATTTTCAACATTTTTCCATTATTATTTTTCCCCCTGGAGGATAAGAAAAGGAATCTGCATTAAAAAAAGATCAGAAAAGAAACCTCAAGCTAAACATAAGGTTGATTAAAGTAAGGGAGACGAACTACAGCGCTGTCCACGTAAGAGACGGAGAAGACCGCACGGTAAAGATGGAGAAGCAGAGAGGTAATTTTCTAAATGGAAACTGTAGTGGGGGTGATTTATTCCCCATATGACAGCTGTAATACCACTATTACACCTGTACGGACATAGAAGGAGAAAGAAGGAGGAATTTAAAGGGCACACAGGAGGTGTGGTCACTGAAGGTGTGCGAGTGGTGCAGAGAGCAGGTCTCATTAGGGAAATGAGTCTTCTTAATGTTCCTTCATTCCCCTTTCCTTCAATGGAGGCTTCACACACTGTAGTCTGTTCTCATTTATTTACGAGGTAAAAAAAAAAAAAAAACGATCTATCTCCACAATTTTATGGGTGACTTGAGTTCTTCGAAACTTTTTTTGGACAAAACAGAAATGAAATTAATTCTATTAATTTCTTCCCTGTTCCGCCAGCGGAGTGCGGCTCTTCAGTTATGAATAATGAAGGGATCCTCCTCTCTCCAAACTACCCGATGAACTATGACAACAACCACGAGTGCATATACAGCATTCAGGTAACTGTGGACCCCCCAGAGCCAGAAAAGCCTTTAAAAATGTATTCAAACATATTCAGAGTTCATCTTGTTACCTTTTTTAAGACATGTATTCTCAAATTTCATCCTAGGTGCAAGCTGGGAAAGGCATTAATATCTCTGCCAGAACCTTTCATCTTGCTCAAGGCGATATACTCAAGGTTAGTACGCACATGCACACCCCTCAGCACACATACTCCTGACCTAACACAAAGACAGGGACACAACATCCACTCCCGCAGATGTTGAAATGAGGCGATCCACCTGTTTTATTTCGGATTTGGGTTTATACTCTGCACATTTGGTCAGATTACCGTGGCAAAGGAAGAGTGTGTGTGTTGCTGGGGGATGGAGGACGCCGTGTCCACTGGACATTCCTGACAAACACACTCCTCAGCCAGCTTCTGAAAACTTGATGTCGTTATATTTAAATAGAGCCCGGCTGAACTGTTGACACCCGATTGCGAGCGTTCGAGCAACTGTCATCACCCTGAAGCGACCGCGAGGGCTCAGCCGAAGAGCCTGGCTGTCTGTGCCATCGCTCCACCTCTGGAAAAAAAAAAAAATAACATGAACGCGGACCCTGGAAATCCGAACAGATGCTGACGAGGATGTCAGCGGCGTATCGCTTTTACATTTTCACTGAGCAGAATTCCCACATGTGACGGTTTTCCGATATGTGCGCTGATGCGCGTCCCGAAGGGAGAGGGTCTGGACGGCCAGCGTTGATCCCTCCTGTTCTTTCAGATTTATGACGGTAAAGACAACACGGCGCACGTCCTCGGAGCCTTCACGGGATCCTCCATGTTGGGACTGACCCTCATCTCCACTTCCAACCACCTCTGGCTGGAGTTTTATAGCGACCCTGAAAGCACCGGGGAGGGATTCAAACTGGTCTATTCAAGTAAGCGCCGCACAGCTGCCGACCTGTAAAATATCTCCCTGCACGTCCGCGTGACAGGCTTCATCAACGCCGATGAACGCTGGGCTTTTAATGACTAACAGGAGCTTATTCCTGGATTCACTGAGTAACACGCCGGTGTCTTTTGTTGTGCGTGTCAAACACGCTGAGAGCAATCTAACGCTGGACGGTCAGACCGGATATCAGGATGATGGCAGGCACATTCAGGTTTTCAAATATTCAAAGATTAGCTTTGCTAATCGCCATCTTTAAGGATTTAGACATGCACCTACTGCAGTTTGCCAAGAGATAACTCAAATCCTGGCTCACCTCTTCTTCCAGGTAATACCGTACATCAAATCCTAGTTGAAGTCTCAAACGGATAAGCTATTTATACATCTCTGTTCATATCCTGCTTCGCAAAATACGTACGAATAAACAGAACATTTTGAACATTACTGTGGAAACTAAGCCGAGGACGACTATTTAAAAAAAAAAAAAACAAATAAATTGGATAAGGTGTAAACATCCCCCTGTATTGCTTGCAATATTAGATAAAATGTCTTGTGTGTTTTTTATGTTATTAAATGAAGATAAGAGCTCAACATGATGCACGATCTGAGCAAACTCATAACCAGAGCACCAGATATTAAGAGAACGCTCCTCTGCATACAAACAAATCTAATTCTCTTTTCCGCAGTAACATATACATTTAAAAAAAAAAAAAACTACCCTCCTTTTACCCTCCCCATTTAGGTTTCGAGTTGTCTCACTGCGAGGACCCTGGCGTGCCTCAGTTTGGCCTGAAGGTTAATGACCAAGGCCATTTTGCTGGGAGCAGCATCACGTACAGATGTGAGCCCGGATACACTCTGCACGGGGCTTCCACGCTGAAGTGTATGACAGGTGAAAGGAGAGCCTGGGATAACCCTCTTCCGTCTTGCATCGGTACGTGGCTTTTGCGCTTCTCACGAGGCTTGCAGATGCACAAAGTGACACACACACACTTGTGGGCTGAAGTGTGACTAAAGCTCATAAATTCAGCCGGGAAGGGTTGGTTTTTTTTTTTTTTTTTTTCCTTGATTTCCCTGGAATTCCCTGCCTTTTTGTTCCTGTTTTGCGTCTCACTCGCCCAAATCTATCAAAGGTGTTTGGTATCATTCTAATGCAGAGCCTTTGCACCCTCGCCGCGGCATATTCAGCAAGTAGATATCAACATAATTAGACCCTTCATCTCTTCTGGGTGTGTTTTTCACTCCCCAAAAGAAGCCGGAATATCTAATTTAGGCAGAACTCAGCTGGTGCCCATACATCTTTTAAGTAGCAGGAGTCATTACCACACTGAGGCTGGGTATACAAACACGACACGTGTCTGGCAAAGCCTCAGTGTGCAGCACATATTCACTGAGTAATATGAAAGCAATCACATGGGAGGCAGAATTCCCAGGGAAGGCCTCATCAGGCCACAAGTTCTGGAGAGCAAAACCTTTCACCACCTGGTTTCACTTGATCCAGTCAATCCATTGTTGCCAGGGCAACAGGTGCGGGGATGAAGATAGTCATTTCCTAGTGTCCACGAAACAGAAATGTGATCCCGGTGTTATCGAGGACAGCATCGCTCCAAGTCGCCTCTATAATCACAGGTCTTGCATCGAAACTGCAGGTGAAACGTTCTTGTTTCATTCGGCGCCCCGGGCTTTATTTTCATGATCTCCGGTGAGCTGCTTTGGGATTTAGATCCGGGATCCGGCGTAAAAGTTCGCTAGAGTTTGCGCAAGGCTGTTGTTTCACCGCTCAGGGTCATTCGTCCTTTTATCCTGTGACTGCTTCGCTATCGCACCGATTCCAGATTAACCAGGAAGATAGCTCGTACCACACAAGGTCGTCGTTAATGGCAGAGGCCGCCTATTAAACCTGATTCTGAAAACAACTTTCTTTTTGCATATCCGCGCGAATAGGAGCACGTGCAGCGGTTGTTTCGGGTATTTCAATCATGTGCCCATAAAAATACACTGAAACCATGCCCGTCTTAGTTATATAGACAATAAAAGTCGTCATTTCATTGCAGCAGCACTGTGTTCGGTGGAACTGAATGAGTGTTATTACTGTAACACAAGGGTGATACTTCATCATTTTCTGATTTTGAATTCAGCTTCAGTCTCATCATCAATAATAAAAGGCTCATAAAGCTGCTGGCTGATATTCTTTTATTTTTTAGCAGTGACATACCATGACCTCAGCTAACCTCCAGCCTTAATATTATATTGGGTCGTATTATTACAGTTTCTCCCCCTTTGGTTGCATACTTTTTTTTACTCTCGCTGTACTGTTTTTTTTTTTTTTTTTTTTCCCTCTCGTTTCTCCCCTACTCTTAATATTGCTCCCATTACTTTAGATAATGTATTCCAGTGATGAAGGACGGGGAGCCTGAGGGTGGAGAGACATGAAGTAGGGGAAGCAATGAGGGGACAAAGATTGTGGAAATATATACACTAACTGAAAGGGAAATTATCTTGGGCTATATAACATATGCTGTTTTTTTCAGGGGTGGGTGAAGCATCAGCTTGTTCTTCTGTACTGTTTTTCTTAATAAGTGAACCTTTTATCACGTTCCTTAGCGATTTTTAGCTTTTTTGGGTTTTTTTTTTTTAATCCCTTCCCAGTAGCTACTGATCTGGAATAAGTGGGTCTGATCACTCTTTTAAGCCAGTCTTTCTACTTTACTAATCGTCCACGTAGAATTGGATCATGGGGTCATTTGTGTCTTAGTCACTGTTCATTTTTTGGAAATTGAAATGTCTCATGTGTGGTTCCTGTAGCTGAGTGTGGTGGCCGTTTTAAGGGGGAATCTTCAGGCAGGATTCTTTCTCCTGGTTACCCGTTTCCCTACGACAATAACCTGCGCTGCACCTGGACTATTGAAGTGGACTCTGGAAACATAGTGAGGTAAAGTGACCTGGAATGGAAAAACAATGCCCCATTTCTAAAATCAGGGTCAATTTGTGATGATAGAATTGTGTTTCTTTTTTTTTTTTCGTTGGTTTATTGTCTTTCCCCGCAGCCTTCAGTTCTTGTCCTTTGACACGGAGGCAAGTCACGATATGCTTAAAGTCTGGGACGGACCACCTGAGAACGATATGTCCCTGGCTGAGCTCAGCGGGTCCCTGCTCCCCGAGGGGATCCACTCCACCCTCAACACCGTCACCGTTCAGTTCGAGACCGATTTCTACATCAGCAAGTCTGGATTTGCCATACAGTTCTCTAGTGAGTGTCCTCCACAGCTCCAGGTCCATTATGCCTTCATCTGATCTTAATCTGAGTAAAAGCATCAATATCAACACTTTCCATAACAGAGCGTAGAAGCTCTGCCTGAGTTATGACTTTAATAGCCACAGATATCCAGTGGTGCAGAGATAATTCTAATCACCCCCCCCTCGTCTCCGTGTCTCTTTTTCCAGGCTCGGTAGCCACAGCCTGCAGGGACCCGGGGGTCCCAATGAATGGCAGCCGGAGCGGCGATGGCCGAGAGCCGGGGGATTCGGTGTCCTTTCAGTGTGACCCTGGATATGAGCTGCAGGGGGACGACAAAATCACCTGTATACAAGTGGATAACAGATACTACTGGCAGCCCAGCCCCCCTGTCTGCATAGGTGAGGAATCCAGGTCCCGCGTATTATAGATTATACCGCACACAAAAATGACTTTACAGCCCTCACTCAAGGACGCCTCCGTGATGGACTTTTAAGAATAATGCGTGGAAAAAACATTGAGTCATCACAAGCGGTCCATTTCGAGGCTTTGTATTTCCTCCTTCTGGAGCGTGTGGGCCCTAAATTTATGGCATTCTAAAAACTTTCTGACTACATAACTGTATATCTTTTCTCCCTTTGTAGCCCCGTGTGGTGGAAATCTGACCGGTTCCAGTGGATTTATCCTGTCTCCTAACTATCCACATCCTTACCCTCACTCCAAGGACTGTGATTGGCTCATTGCCGTCAACTCTGACTACGTCCTGTCCTTGGCCTTTATCGGGTAACCTGCCTCGACAAGCCTTTTTTTTTATCATTATTAGAAGCATGTATGCGTGGTTGCAGTGATGAGCAACAACATCTTTAGATCAAGAAGATTCTTTTCTTTTTCTGTTCTGCAGCTTGAACCTTGATTGGACATTTGTAGCTTTTACTCCTCAGTTTTGCACTTAACGTTTCACAGATCGATCTGGTCCTCTTGAATTTAAATTACATCCTGAGGAACATTTCAAATATTTTTCAGTCTTGACTCAAATTCTCTTTTTCCTTTACCCAATTAACTTTTTTATCTTTTTTTAAAAAAATCTTCTAGCTTCAACATTGAGCCAAACTACGATTTCCTCTACATCTATGATGGGCCGGATAGCAACAGCCCCCTCATTGGCAGCTTCCAGGACAGCAAGCTTCCGGAGCGCATCGAGAGCAGTTCAAACACGCTTCATTTAGCATTCCGCAGTGATGGCTCAGTTTCTTACACCGGCTTTCATCTGGAATATAAAGGTAAGCTATTCCTCTGTGACTATAGTGTAGGTTTGGTCTTTATGAATTGCCTTCAAATCACTCAGGAAAGGCTAATGGAGGGAAAACAGTCATTCCTAGAGTTTAATTTATTTGTTTGATGCTACTTACAGCACAAATGTATTTTACCCTCATATTAAATTAAAAATATATTATTGTCGAATTACCATTAGTTGATGAACTTAGTTGGTAATGGTTTCTACATGGAATGAAAAATTAAAATAATTTCCAATACACACTTGTCAAATAAAAGGAATGAGCTCTCTAATCACAGAGACCCTGCTGGGTTTGTGTTGAAATATCCTGTCAGAAGGTGATTATGGTGCACGTTGGCTTCCCAAATGCAGCTTCTGTTCAGTACAAAACAAGAATCATGGTTTTTAACTTTACTGTTAAATTTAATGACTTTCCTATGTTTTATTTGCTGTTAGGGATTGATAAGCGGTTCACCTGAATCATAGAAGGCAGCAGTAAGGTTGAGTTAGCTGCAAATCTTTAGTTAAGGATGAAAATCATACATTCATCATTAACCAAAGCTGCCGACTTAAATTGATCACTAAAGGAGCAAAAGAATTCATGAGATTCTGGATAGGGATCATGTTCTTATTCATCAGACATGCAATTTGTGTGTTTTAGTATCTTTTTCACTCAATCAAACTGCTCTCTTTGTGTGTCCAGCCAAGCTGAGGGAATCGTGCTTCGATCCAGGCGTAGTCCTGAATGGAACCAGGCTCGGGTCTGATTACAAGCTTGGTTCTACCGTTACCTTCTACTGCGAGGCTGGATATGTTCTACAGGTACAGATGGATGCAGGGATGGATGGATGTGTGGATGGATGGATGATGGATGAAAGAATGTATGTTGTTTTCTCTTCCAGGGCTATTCCACTCTCACCTGCAGTATGGGGGATGATGGCAGACCGGGGTGGAACAGGGCCTTGCCCAGTTGTCAAGGTTGGATGAAAGCAAAGACAATTAAAGCTAAAAATGGAAAACTGGGCAGACAAACACCAGAGCGTGCGGTGTGGCTCGTTTAATGTTTGCTTTATTTCCGCAGCTCCTTGTGGAAGTCGTTCAACAGGATCAGAAGGGACGGTTTTATCCCCAAATTTCCCGAGGAACTACACTTCTGGGCAGATGTGTGTCTATTCTATATCCGTACCCAGAGAGTTTGGTAGGTTTGAGCACACACAAACACACAAACACACACATACACACACAAAACACACACACACACACACACACACTTCAAAGCTGTATCTTATACCCTTTACTCATCTAATGAGTTTTTGTTTTCCTGTTTAGAATATTATTGCTTTAATTGTGGATAACTAATTCCATTAATTCCATTTGTGTATGTTATACGATGTTTACCCAGGTGCCATCACAGCAGTCCAATGATAAGGGCATCTATTATCATCTACTATATTCCGTATTTTTTAAATGAAATAGAAGTACATATTTTTGTATTTTGGAAATGAAAGATTTCTTTTTCATGCAGTGCATTCAGCTCTGGTTCTTCTTAATTAATCTGATCTTAAATTAGTTCATGTTGCCTGAAGCAACACCTTCCTTTTTTTAAACCACATAAAAACAAATTACAGACAATCAATTATGATCACATGGATCTATTTGTTAATTTATTTGTGTTTGGGTTTTGTTTACTGAAGCAAAAGTGTTATTTTAGTCCTACTTGATCAGTGCTCTTGATGTGCACTTAAATGGGACATCATACAGAAGTGAAGACTCTAAAGTCTGTGTGGTAAGATAAATCCCAGAAGTCTCACTTGACACTAGCTGGAGCCACTGGGTCCTTTTTTCAGGGACCATGTTCATGTTCCTCACCATCACATCAGATCTGTTGTGATCCTAACAAATCGTTGTCTACCACATAGTGCTGCTGTACACATTCATAAGGAGGCTGCACATCAGGGCTGGTTTCCAATAAAATATTTGTGAGGTTAATTAGAGCATTTACAGTCCACAATTTTTTGGGAATACACACAATTGTCATGTGACCTCTAATTAGAGACATCTGCAGCTACGGGAATGAGAAACTGAATTTAACTAATTTAACTGAATTTGTACTTTCACGAAGGAAGCTCTCCTGATAAATGTGTGAACTGAACTCAAACTTCTTTAGCAGTGCAAGTGTGTGAAAGGTTTGAAGATGAGGATGAAATTTCAGGAAGTAATTATAGTAGTAAATGTACCTAAAAATATGAGTAAAATAAATTTAGATTTTGATTATCTTTATTCAAATGAATTAAATAATGAATTTTAGCTCCACACACACACAAACATCCACACTTTAATTTTCATGTTCTTTTTATTAAATGTAGTTTTGAATCGTTTTACACAGCTGTTTCAAACATCTACTGGATGATCTACTGGATACCAGAAATGTTAGGAATCCAGTTAATTTGGATCCCTCCTACTGCGCCAATTGGTGTAACTGGACTTTTTGGGAATGACTTTTGTTTTTGACCCGCCAGTTAGGTAACTTGTAGGGGTCATGAGTTGGGTCCAGCCGATCCTCCTCATGATCCCTCTGGTTGCGCCAGTTGTCATACTTGTTTTCCTGATCACAACTTTTTCTTTTGACCTGCCAGTTCATTGGCGAGAAGAGATGTGATCCATCCAACTGATCCTCCTCATGATCTCTCCTGCTGCACCAGTTGGAGTCATAGGAGGAGTCTTTCTCATGACCCTCTCTTTTGATGCGCCAGTTCAGGGGCCGGATGCAGTCAGCATTCTCGTCCTGTTGATCCTCCTCAGAAACTTTCCTGCTGCGCCAGTTGGAGTCATTGGAGGATTTTTTGTCAGGACTCGCTCTTCTGATCCGCCAGTTCAGAGGCTGGATACGGTCAGCATCCTCGTCCTGTTGATCCCCCTCAGGCTCTCTCCTGCTGCGCCATTTGGAGTTGTTGTCGGAGTCTTTGTCATGACCCTTGCTTCTGATTCGCCAGTTCAGGGGTCGGATGTGGTCAGCATCCTGGTCCTGTTGATCCTCTTTAGGATCTCTCCTGCTGTGCCAGTTGGAGTTGTTGTCGGAGTCTTTGTCATGACCCTTGCTTCTGATTCGCCAGTTCAGGGGTCGGATGTGGTCAGCATCCTGGTCCTGTTGATCCTCTTCAGGATCTCTCCTGCTGTGCCAGTTGGAGTTGTTGTCGGAGTCTTTGTCATGACCCTTGCTTCTGATTCGCCAGTTCAGGGGTCGGATGTGGTCAGCATAATCGTCCTTTTGATCTTCCTCAGGATCTCTCCTGGTACGCCATTTGGAGTCATTGGAGGATTTTTTTTCATGACCCTTGTTTCTGATGCGCCAGTTCAGGGGCCGGGTATGGTCAGCATAATGATCCTGTTGATCCTCCTCACAATCTCTTCTGTTGCGCCAGTTGAATTTGCTGGAGGATTCCTTGACACCTTCAGACTTTCCTGGACACCGTCTCCAGGCATTTTCTGACTTCTTTAGCATTCCAAAGAAGTGTTGAGTGGTGTTCTTCTGCTGTTCCATGTTATTGTGTTGATGTGAAGTTGTGGCTCCCGATAATTTTCAAATGAAATATTCGTATGTTACGAAATGTGTTTCAATGATAGGATATATAAATATATTCATGCGTGCCTTTAATAATATAAATAAACCTCAAAGAACAAAGCAATGACATTAAAAAAACGTAGGCTTTGATCCTTTATCTTGTATTTAAACACACCATAATGATGCTGTATCTTCCAGTACTTTTCCTTTTACCCACTCATATGAAGATTCCTAACGATGATGGTGTTTTTTCATTTATATTACATAGAATAAATCATACCAATTGAAGCTGAAATTGCTGTAGTTTCCATGTCTATGTGGAAAATGCAGCGTAAACCTTGAAGAATGTTGACAGGTGTGCATAAATGTTACATGCCATCACCGGTCATCACCGGTGGGGTATGCAGAGCCATGGTGTCACTTCTACATGGTCAGCTGTTGTAACCCTTGAGTTTTCTGCTCAATCCATTTTACAACAAAACTCTGCAATCTTTCATGTTTCTGGCATGTGCATGCGTGCGCACAGGCACACACACACGCACGCACACACACACACACACACAAACACACACACACGCACCCACACACTTTATGCGCACAAACAGATCAACAGAAACACACAAATCCCTGCGTATTCCAGCAGCTCCAAACTCCATCAACCACATTTGGCCGAAATTGAAGCGACTGATTTGCGGCCTTTAAACAGGAAGTGGGTTGCCATCATGTGATTCAGACTATATTTTAAAGTCTGTGTGGTAAGATAACACATGTACATGTGTGTTGCATTGAGTAAATAAGAGTGATAAGATTCATTATTGTGGGTAAAAGCATTATAATTATTATTATACAAGTTATTATTTTTGCCGATAAGAGGGTTGGACTTTAAACCAGAACTTGTGGGGCATGTAGTTTTATTTTTAATGTATATTTTAATGTAAGCGAAGACTTAGGTAAAATGAGGTGTTTTTACAACTCAGGCAGCTCATCGCTGTAATGAAGAAGTCTCACTTGACACTAGCTGGAGTCACTGGGTCCTTTTTTCAGGGACCATGTTCATGTTCCTCACCATCACATCAGATCTGTTGTGATCCTAACAAATCATTGTCTACCACAGGGGTGCCCATTACGTCGATCGTAATGGGCACCCCTGTGGTGATGAGTTTTTGTTTTCCTGTTTAGAATATTATTGCTTTAATTGTGGATAACTAATTCCATTAATTCCATTTGTGTATGTTATACGATGTTTACCCAGGTGCCATCACAGCAGTCCAATGATAAGGGCATCTATTATCATCTACTATATTCCGTATTTTTAAAATGGAATAGAAGTACATATTTTAGTATTTTGGAAATTAAATTTTGTTTCTCATGCAGTGCATCAGTTCTGGTTCTTCTTAATTAATCTGATCTTAAATTAGTTCATGTTGCCTGAAGCAACACCTTCCTTTTTTTAAACCACATAAAAACATATTACAGACATCAACTATGATCACATGGATCTATTTGTTCATTTATTTGTGTTTGGGTTTTGTTTACTGAAGCAAAGGTGTTATTTTAATCCTGCTTGATCAGTGCTCTTGATGTGCACTTAAATGGGACATCATACAGAAGTGAAGACTCTAAAGGCTTTCTGAGGATATTTCTGGAGTCTGGAGACATCAGAGCAAATAGAAGTCACCTTTCCTCCTTCTTCTTTGGTATTTTGTATTATCGGGACCAAATGTAGTCACAACTGGACCTGGAGGCAGTTAAAAGTTTCAACAATATATCTGTCCACCAATTTTAAACAGCGTACATGTCAGCTTACGTTTGCTCATTTTCAGTTCAGAATAGTAAAATGATTTTCATGTTATCAGCTCAAAATTCAGTCAGAGACCACCTGAGAGGACTCCATGCTGGCGCTGTGAATAACAGAGAGGGACCCTGGTGCAGCTCGCCTGCAGACTGACTGCAGGCGTGTCTGGACTCCGACTGAAGCGGCGTTTCCATTAATCTGACGAAGTGAGAGTCGGACCCAGCCGAGCGCACTTTGTCCCTCGGTGGGTCTGTCCCAGTCCAGGTGAAACACTCGTGTGCGTGCAGGGTCCCAGAAAGCCAGTACTCACCTCATGTCTTCTAATAGGCAGACCTTGGTGCTTGCACTGGTGGCCTTGCTTTAATTGACCAGCAGGTATGTTTCACAGTGCCCAGAGGTTAATATTCCAGCTTGTTGATTTTCAGGGACCTTCACCGAGGGCCCACCATTAACTGGGCTTAGTAATTGACTCAAGGGCTGTTCAACTGTGCACTTAACCCAAAGCAGGCTGTTAGAAGCTAGCCATATCTCCGACTCACCAGCTTAAACAGACCCCAGATAATTCTATTAGGTAGGCCTGATGGCGTGGAGCCAGGGATCAGAAACTCAGAATGGACCAGTACCACCTGAGGGAGGGTAACTGTGGATTTAAGAGTGGATATGATGGCCATAGTGGAATAAATAAGTACTTGTCCTGAGGCCTCTGGTACTCGGTGTCACGGTGTATCAACATTACGGCTTCACGAGTGTCAGCTCTGTGGACGTTCTGACCCAGAGGATCACTTATTTTGTCTGTAATCTGCGTTTTCAACCCGTCGCCTGTTTTGTTTTCACGTCTGACATTCTGGAGAGTAGCTACTTGCCGAACTGCTGAAGGATTTAAATGGCGATTTCAAAACGTTTGACCACAAAAACGTCCTCATTGTCCCCGCGGACATGTGGGTCGGTGGGCGGGGGGAGGTTGTTCAGATGAACAATGAAACATGTCAGTAACTCCAAAACAATTCCGTTTGCTTCATCTGAGCTATAATGCATGCTTGTAAACACAAACAGTGCCGCATATGTGTTCCGCCGCCTAAAATCAGCTCTGGAACCAGATTCCGCCGTGGTCTCAATCTGCAGCGTGCCAGTATTTATAAAAAGACGCCACTCAGGTGGAATTATTCTAATTTCCCTTTCAATCTGTAAGCAATGGGAGCGATTTTCACCCTTCCAACAGCAGGGGCTTTATCCACGTACGTGCTTCACGGCTGCGAAACGATGATGTTTTTGTTTTTCCAGTTCCAGCCGAACACCAAGTGACGCTGTGTTTTATTAGTGCTCTGTGACGTTTGTCATTATTTCGACATAAAATAAGAATCCCCATAAAAGCACACAGGGTATCCTTTGTGAGTCAGAGCAATTTGCAGAATTGGATCATTGGATCACGCTTTCAAAGAACTCCGCGGAGGGAAACAACCTTGTGCAGCGAGAACGGCGACCTTCTTTTAGCCAAATATTCTTGGCAGTATTTGTCTATAATCCTTTACATCTCAGCTCTCCGGGGGCAGGGGAACGGTGAGTGAAAGATGAAGAGATGCAGCCGAGCGCCTGCGTGCGCGTGAGATGAGGGAGTTTGACTAATTGAATGAGGAATAATGTAACTTATTTTGGTTTTGTAAAATAGCAACTGCAGGTTCACGTCTTTTGGCGGCTCTCGCGCTTGATTTGGAGGTCTGATGATTAGCCAAGACAGCAAGAATGGGATTACTTTTAGCAAATGTAAGATCCAGGGTCTCCTGGGGGAGGTGGAAGGGGGTGGGGGGGGGTTGCGAGCTGCCAGCACAGCTACACTGTAAAATTCATGGCTTAGCAGTGGAAACTCCAGCTATGATATTGGCACCGTGGGATTAAATCCTGCCCGCTGCAGCGGGGTTTTTCACCTTCCATCATTCTGAATCAGAGCACAAACGTGGAGTTTTGGGAGATCTGTGTGACAGGTTCATACTCTGGCCTGTTTGTAATGCAGTGGAGGGAACTGGGAGGAAGGCATGCCACCCTGCTGGAATGGGGAGACTGATGAAGAATGGTGAGGGGGGTGGGGGGGTGTCACCTGGTTTGACGGCTGCGTGATGAAGATGAGGTGATGTTTTCACTATTAATTAGGTGGTTTCAAATGGAGGTTGACTCGGCAGCTTGATAAAATTTAAATGAGGTGTCGCAGGTCAATTCTATCATTTAGAGGTCAGGCAGAGACGGCGGCGCGGAATAAAAATGCACGGTGATTCAATTATGATTACCTTGTCTGTCTGCGTGTTTTCCTCTTGTTGTGCCTGTAGTCCTCTTTGGTCAGTTCGTGTTATTCCAGACATCTTTGAACGACGTGGTGGAAATCTACGACGGGCCCACTCAGCAGAACACATTGCTGTCGTCCCTGTCTGGCTCCCACTCCGGTGAGGATTGCGCCGTGTGAGACCTCGTGTCCGCGTGGAGTAGGCTAAAACCAACATATCGTGCCTTTCTCTCACCTTAGGGGAGTCTCTACCGCTGAGTACTGGGAACCAGATTACAATCAAATTCACCACAGTTGGACCCGAAACTGCAAAAGGGTTCCATTTTGTTTACCAAGGTTGGTCATTCACTCTTCTGCCCTTCATTTGACTTCATTTGACCATTTTATTTTTATTTAAACAAAGCAACGATTCTGCTGTTAACTTAATTGTAGAGTTGCATTTCTGATCAGCTGGAGATCTTTCAAACGTTCCCCCCCCCACAGCTGTCCCGAGGACCAGCTCCACGCAGTGCAGCTCGGTCCCCGAGCCGCGCTTTGGGAAGCGCCTGGGCAACGACTTTGCGGTGGGCTCCTTGGTGCAGTTTGAGTGCAACCCCGGTTACGTCCTGCACGGCTCCACCGCCATCCGCTGCGAGAGCGTGCCGGACAACCTGGCGCAGTGGAACGACACCTTACCCACCTGCTTAGGTATTGAAAAGGGGCGAGGAGACTGAGGTGTTGTGACACGGGAGTACATCCGGCCACACAGTTAAAGGGACACAGATGCGGCACCCGGGACTCCGTGTTTTATCTCCTACTATTTAAACAAAAAGACACACGACCTTCTCCTTTTATCTCCACCTTCAGACAAAGCGTTGTTTTCACCCGCGATCTCTTCCCTTTTGCTGTCACACAGTCCCGTGTGGTGGGGTGCTGACCTCTCGTCGGGGCACCATCCTCTCACCCGGGTATCCCGAGCCCTACGACAACAACCAGAACTGTGTTTGGAAGGTGTCTGTGCCAGAGGGGGCTGGAATACAGGTAAATGCCTGTCAGACGCTGATTCCTGGCTGACCTATGTATCATTGACTTAAAAGCTGAGCAGACAGGATGTCAAAGAAGATAAGATATTATTAGAAGGTTGAATGGATGAATGGTTTGTAAAAGAGGGACAACTCAGAGATAACCAGATAGCATCTTAACGTGAGAGATAATGCCAGAGTGAAAGCTAAACTGCTGTCCTGGACAAATGCAAAGGCAGTGCCGCTTTCCCAGCTAAATGCAGCGGGCCGTATATATATATGATGATACCACTTGCCGTCAAGTGCAGAAATTCGCTGAATACAGAGGGGATATTTGACTTTCTTCATTTGCATGGCGAATGAACTCAATAGATGACTTTCAATTCAACCACTTTTAATGTTTGTCTTCTCAGATCCAAGTTGTGAGTTTTGCTACCGAGCATAACTGGGACTCTTTGGACTTTTATGACGGCGCCGACAACCACGCACCGAGACTGGGCAGCTACTCCGGTAAACACCGTTTGCGGCGCTTTCTCCTTTAATGCCCAAGTTGCCACACGTGGAAAATAAATCGCATGTAATTCTTTGTGGTTCGCGGTAATCAAGGCAAGTTCATATCCTGAAAAGTTCCTGATTATGGAGCTTTTATGAATTATTCACCAAAATACCACGGCTGTGTGAATATTTGAAATTTCCAACCCCCGGGGTCAGAATAACAAACTTCCGCCGTAGCAGCAGCAGCAGCAAAAAGCATAAAGATCAACAGCTTCCACAGATATTTTGATGGCTGCTTTAGGTAATTAGCCAAGTGTCTAGTTATTACATGTTAGCGCAACAGAAAAGTAATGTCTAATATTCTGTGGGTGTTTGATTCTGGGTTTTTATGACGGCAGGCACGCCGACATAAATCCTAGCATTTATTGCTCGGATTAAAATCTATTGCTAGGATTTAAAGCTCCTGATTTAATACAGACTTGCACATACAAACTAGCACATTGGCATGTAGCTCAACTTTAGCAGAAGCCCTTCTTTTGGGAAAATATTCCTCACAGTGTTGAAGACTCTTTAAAAGCGCCTCGCATTATTCTAAACTCTCAGCAGTTTAATGATTATAAGAGTTGTATTTCTGAACTGAGACACTGATGACAAAGTATTTTATTGATTAATTACATATGTTAATTTACAGTGTCATAGATCCCAGTACAAGGGTTAAAGCCATGCAGTTTATAATTTATCACCATTGGAGAATCTTTATTTATTTTTTTGTCTTTGTTTTGTAAAATGAATTGAGATTTTCTCCGCAAACGCGCCCAGCAGGGGGGCTGCCGACTGTTGAAAAATGATTGCAATTAATTCCGCTCACAGCGGGCGACCGGTAATATCCATTGGTCTAATTTGCTGTTCATTTAGAGGAATGTCTCTGTAATTTTGTTGCATTTATACCGACGAACCTTGTTCTAAGTAAAGAGAAAGCATAATTCAACACCGGCCTTATTTACAGCTCACAGGGGGGGAGAAACACGCTCTCAAAGCACTGTGGTTAATTCCAGATACATTTTTTTTTTACTACATTTAAATATGACAAAGGTACTCCCACTGAAATAGATATGCAAGATATGTTGGCTCGCCCCTGACAGAAGTGCACTGTTGCACATTGCCTTAAAAGTGTTGTGTCGTTGTTGACTCCGTATTTCTCCTTGCCACCCTAACTAGGTCAATCCAACAGTTTAAAAGTTGTTTCAAATAAAACAGCTGTCTCATATAAAAGTAATTCCCTGCACCCTCCTCGGAGAACTCTTCAGAACACAGAAAAAAAAGGGAAAATGTAGGATTGGGAGACCTCTGCTGTTTTCGTGGCTGTCAGATTACAAAGATGATTTGCTTTTAAGGCTCTGCCGAAGAATGAAAAAGATGTGATTGTGGTCCTCTGATGCTCTTTTTCTCTCCCCCGCTTTTAGGCACAACCATCCCACCTCTGCTGAATAGCACATCTAACAACCTCTATCTGAGCTTCAGCTCTGATATCAGTGTCTCAGCTGCTGGTTTTCACCTGGAATACACAGGTGACAAAGCTGCGCCCAGTGCAACATGACATCTTTTCTGCACATAACAGCAGCTAAAACGGTGTCTTATTACAGCTATTGGTCTGGAGTCGTGTCCGGAGCCTCAGACTCCGAACTATGGAATACGCCAGGGCGACAGATTCATGGTGGGGGACGTCGTGCAGTTTTCGTGCGAGCAGGGATATTCTCTTCAGGTAAAAGCACCATATTCTGCAGACATAGAGTACAGATGCACAGATTGAGAATGACAACAACCGACAAGTTGTCTCTCACATGCGACACACATAAACACACCGCAGGTGGTTGGGGTTACTCGCTTCTGGCTTTGCCTTTAAATCATTTAAGACTGATCTGCATGTCTGATCTGATGCTATTCAATATTTCTACAAACCACGCCTCATCATTTATTTATTTAGCGAACTCCAGTGGTTTCTCAGCTAAACACACTGCTCTTTTGGGTTTTGTACAACTGCTGAATAATGTATTGCTCTGCTGTGATCAATCCAATCGCAATGCGGCTCCCTCCAACTCAGGATTTTTATTTCTTTCCCCCCGCGCGCTTCACCTACAGTGCAGCGATTCTTACAGTTGACTTGGTATCTGTTGGGTCCATTTGCAGATTTAGAGGTTAATTCATCTCATTTATTCTGCATTGCCAGGGCAACGCTCACATCACCTGCATGCCTGGACCAGTGAGACGGTGGAACTACCCTGTTCCACTATGTCTTGGTAGGTGTGCCCCTAAACTACACATAAGTATGCGGGAATTACTCAAAATAAGTGTGTGTTATGTGCTCACAGCAGCTTTTCTTGTCGGTCTCAGCGGCGAATCGCTGTTTAGCCTCTTTCTCTCTCTCTGTGTGAATGTGTGTGCAGCTCAGTGTGGTGGTTCTATGACAGATGTAAGTGGAGTGATTTTAAGCCCCGGTTACCCTGGCAACTACCCAAGTGGATTAGACTGCACATGGACAGTGAACCTACCCATTGGTTTTGGTGAGAAACACTTAAAAACAACACACCTGCTTTCTGCTGGGTCCTGTGCTGACTGTGTGTTCTGGCCGCAGGCATCCACATCCAGTTCCTGAACTTCTCCACCGAAGCCATCCACGATTATCTGGAGATCCGCAGCGGAACGCTGGAGACGGGCTCGGTCATCGACCGGTACAGCGGCCCGTTCATCCCCAAGCCGCTGTTCAGCACCACGCACCAGACCAGCTTCTTTTTCCACAGTGACTATTCGCAGAACAAACCAGGCTTCCACATCACATATCAAGGTAGAGTTTTCCTCCAGCAGCCTAATAAACTCGGAAAAGACCGTTCGTACAACCCTCTGAATATTAACACGGTGGGCTAACTACACAATTGACCTTTGGTCAAAACCTTCAGGCATGAACACAAACTATTTTATGAGTCCTGATTGTGTGTCTAGATCCTCACCTCACTTAAACTTCCCTCATCGAGAGTTTATTGGGTCTGACACACGGGGGGGGGGGGGGGCGGGCTTGATCAGCTGTCTATCACGCGAAATGTGGGAGATGGCCTCATTTGTTCCAGTTAATGTGCTAATTACATTCTGATGAATAATACCTTTTATCTGCTGACGGGAGCACTGTCACACTGTTAGAAAACAGCCCTTCCATTGTTGCCGATGCATGCCTTTTTCAGTCACCTGCCACTCGCCGGCCGTGGCCGAGCATCTCCTTTGTGAAAATTTGGCTGTGAAAATTATCCACCGGTATAGCGTTTTAATGGCAGCCTGTCAGACTTAATTTGAGAGTATTTTGGCAACATCAAAAGAACAAGCGCGTGCTTCAGTGGCGCGTGATAGCCTTGTCAAAAACTCAGTAGTCTTAATTTCTACCTACAAGAGTGCAGCTGCTATTTTATACTCATCTGAAATGCACATTTCGCTCTTTGTTTTAAACGTGGCGCAGCGATTATGAGTCGACCTTGAGAACGGTTCCCAAAAAATGCACTTGACAGACAGGTGGGGAGCCATAACTTAGGATGTACGTCTGTATTTAAGCAGTGTGATGTCCATTCAGCAGCTGCCGGTCAGGATCTAGAAGTGGAAATCACATAACAAGCTGACCTTGGACCACCAGATGGTGGTTTTCTTCTAACTGTTTGCAGCAAGGAACGACTCGGGCATGAGTTTGATTGTCTAGACTTTCCTGTCAGTGCATTTGTCACCGTGCGCCATTATATACTCTGCACGTATGTGGGGGTGGGGGTGGGGGGGTGGGGGGTCGATGCTGTGAGTTCTAACGGGAAATGGCAGGTGTCAGTGTTTTGTGTGGCATTCAGCTAACCAGCGTGCACTTCTGTGACTGCTACATTCAAGCGTAGTGGTTTCTCGGGCTGAAGCGCAAGCTAAATTATTCACGGAGACTTGGCCCGTGCTGTGTCCACAGGCCCACGACTGTGCACAGGCTGCACCGTGACAGTGATGTCGGCACAGAATCACTCTGAATGCCAGATGTGTCACTTCTCTCAGCTTTTTTTTTTTTTTTTTTTTATGCCACCTACCTAAACAACCCCAAATGAGATGATGTGATTTTCGTTTTTAAAAGAATGTTGTCCTCTCCAGCCTACCAGCTCCAGAGTTGCCCGGACCCTCGGCCTTTTCGAAATGGCATCGTGATTGGCACGGACTTCAGCGTTGGGATGACTGTGTCATTTGAATGTCAGCCGGGATATTCTCTGATTGGAGAAGCTTCGCTCACATGTTTGCATGGAATCAGCAGGAACTGGAATCACCCGCTCCCGCGTTGTGAAGGTAATGCAGAAGGTCGTCCCCTGGCCTATTTCTCTGTGGCGTGAGTATCTAAATGCACATGTTCATTGCTAAACTGTTCCCATTTCAGATTTGTCATTGATTATTTTTTTCAATCCTCAGAAAAAGATATATTGGCACCAGTGATATCTGAAGAATTAATAAGGAATTAGAGTGTTCATAAACATTGCTTTATTAAGTTTAGTTCAGTTTGGATTGCCCCTGAAGGAAACCTGGCACATCTGTTTATATATCTGTAAATCCATCAGTGATATTTCAGGAGATGAATGGTCTCATATGATCACCAGGCAGTTGGTGGATCTTAATGATGACAGCATTAACTGACTGAGCATATTTGGTCCACAGCTCTCTGTGGCGGCAACATCACATCATTAAATGGAACCATTTACTCTCCTGGTCACCCTGAGGAGTACCCCAACTTCCAGGACTGTGTGTGGAGCGTGAGGGTCCCCCCTGGACACGGGATTTATATCAACTTCACCGTCCTGAGCACCGAGCCCATTTATGACTACATCACTGTCTGGTTGGTATTCATGCTTACGTCTTCTCTCTCTGTAGTAAAAAGTAAAAAAAACTTGTTAACATGACCGTCTTTTTTGCTGCTGTAGCAAGCAATACATCATGGAAATTATAGTTCCGTTTCATGATGGTTGCTCTGTACCAACTATAAAACAGCTCAACAACAATAGAATAAGAAATATTTTACATTAGACCAAGAGCAGCAAACACAATAAATCTCAATGTTTTCAATGCTGATCATGTCACATGCTCTCACTCCGTTTGCCTCATTATATTGTTGACCCGAATTGTCCGGCACCAAACGCAACTCTGATGATCTCTTATCTCCAGGGGGTTTATTTCAGAAAAGTCAAAAATGTGAAAATCTGCCAGAACCAGTCATAGCCCGGGGTCACGTGCGGCAACAGTTTCTGTTGTCCTCTAGCGTTTCCTTTTTTGTAAGTTCTAAATTAAATAGTGGTATCAAGTGGATCAAGCGCCTTTCCTCAGCAAAAAGTACGTTTTGAACACAACCCATCACCTTTGAGTACCACTCTAACAGGCTTGGAAGGTTGAGTGAGGTGATATTAAAAGTGTCAATGGGAACCAAACACCAGATCTGAATGCTTACTAAGAATCCGGATACTTGACATTTGAGAAATCTCTTTTTTTTTTACTTCATCATTTTACTCCCCGACGACTGTCATGTGTAGATCTCCTCAGCGTGCTCAAAAAGCCTCTTTCTCACAGCGGATAGCACATTGGTGTTGACCATCGGATGGGCGCTCGCTCACCCAACAGGTATCTGACCCAGCTGTCAGTCGGAAAGGCAAATAAACTCCTGAACCAGCACAAAACCGAGAGGGCAACAGCGTACGAGATGCGCAAATCTAACTCGTGGAGCCGCGAATGCTGGCTCTCCTGTAGTTAGCACAGTGTCAATGTCAAAGGTGTGATCTTCACAGCGGCCCCCACAGTTTCGAGCCAGCAAGCTGACAGTCAGTTAGTCTGCTAATTGGTCTCATACTGGGAGGGTTATTGTGGACCTTACCATAAGAATTATCATATGCAGTATATCCCATAGAATACCTTCCTATCTATGTCCTCCAGCAAAGTTTTCCTTGAACTTTATGCTCCGACGCTGCAGGTATCAGCAACATCTCATATCACCACACCTCCAAGAAAATCCACCCCGGTCCCTGAGCCCATGGATATTTCATTAGTCTGGCACATTTCCCTCAAAGTTTTTTCCCATCACCCTGCCTTGTGTGTATCCTCGCAGTGTTACCGTAGAAACGCGCACTTGTCAACACAAGCCGCTCCCGACCAGGCAAATTTTCAAAAGACTGCCTTTGTCTGATGATTAATGGAACAATGTTCAAGGTGAGATCTGGACACGGAGAGAGGGAGCAGAACAAGAGAGAGAAATTATTGATGAACTATAAAGTAGGAGAGAGAACATAATAGTCAGCAAGTGAGAAAGAGAAGAGCTATTATTCTAATTTACAACCTAATACGGATTGAAGTTATGTCTGCTACGCGTTGACCTACAACACTATTTCACACGTACTTCTGATAGTATCTACACGAATGGTCCTCTAATCAGCGAACACTTGCCTGACATACGATCAGTGGTAATGAAGGTAATGTTATTTGCAGCAGGCTTCACGGGTAAAAGAGCCCAGAATGTTATTAGCAGGTAAAGCGGACATGCACAGGTAATGTGAAGTGCATTTAGGCTGTCATAATTTTCTTTAATCATCTTCCCTGCTTTATTAGCAGCAGCAGTGTTGCTCTAGTGATAATGTCCTTGATTTCCTCAGCTAATGAGAAAAACACCGTTCGAGCAACCCCCCCCACCCCCGCTGATTTGATCATCTTTTCATTAATCCATCCGTTTTAGCATCCTATATTTGCTCACAAAGCGGCAGCTATGCGAATCTGTCCTGATTGATTCTTTGATTAGACGAGGCTTTGGCGGTGCCATTGGTGGTTTAATTCGGAGTGGCAGGTAAGTTTGGCTTTGTCCAACCAGTTTCTCCCACCCAATATCAGATGGGTGTAAACCCAGGGATAACAAAACGTACAATATTCTCAAATGGTGTTAGTTATATAGCTTTGGACAACTGATGTTTAGTTTTTCTTGAGTAGTATTTAAGTGAGTGCGGTTGTGCTAGATCAGCATGGCAGTGATGCAGCCGTGGATGCATCAGCTCTGAAAGCTATTTGGTGATGTTCAACAAACAGCCCTGTGATTCAGTTGGGGTGGAGCAGAGCCACACTTTGAACTGAAACTGTCCACTCGTGGTGCAGATAAATATAGTAAGTATCGCTTTGATGCACAATCACTTATCTCTGTTTTGATGAATGCAGTTAATGAAAGCATTCTGAGAAGTGGGAGAAGAAGAAGCATCAACAGAGACTAACACTTGTCCGTGCAATTGTTGAGGGTGGGGCACCAGAGTGAGTAGGCATATACCCCTCCAGGTGATCGAAGGCTAGGCAAACTGAAATATATTTCAGCTTTATTTCTGCATTAATTTAATACTCCATCTGCTTTTATACTGGGAATATTGTGGACTGTGGTTATACTATGGTCTACATCTCTCTACCTATTACAACTGGGGCAAAGCCGCCATGTCCCCTTTAGGATGAGCTACTGCTCCCCTACCAAAAAGCAAGCCATCACGCTGCGAGCAGGGTTCGAACCTGCGCGGGAAGATCCCATTGGATTTCAAGTCCAACGCCTTAACCACTCGGCCATCACAGCTCAGGGGCCCCCTCTGATTCCAACGTGACAGCTGACTTCACATCAGTGTTGTGTGGTGGACATTTTGATGATACTAAAGAGACAGAATTCGCATTCCTCATTCTTTTGATCTGACAGCTAAATCAATATTTATGAACTTCCCAACACAGAAACGAGAGAGCCAGAGCCCTAAAGTGCATCGTTATCTGGAGACAAGGAAAGAAGGTGTTGTTTGTCTTGGTGAGCTGGAGTCCGAGTTTGCAGGAGTGAGCGTTAAAATCGTTAGCATTGTATTTTGCCTTGTTCTGAGGAAGAAGTTTAGACCATTGCCTTTTTTCAATCGCCCTCAGCGCCTCCACTTTGTTACACCACGTCTGATTCGATTCACAATCAATGAAGCTGCTCCATGTTTTGTGTCGAAAATATCATCAAGTGTCTGGCATTTTTGTCTCTAGCCACCGAGAAAACATTGTCTGCTCAGAAATAACCATTTATCTGCAAGAAAAGTGCTATAGTTTATTGAAATTGTGTTAGCCTGACATTTATCTGCCATTGTTCTGGAAGGAAAGTTTGCTCATGCGGGGAACTCCCGCCTCATTGTCACCCCTTTGTAATGCAAGCTCTGTGTGTGTGTGTTCTTCTTTTCTCCAGGGACGGTCCAGACCAGTCATCTCCACAGATTGGACAGTTTAGTGGGAACACAGCGTTGGAATCTGTGTACTCCACCTCCAACATAATCCTCATTAAATTCCACTCTGACTTCTCTGGAGCTGGCTTCTTTGTCTTAAGTTATCACGGTAAGAGGTCGCTGTGTAGTCTGGGGCACACACACGTGTGTTGTATCAGGTCACTCCATTGTATTTTGTTTAAAATGACAGTCCCATTTACTGTTCTGTCCCTCACAGCTCTAATGGTTAAACTATAATGGCATTATTAGTTATTGCTGCAGTAACAGCGATCGATCTGTTTTTGCTCTCGACCCTTCTTTAACTTCTTCACCATTATGCTCCACTCAGAACCGCTTCCTCAGTTTGACTCATGAAGTTTTATCTCCCGCTGGAATATTTTTACCCTCTGACTGAAGCCAGCATCTTTATCACAGCCAACCACACTCCTGATAGATCACTCCCAGTGGCACTATTGATAGTTTTTGCATTATAAATGGTGTTGTCTGCAGTTGAGTCTTCTGTAGAGTTATCGACCACTTTAGACCTCAACATTTTAAACCCATATCAATCTGATTTAATCACTAACTCTCTTGAAAAATTTCTAGAACTTTTGTCCGGGTCTGTGTAGTCAGTGACACTCCATGCAGAGGAGGCCATTATGCATCTACTAATGGAATTTAGTCTAGCAAATGTATTATAATTTAGTGTTTAGTAGCTCAGAGTGTAAAAGTTTATCCAAATATTACTTTTAGATGTTTATTTGACATCATGATGACTTCATAAACTGTCCAAGTATTGAATTTGTAGCCTACTATAAGGTTGGTTTTAGCTTACTCAAAGCCTAATGTGCATCACAAAAGCCACCAGAAGTTGCATCGGGGAGCATTTCACACCTCCATTCATGTTCACAGTGCCCCTCTGAAAGTCAACCAAATCCCCAGACCAACATCACCAACCAGGAATGAGAGGCTGTGCATGACAAAGAAGCAAACCCAGCTCACTCAAAACCAGGAATGGAAACCCTTTTACTGTTGAGACATAGATGCCCCAAACATTACAACAGTATCTTAGCCTTTTGACATTGACAAAATTATGACTGTTTGTGACCTGGAGAGCTTCAAAGTAATTATTGCCACATTTAGTACTTGCAGAATTTCAAAATAAAAGGCTGTTGTCCTTGTAATGAGATAAAATTTGAGGGCGAATGTTTTGAAAGTCCTAAATCTAGCTCACTCACACAGATAAGTTAGCCCATTTATCCAAACACAGACCTTTTTTATTATTTATAAACCCGCTCCAACATTGTTGAGTATTCTACTATGTTGAGCTTCGTTGATATCCCAACTTCTTCTCACTCGTGCATTTAATTTTTAGTTCTTTTTGCTGCTTTATTTTATCAGTTTATAGCTTTTTCTAATAAAGGAGAAAAGTGATACTATGTTATCATCTCTTCTTCTCCAGCTGCTCCCATCTTTCTGCGGTGCATCTGACGATGAAGCAGAACTACAAAAAAATAAAGCTGAACTGATCAAATCATACTGTAGCTGTCAGAGCATAACAGCTGACAGTTCCAGGCTGCTGACAGAAATTCATTAAACACATGACATTTGTCTGGAAAAGAAAAGACCGTATCCAATCTGACAAGGATGCTATGATTTGTTAAAAACTTTTATCCTGCAAAAAATGCTTGTCTGCACATTTTGAGGTATGATTGAACGACTGGGAAGGGTGGGGGTAGATAATGATGATGTTATGAAGGCTACATATGGTTAGACTCATTAGAATTCATTCTGTCAAGTAAAAACTACATCCAAAAACAGGCTCAGGGGGAATGTAATCATTTTGAGATTAAGTTAAACTTCCTGGTGAAGGCCATGACCGAAAATTGTTCTGGAAGGAAGTAAAGACTTTTTGGTTTGATATCAATTTAGATCCCTATCGAGAGCACACTGCAGACTTCTCAAAGTCTTCAAAATGGTTCACTCTGGATATGCAAATATATGGACTAAAGCATTGAAGAAGAGTTTTGCATATGATCCCTTTTAAATGTCACCATGTAACTGTAGGTTTTACTTTAAAAATAACAAGGAAACAATGCAAATACACACACAGCTCATTACTTGGACTCAGTTTTATTACCATCAATTGAATATGCTGCTTCATTTCACCCTCAATATATGGCCAGACTCTTAGATAGAGGTTAAAGCCTCTGGAGCTGAGTTTGTGAGAAGACTAGAACGATATTTCAACTGCAGCTCAAAAACAAAAGGAAAGTCTGAAAGATCACGCCGACAAGATTGAAATGGAATGGAAAAACTGATGGCACACAAAATCCCGATCATCCTCATGGTGGAATTATGGCTACTTTATGGGTGCAGCGGAACACTGCGTTGGCCTGTGCCGAAGGGAGACCAAGACAGACTTTTATGACAGCATAATTTTTTAACAAAGGGCTGCTCTTCAATAATGTATGCATATATAGTTTGGGCATCAAAAATTCATGGTCGCATCTCAAAATTCTGTGAGCTGAAATGGAAGTACATGCCCGGTAATATAATGTGTCGTGGCACTTTATTGGGGAATTTAGCCAGATGTCGGTATAGGAGACGTAAAACATACCAGTCAGCTTGAATATTTGATGAGTTATGAGCTGACATGACACTTTGTATCTAAAGTTGTTGGAATACCTGCAGTGCCACTCGTCTGCGTCACGGTCTTTCTTTATTTGACAAACTTGGAGTGAGAACAGTTTGGAAATGTCACCAAAACCCCAAAGAGAAGCATCATTCCAGTGTTTGTGGATGTTTGTATAAGTCATTGTCCTCCTGTTTGTCCATATGTCAGGGCTGTGAATGTCAGCGGGCCGAGGCAGATGCGGGGAGGGGGGTGGTCAGTGGTGCAATAGTGGATAATATTGTTGTGGACGTAGAACCGGGAAAGCCGATGTGACGTGAATGTGGAAGTGGCTATAAAAATGATCTTGGAGCTTAGTGAGATCAATGGGTGCTCACAGTAAACCTCTCCTGTCTGGAGAGAACACACACACACAAACACACACCCAGGGCTTTGATATGCACGAGAGCAGCAGTTACTATTGACAGGCCTCATTTTCATAGTCAATTTCATCCTGACTTATAGCTTGCAGTCCTTCCTCCCTCTCTCACCCATCGCCCTCCTCTCTGTCTCTGTCTGTCTCACCCTGTGTTAGTGAGTGATCTATGGTCATGCAGCAATATTGATTACAGCCTTCAGTTTGGGACCTGCGAAGTCATTGCCTTCTTATCAGTCGAGGCACTGCTCTATCTGTTTGTTTGATCCCGAGCTCTTTTTTTTTTTTCCCTGACCTGACCACCTCAACTTAAAAACTGAGGGAAGTGACATGGAGCATAACAGGTTGTGTCACCATTCAGTTTTCTAAAGACTTTCCTCTGCATCTCTCAGGGCAATGCAAGTTTATACGTTAATGCTGACTGACAAGTGAGTAGCAGCTCAAAGAGTTTATAAAAAGAAGGACTTTGCTAAAAGCCTGGGACTTGTTTTTGTCTTGACTAGCACACGTTGAATTTGCCAACCACATTTCATGTATCACATCCTTATATAATCCCCCCCTCTCTGCCCTTCCTGCTCTCTGCTGCTGTGTTTCCTCTTGCAGCCTACCAATTAAGGGTTTGCCAGCCTCCTCCCGAAGTGCCCAATGCTGACATGCTGATGGAGGATGGCGAGCTGGAGATAGGTGAGTGTGGAAGGGGGAAGTTTTCACTTTCAAACTTCAAATCAAACGCCATCTCCCGAATGGATCCTGCTGTGAAATGCGTTCAGTGCTCTAAACAAAACTAACTTTTAATGTTAGAATAGCTTCTCTGGGTGTCCTCCCACAGCCCCAAAACATTCACATTAGGTTGATAGGAGACTCTAAATTGCTCCTAGATGTGGGTGTGTGAGTGATGGGAAATTAGTATGTGTGTGTAGTTGTGTGTCCTGTGATAAACCGGCTGTGCAGGGTTTATTCCTGCTGGGATGGACTTCCCCTCTACGACCTTAATTATGAATCAGCAGGAAAATACTACCGAGGGTAGTGCATAACATTGCGTAATAACATTGCCACCATCACGCATTAAATTTCATCACGGCTTAATGCTCGTGCCTTCATTTTGTTTCTCCAGGTGACATCATCAGGTATAAATGCCATCCCGGATTCTCTCTGGTTGGCAGCGAGATTCTAACGTGTCGCCTCGGAGAGCGCCTGCAGATGGATTCACCGCCGCCCGTTTGTCAAGGTGCGCGCATGTCATTGCAGCGACGTGCTGTGAGTCAGTGTTTTGACATGTGCCCTGCGAGAGCGAGGCTCTCACATTTGGCATAATCGCGTCTGTCCGCAGTGCAATGCCCCGCGCACGAGGTGCGGTATGACTCATCGGGTGTCATCCTGAGCCCCGGTTGGCCGGAGAGCTACCCCAACCTGCAGATGTGCTCCTGGAGCATTACCGTGGAGAAAGGATACAATGTGACCATTACCTTTGAGAGTTTCCACACGGAGAGAGAGTTCGATGTGTTGGAGATTTCTGATGGTAAATCTGAAACCACAAAAAAAAAAAAAAACTGGCTCAGTTGGATGATTTTAGCTGGAAAATAGGGGGGTCGGATGTCGGGAAAAAAAACTTCATCGCGGCTCTTTGCAATCTCTCCCAGGTCCGACGGCCAACAGCCCCACTCTGGCGACCCTGAGTGGTGACCTGCCCACGCCCTTTAACCTCACAACCTCTGGTCACCAGTTCTTGGTCCGCTGGTCTTCAGACCATGGAACAAATAAGAGAGGCTTCAAAATTCGCTATGTTGGTGAGTACCAAAGTATGTATCCAAACTTTACTTCACTATTACTCTTTATTATCATACTGCATGGAAGTCAGGACTGAGGTAGACTGAGACAGACAGAAGCATGATAGCAGGAAACGTTGGTGTCTAATCTGGGCTGAGAAATACATCATAATCAGTACAAACCATGAATTTGATTTAGATTTCTTCTCCACTTTTACTCCATGCCTCACTTCTGTCTGTCTCTTAAAGTGATTTACTATGTTGCATTAATCCGGTAACTTTTGTCATTAAAGTGAAAAGAGACAGATGTTCATAGAGCAACTGGAGTGGCTTTAGATAATTGGGTTTTAAGCAGTCTGACAGACTGGAAAGCCTGTGTGCTTCGTTTAAGGACATTTGTTTCTGGAAAAAGTGACAGCGTCACCTCTTTAGGATGCTTTTTCCCTCATAAAGTATGCTAAGGGGCGCTACTTAACCTTCAAATCTAAACTAGTTTGTCGAAAAACTGATTACAGAAAAGTCTCACAGCAAAGGTTATGGAGCTTCTGTAGTAGCTGTGATTAATGTGAGCATTTAAAGGGTTGTTAAAGCTGTGCTGTAACTCCACTAATATCATTGTACAATTTAATTGGCTTTTTTTTTTTTGATATGCACAATCAGGAAAATGCATGAGGATATATTTTAGTTGCTGCTGTGTAAGAGAATCATATGCTTGATTTTTAATTACAAAGAGGAAAAAGTTCACCTCAGCATCGTAAAGAAACTCTTGCAGTTATTACACCAAACCGGCAGGCAACTTTCATTATAGTAACACAGCGTTGGTCTTTATTTATATAATTCTTAGAATTCTTATGCTGTTCGTCTCAAAAATACTGCTGAGGGAACAGCGTGGATTCCAAAGATTTCCAATGAGTGACATTTGTTTCTTAAATAAGCTCGATCAGAGACCTCAATTTAGAATTTGGCAGTTAATATTGAAATTTGGGTATGAAGCACATTGATAGAACTGCCAGCCGGTTTCCTGGCATTGTCGTGTAAGGACAGAGAGACAGACAGCCCATCAGTCAGCTCTGAATAAACACAGATGATATCTGATGCTTTGCCTGGTTGGCGGCTGTTGCGACAGGATAGCCTGACGTTTCATGTACAGCTGTCTGGTGCGAAGGATTAATGTCCATCGATGGAGAAATATCTCATATAGTCCCATTAAGCTGTAGAGGACTTTGTGGGCAGCTTCTGTAATAGCTGACATCTACTCCACTCCAACGATTGTTCCATCCAAAAGCTTCGTGGATGATTCATTTTAATTTAGCACGCATCAGGGAGCCTAATTGAGTAAAGCACGTGGCTGAGACCTTCTGAGCAGGTGTAATGATGTTTTTTTTTGTCATTAATTATTATGCTCAAATATGAATTTTTGCCTGTTCGTGACTATGGGGTGCTGCGTTATTAAACTCTGTGTAAATGTGGTGTGCTCTGTGACAGCTCTGTACTGCTCGACCCCGGATTCTCCGCTCCATGGCTCCATCTCCTCTCAGAGCGGCGGTCACGTCAATAGCGTGGTGCGCTGGGCATGCGACCGTGGTTACCGCCTCATAGGCAACAC